>JADNSB010000032.1:9311-185602 GCA_019695575.1 Angomonas ambiguus | reverse complement strand
GGACTGACGGCGGTGAGGGCGTGGGGTGGCTGGGGGAGGTAGGCGGTGACGGCTTCCAGCATGGGGTGCTACATTTGACGAGGCAGAAGGGGGATAGAGAGAAATATACTAGAAACAAGAGACTAAAAGAAAAAAAAGGAAAAAACTAAAAAAGGGAAAAGGACGTGCAGAAAATAAAGTATGCAAAGCTTTAAAAACACTCATGCAAATTAACGTGACTACTAAAACACTTTAAACACTCGGATGAAAGTCTTGAAAATAGTTTGGGGAGGGAAATAGTTTATTCAAAGAGAAAAAAAAAAAGGTGCCTGGAAAAAAAAAAAAATACATCAAGGTAATAGGTCTTCACTCGTTTACAATATTTATTCTTGCCCGGCTCCTTAAAACTTGAAACCAATGGGAAAGAAGAACTAGTTAGATCAGTTCCCTTGCCTCTTAGACGCACTAGGAGAAAAACATTGAAAACCTTACACGAAGTGAACAATGAACTAAAAGAGTGTAAGGAGTCCCTCCTATTATTCCATTCGCTTCTCTTCCCCTTTAACAGGTTACACCAGAGCGTCTCCACCTATCCACCTTTGTTTCCTTGTTTGGTGATTAAAAGAGAAAAAGCACTGAATGAATCTCTACGCAAAATAAAAAATGGAGTTTAAAAAAAAAAAAATTAAAAAAGAACTACAGAAAAAAAAAATTGAGGTAACCTGTAAAGTTCAATATACATGCTGCAAATCTGCTTAATGTCAGAATCGCAGAGAGGTTTACTCTCGAAAATAAAAAGCGTCTTGCTTTCTCCCCCCTGGTTTTTCAGTAATCGTCACTGTCCTCAGTACTGAACTCTTCGGAATCACTGGTGAATGAGTCAGAATGATCGACGAAAGTATTATGATTCCCATGAATACTGGTGTCTTCTTTTTTGTAGATTTTCGGCTTCACCTGGTCACTCAACACCACAACTCGTGAAAAGACACCACTGCCACCGTTGAAGGCACGCAATTCGCGGTCCGCATACTCCTCCTCCTCGTCGTCGTTGTAGCCCTGCTGGTAGACGACGTGCATCTCGTTGGAACTCCTGCAGCAACAGAGGATTAGAATAAGGAGCAGGAGGAGGAGGAGAAACGCCGCACACCCCACCGCAATACCAACGATGGCACCCGTGGAGAGTCCCTTGTCCTTGTTAGGCGTTTCCACATCGCCGGTGCTGTTGGTGGGTTTGACACACGTCTTGTCTGCCGTTAACACATATTTTCCAGTGCAACTCTCGCATTGGTCTTCTTCTTCAAAGACGCAGGTTTGACAGTTGGCGACGTTGCACCCCCTAGGGACGCATTCACCAGCACCGTTGAACTTATAGCCAGGATTACACACCCCGCACCTGTCCCACTCTCCCCAACGGCATTGCTTGCAGGACACCGGGTCCGTCGTGCATGGGGGTACTTCGTAGGTGTAACCGACGGGGTAGAGCAGTGGATCATAAACATCAGTACAGTACGGTGTGAAGCTTCCGTCCTCGCACATGCAGCGGGCACGGCTCCATTGCTGTTCCGCAGGGAAGCCTTCTGCCACCAGCTGCTGGTTTTGCTCGTCACTCGGCACTAGTTCAGGCTTTACGCCCGTATACAACTTTCGGACACAATACGCGAGGGAGTACTGGCCTTTTCCTGAATTATCTTTGCCAGCGCGACCCGTGGACACAACTTTGCCAGACACGTCAATTATTTTACTGTATGAAAGCTTCAAAGTATCAAACTGGCTCGCCTCCGTGTAGTTGACGCCGCCAAAGGTCAAGTTGCCCACATAAATGTCACAAGTGGAATCCGCTCTCTTAAAAAGTTCCTTATCCAGTCCGTATCCTTTCGCGTTGATGTGCTGAAACGTTGCTTGAGCCTCATATATGCACACTCCTTGATGTCCGTTGGGTATAGAGAACAGGTTGCCGTCGGTGGTGATGGCAGACATAATAAAGTTTCCCTGAGTCGAAAAAGAAAAGACATCAAATTCACTGTTGGCGTAGAAAAAGGGTTGATCCTTTCCCGTCAGATGCGTGCAGTTCTGAAAGCGTGTCAATCCCTTCCTCGAATTGACCACCGATTGAGTCCCAGCGTCAAAGAAGGGGCCGTTACAGTTGGTACAGTTGGCGTAGTCGAATGCGAATATACCGTTATAGATATCAAAGCAAAAGAGTCCACAATTTTCACCGAATAGCCTCACCATGTTCATCGCACCAGTGGCGTTGACTCGGAGGAGGAAAAATCCACTTTTTACTTCGAGCAACACTCGCTTTTTTTGATCATTAAGAGCAAGCACCACCCCGCCAGGCAAAGTGGTCCAGTCCGCGACGGTGTTAACGACGTAAAACATCACATTGTCTTTGGGGACCAAAGTACGAAAATCAAAGAGGATGGTGTCCCCCAACATCTTAGCCTTGGTGCCGGAGATGGTGGTGTAGGAGTGTGGAGGAAAGTATCCGTTGATTTTAATAGGCGCGTTCGTCACGGTGGAATCCGTTAGATTGAGTTTGAGAGCCGGAGCTGCTTGAGATAGATCGTAGCTGGAGAAACCTTTGAAGTACACTCCTCCATCCTTAATGATCGGACTGTAAATATTGACAAGCGCGGTATTGGGTTTCCCACTTAAACCGGTGACGTCGTAGGTGAAGCCACTGTAGGTCTTTCCGACAGTGTAAAAGGACTCTGTTATTGATACGGTTTCTGCCTGACAGCTCTGTACCAACAGCACCAGCGTGAGCAACAACAGACCGTAAAGAAGCCTCATGGTCTTCGTGCCTTTAAAGATATACACGTGTAGGGAAAAAAAAAAAGAAATTAAATGAAGTTTTTATAAAACTGTTTAATACCAAAAAAGAAAAAAATGAACTTATGAATTTATGAAAATACGTTGAACGTGGATGCGTCACTATGAGAAAAAAAAAAAAGAAACGGAAGTAGAATGTTAAAAAAGAGGTTTTCCAGTGGACGGGGTCACCCGTCTACTGGTTGTTTGACCCTGTACAGTGGCACAGATTGAGTTTATATCAAAAACGGAAATAAAAAGTATTCAAAAGCAGCTTTTGTTGCGGTTGTGGTTGTGGTTGTTTCTACCTCAAATTCCTCTTTTCGTTTTCCTTTTAATGTTTGGGAGGGGCAAAACCCACAGGCAGGGTGGGAAGAAAAACTTTACCACGCAGTCGTGAAAGTAAGTGAAGCAGTACGTCGCGCCAGCCCGCTACTACTGACAAAAAATGAGACTAAAATGAGATGATTCCAACACGTTTGTGGGTCAGTGAACTATCTAATATAGACCTTCGAAGCTACACCATTTCCTCCTTAAAATAGAAGGTCAAATTGTCGGCACGACGGCCTCCAACGCAGGACCTCTCCACAACGGTGGACTGACTGCATTATTCAAAATCTACTAGCAAACCACCCGCTCCTCTTTCCTCCTGAAGCGCTTCCACGTCAGGTAAGGGGATAGAAGAACCGGTCACTTTCAACTCCCTCAAGGACGGCAGCTCACGCACTCCCTCCAGCGAAGTTAGGTTCTTACAGCCTTGTGCATCAAGCACCTCCAGAGAGGGGTAACCTGTCAGTGGTGCCAGTGAGGTGATAGTGGTGCCACTCAAGTACAATTCCCTCAAGGATGGCAGCTCACGCACGCCCTCTAGCGAGGTTAGGGTTTTACAGTGTGCTGCACTAAGTACCTCCAGGGATGGGTGACCTGCCAGTGGGGCCAGTGAAGTAATAGCGGTGTGGGACACATCCAACTCCCTTAGTGAGGACAGCTCACGTACTCTCTCAAGAGATGAAAAGCGAGGAGAGTCCTTGATTCTCAGACCTACCAGTATGTGGCAGCCCTGTAGCAAGGTGAGACAGCCGAGGGCGGTGACGGTGAGCTCCAGCTCCAGTCGGTGATCGCTCAGACGGTCCTGCAGTCGTGTGAATGTGAGGAGAAGTTGTTTTACTTGCTCTTCGCCGTGGCAGGTCGCACGGCATCTCAGGGCACACCCGCACCTCCCCGTCAGCCACCACTCCACCTGCTCAAGGTAGTCGAGGCGGTCCAGCTTCAGTGTTCGCCAGACGTCATCCTTCTCTCTCGTCAGCTGCACGGTACCACCGCGATGACAGTAACTGCGGCCGCTCCACTCCACTGTGAGGCGGGACTGGAGAGTGACGGCGGTGAGGGCGAGTGGCGGCTTGGGGAGGTAGGCGGTGACCGCTTCCAATATGAGGTGGGACGTTTAGCGGGCGTAAAGGGATAAAGAGGAATACACTAGAAAAAGAAGAGACAAAGACAAAAACAGAGAGAAGGGCAATAAGTACTGCTACGCGTTGGGACCGACCCTTCCATAGGAAGGCGCTACGCACACATAGCATAAAGTAACAACTATACAGAGGAGTAAAGTAACTCCCCTCTTCAGCAACACTCGATTAGCAGTGGACTAATACCACTCCATTAAACACCTTTTACCAACCCTACAAACCCTCTTTGCCTCTTCAGCGCTTCGACGTCGTCAGAGGAGACAAGAGTGACGGATACATCTAATTTTTTTTTTTAAGACGGCAGCTTTATACACACACACACACAAGGTCCTACGTGTCATGCTACTCCTAACGAAACAAAGAGTTATGCTGTAGGTGAGCTACTCTATCTGGTTCCTATCGATTTACTGTAGATTAACTAAATTCCCCCAAGGTGCGCTTTTCCCTACTCGCTTCCCCTTGGCACACATAACGGTGAATAGAGCTCCCTCAATCTCGAGGCGGTAATCTGACTTTTGGCAGAGTGGTCTGCAAGTTCCACGATAGGAATCTCACCGTCATCGACAAACAGTACCCTGCGATGGGCATCAGCCGCTCGTGTAAAAGGAAGGAGTTGAACATCTGGTATTGGTCCTCATTGGTGGAAAAGGGAACAGATGTAATTCCCCAACGAGTGCTGTTTCTTCCCCACAACAGTCGTAGCAGTGGGCCATTCCACACAAAGGTAACAAGGCACCCATGAACAAGACTTTTAATAAATAAACGGACACAAAAACGCCAATATTTCATGTCACCAGCAGGGGGACAGTGATACGCCTATTAAGTCTACTCACAATTCTCAAGTGGGTAGCACGTTAAAGAGGTAAAGAAACCCGTTTTGCCTCTACGCCGGCACAGAAGAGTGGCAAAGGGAGCAAAAGACACTCCCTCATGACAGCGGTGAATGAAACCTCCTTCCCATACTTTCTTTTTGGGTAAAAACTAGCGGTTCCCAGGTAAACTGGTAAAGCTTAATAAGCTAAAAAGAGTGAAAAGAGAGGATAAAAGAAATGGTTGCCTTGAAAAAATCTCTCCACAACAATTACACACACACACAAATTTAACACTGATAAAAGAGAATTGTTTTTGTTATTTTGACAATGTTAGGAGTACTTTCAAAGGGCCTAGAACCTAATACTGTCGGAAAACGACTAAAAATAAAAATCTCTTCGGGTGAAAACTTTTGTTTATTATTTATTTAGTGTTAGAAAAAAAAGGGGGAAGGGGGCTAAGTATTTTTTCGAATTTTAAGTACGTTTAGTGTGAAAGAGGAAAGATGGATACTCTTCTCTTCACCTTTGTAAATACATCGATTTATAAAAAGGAAAAAAAAACTCAAAAAAGGTAGATACATTCGATCGTGTAAATCACCGTGACCACACTCTTCACTTCACCTAAATACACACAAAACTTTTTTACAGTGAAGCGAAAGGTAGGTTTCATGTTGATTACGTATTGAGTTTATCCGTTGTTTCTTTTTAGTTTTAGCTTTAGTTTGGTTGTTGTTTTTTTGCTTTTTAGGTGATGTTTTTTTTTTTTCTATTGTTTGTTTTTTCTTTTCAAGAAAAAATACCGAATAGCAAAGCAATCATTCACTCGGCATACTAATGAGGCTACCAACGTTAGGTGATGACTCTAACTCCCCACACTCTCCCATTTTCAGGTGAAGAAAGGTGAGAAAAGGAGTGTGTTTCTTCCAGGGCGTCTGAGTATTTGCAAAGATTCAGAAGTACCGAGATAAAATTTGATACTGTTTTCATTGAATTTTTACGCAAAAAGGAAAAAAAAAAAATCAACAAAAAACATAAGGAAAGAACATAAGGAAAAAAAAAAAAGTGCCTCCGTTAAGAAAAAAAAAATGAGAAAAGGGAAAAAATACATATACATACATAAAGTCATTTAGAATGGTAATGGACATCTGTATTCTGTGGCGCGTTCTTCATAGCATACTATCCTCAGAATTGTCTTCGGGGTTCGAAAGGTCTTCCTCTACGAGGGAACTTTCTTCAGAGGTCACGAAACTGTCCGCATCACCGTGTAGGCTGTTCTCCCTCTGTTTATAGATTCGAGGTCGGGCGTTATCGTCCACCATAAAGACGGCGCCGTGACCGTAGCCAGACACGTTTCCGTTCTTGTCCCACTGGCGCACATCGTGGTCTTCATTCTCCTCCTCCAGTGGATTGTACATTTCTTGGTAAATGACGTTGAACTCCTTCTGTTTGCAGCAACAGCACCACACAATAAAGAAGATGATCAGTCCCACGACCACAGCGGAGCCAAGGCCCACAATCAGCCACACCCACCACGGGATGCCTTTGCTGGTGTCTTGCTCGCCGCCGATTTGACATCCTTCAAGCCCAGGATCGCATAATCCACACTTATTAGCTTCGTAACAAAGGATACATCCCGGAACTTTGCACTCGATGCAACCCTGACCTTCGATCGGGGAGTAACCGATCTTGCAACTGTCGCACATCCCAACATCGTCGCACCTGTCACAGTTCTCGACCGTGCAACTGACACAGGTTGAAGCAGAACTCGAGGGAGTAAGATCCCCCGTGCAGGCAAGGCAGGTACCATCGTCCTGGTACTTCTCACAGTTGGGAATCGTAGTGACACACCTTCCGGTTACACTCACGTCGTACTGGGGGTTGCATTCCGCGCATTTCGTCTTATCCTCATTGGAAATCGTTTTACAGTTACTGAGACTAAATCCGCACTCATCTTTATTCTGTGTAGAAGTGTAGTCCGGATCGCAGGCCTCGCACTTATCGGCAGTGTCACAACGCGCACAGTGGGAAATTTTACAGGAAACACACTTCCCTTGCGTCAATGACATGGACATGTCAGCTGGGCAGAGGGACTCCCCCAGTACATCCGGAGTCGTAGTGCAGTGGGGGCGATAACGGTCGGCATTACAGTTGCACTTGGTTTTGGATACGGCAACACCACCAACAATAGCCGCCAGTTGCTCGCTTATAGTAGAGTAACCGTCATTGACACAGAGGGACGCGGAGAACTGATTCACTTGAGAATTGTCCTCCGTCGCGGCGCGTTCCTCAGACGCAGCAAGAAACAGCACTTTCTGATTTACATCAATGACTCGCGTGAAGGGGAGATTCAGATTCTCATAGTCATCTTTAGTGGTGTATGTCACTCCGTTTAGCGTCATCGGTCCCACGTACACCTGAGCACCGCTGGGTACACTGGAGAAGAGCCGTGCTGTGGTGGGGCTTGGGTAAAGAGAGTAGGCGGAGATATTGTGGAGGGTCACTCGGGACGTGGAGGAAAGAACACCGTCGCTGTTTGGCGTGTATCCGAAAAGGGGTCCATTGGTCGAGATGTTGGAGAGAACAAGATTACCGTTGGCGGCGAGGTTGAGAACGCTTGAACCCCTGTTTTCGCCAAGAGGGGCATAAAAAGGGATAGCGCCTGTGAGTGAGCAGTTCAAAAAGCGTACGAGGCCATTTTGGATTACATTAGTGGCGGAATCGGCAAAGAAGTACTCCGTACAGCCAAAGCATACAGAGTTGGTAACGGACAGTGTATCAACGTGTTCCTCGCTGGCTCCCGATCTGGAATATGAATAATACGATATATTTCGGTTCAGCATACTCCTTACACCGGTTACCTTTACGTTGTCCACGTACACCCCCGTTCTGCCTTGGTCTGTAGTATCGGCATTAAACGTACGTCGCTTATAGATGTTGAGACCGAAAAAGCGTGCCTTGTACTGGGAGTTGATATCAGCCGTTACATCACGGATGTAAAGCAAAAACCCCGGCCCCACATACGGCTCCAGTTTATACAAAAATGGTTCAGACGGTCTTCTGTTGAAACGGAAACTCCCTCGAGTGTAGTTAAGAACCGAATTGGGTCCAGTCCAGTAGTGAAGGGCGAAAAAGGAGTCCACGAAAACGAAGTCCGTGACGGAGATTCGGAGAGGGGCCAAAGAAGTGACAGTCCCATCACTTAACAAGAACGACAAAAAAAAACCATCTGATTTAGTCGGAAATGTGAGATTAAACTCCAAAGGGTCGGTCTTTCCTGGCATAAAAGTGATAAAAGAGGTACTCCTGTAATTTCTATTGGCTATCGTCATATTGACCCTCACTATATCCGAATCGCCGTGCACACTGGGTGAAGACACACACAACAGTAGCAGCACGGACAGTGACACCCTCCACGCTGAACGCATGGGTGAAAACATGTACATTGTGATTGTTTGTTTGCTTGTTTTTTTTTTTGTTGGATAGAGTGAACGGTATGTGATATAGCAATCAAATGTTGTTAACTCAAAGAATAAAAAAAAAAAGAACGAAAGTGTGATAAAAAAAATTTGATTTTGCGAGGCTAAAAGACAACTTGGAACATGGAAGAAAAAAAAAGGAGGTTGAGGGAGAAAAATGAGAACAGTTCACAAAACGAAACCTAAACTCTTAATTTGACAGCAGGATACTCCCTCTTTCAAAACTTTAAAAGACGCAAAAAAGATAAAAGGGTAGCTACTGAATGGATCTGCATTGGGGAAGATGAAACAGAGTGTAACTACACAAGACAAACTTTCCTCCCGCTCAGAAAGAAATCACTCCCCAATCCCCCAAAGTACAGTGCTACTAGTTGTCAAAATTCATTCGGAATATATATAAGCAGAGAAATCAGTCCCGATAAAGTACATTGATAAATTTCCAAAAGATAAACGTAATCTTTCGAAATGTGCAACATATATTTCCTACGTGTATTGCTGTCTCACCGTATTTCGATACAACAACTCTAACAACACTTTGGGTGGCTCTAACATATGAAAAGTACGTTTAACATCGCCTGGATGCATCCCATCCACTCCTTTCCTCGAAAATAAAAATTTGTCAACCATTTTTGCATTGTTGGTTGGGAAGAATTTCATTTCAGTGGAAAAGAAAAGAGCGGAATAAAGACAGTCGAGACACGGGACGATAGCGCTAAGGGGTGGACATGTTTATACTCTCGTTTTTGAAGCTTTAAAGAAAGAAGAGAGACACTTTTCGGAATATATGTGCGTAAAGTTTATTGTAGTTTTCCAACTTCAATGTCGTTTTATACAGTCGAAGGAATTTATAATATATAGTTATGTATCTATATAGGAGTAGTACAATATACAGTGGGGTAAAAAAGAGTACAAAGGAAAAATAAAAAAATCTAACGCTGTGTGCAAAGAGGATGACGTCGCTATCCAGTTGAAATTATTGGAACACTTTGGACGTCAACTCTTTGTAAAGAACGGAGCACCACCGTAGCCATATAAACAGTACCAGCTGCAGTACAATGATAGCCGCCCAATACCCGAAGCCTTTCACCGACGTAGAGTTCACCTCTACATTTCGGCCAGATAGAACATCATCTGTTTTTCTTATTTGATCTATAGACAATATCGTGGTAGTAGTGGTAGGGTGGGACACCTTTGACGATTGACTCTTCGATGGTGTCTTTGAACGTTGAGTCCTCTTAGGCGTAGAGGATCGCTTGCCGCGAGAAACGCTGCGGCGCGACGATGTGGTTCTTGCCATGAAAAAGGTAATGTAGTAGTATTATCGGTTTCTTTTTTATTATTATTTTGGTTGCTTTGCTTTCTGGAGACTTTTTCTTTTAAACAAAGAGTAGATACACTTGCATAGAAAGTGACGTCATATTCGATATGCATAGAAGAAGACAACAAAAAAAAAAAACAATGAAAATGTAAATGTAAATCGAAATATATATTTATATATATATATATATATATGAATACCTTTACTACGTTACTAGATGAGAAATAGAGGAAGAGGGGAAGAGGGTAATCTGTATTGTAGTTCCTGAGAGGTCCCTGTAGGTCAAGCTCATCTATTCTCTTCTCTCTCTAACACTAACTATATTTTACTAATTTACGATATGCAGGTCTCCATCCAATGCCTTCGATTCCGCCAGAACCCCATCTCGTCTAATGCCCCATTTCGTTTGATAGTTGGCATCCCTACTGGGATGATCCGCCAAGTTCTCTTGAGACTTTATATAGGTGGCTTCAATCTGATACGGTAAAGTGCGAAGAAACTCGGAGAGCTCTGCATTTATCGCGTGGCTACGGGCAAAACCTTTTTTGAATCCCGCCAACGCGGATGTGTTGTCGATTTTGAGATAAATTTTGCATCCTCTAATTAGAATGTCGGAAAAAACTCGGAAGGCACACTCAATGGCCCGCGTTTCGGCCGCGTTGATGTTGGTAGCTGCGGTTGCCCATTTGCTACCCGAAACTGCGGCGTATTTTGTGGACCGATGTATACATACAGCTCCCCAACCTTTTAACGTAGCATCCGTAAATAGGTCGAATGTTTCGGTGGAAGATGGTAATTGTGTTATAAGCCGAGGGGCGTTCTCTACTGCCACTTTATACCATTCGCTTAACTGTCGGAATGCAGAGTTGGGGAGATGGATTTCAGAGGAACCTTTAAGTACCCCGTGGGACCATTTGGAGAAAAGACTACGGGTCGCTTTTAAGAACCACCAGTATTTTTGAACTGGAATGTCTAATATTCGAGCGGCGTACCACAGTTTACCTAAGAGTCGTTCAAGTGTGAGAAGGGTAAGTTTATCGAGCCGTTCTTCGGTGAGTTTGCGATGTGCTTTATCGCCTATCTTGACACATTTTCTATGATGATCATAATGTACGCCTGCGAAATTATATTCGGAAGATATAATGGTTTCTTCCGAGTTTAGGGAAACGTTAAACGTTCGCGCTTTCTGCTTTATGCAGGATAGGGCGTGCTCGACGGCTTCGCTAGTGCCAGAGACTTGGATATTATCCACCCAAATATTCACGTTGACCTTCGGTGTTGGGTTTTTGGCGTAAAGATGGTGGCCAGCCAGTGTTGAGGTGAGGCTATGCATTACCTCGGGGCTAATACAGAGCCCCATTGGTAGAACTTTCATTTGGTAAAGTTCTCCATCTGCTCCTATAAAACTGAGCTTGGGCCGCAAAGATTTCTCTATAGAAATCTGAAAGAAAGACGTAGTGAGGTCAGTAATACCACCCACGTCACCCAGTACCATATTAAAAGGTGTGGGATTTAAGGCAACTTGTGCTTTATAGCGGTTAGAGAACCATTGGTTAACCCTTTGGGGCCATAAAATAAATCTTCTCCGTAACTGCGTGTGTTTTTCTTCCACTACAGTAAAGGCGGACGCCAATATATAAGCTTTTGCGTTGGATTTTTCAACGATTTGTGCGTTGAGAAGAATTTTTATGTCTTCCTTGGTTAAAGTAGTATTAGATTTATGTGGTGGCAAATCATAGGGGCACTCGTGGAGAAGATTTAACAAATGGGATATCCGATTTTTCTTCTCGTTACACATAGTGTCAAGTATACCGTTAAAGTCTAATGTGTTGACCGGTTTAGCGTTCAAGGGTGCTTCACGCTCCTCCCGAGTGCGTGGAAGTCGAGCATAGGTACGTCTCACCACAATGCTATGAAACTCGGTGGTTTCGTCCGGAGGAACTGGGGCCGCCCAGTCCGCATCAATCAAAGCAACGATGTCAGTCGCGCGGTGCATAAGTGTCGCGCCAGTTGACGTGGGTCGTCCGCGTAACGGGCGGTGATATCCTGAAATGCGGGAAAATGCGGGGCATGTTTCAGGAGTAGTGGGATTAATAATACTCGTCTGTCCATCGGTTTGAGAACCGAGTAGAGATGGACGGTTGCTCCGCGTTTTATACTGTGGGCTGAATACCCGTAAGCATGAAGGATTTCCGATATTTGTCGTGTTGGAATTGGTATAAGGGGGTTTCCCGGGGCAGTGCATTTCAACCGTTCCGATAGGAAGCGGTATAATGTTTTCGTTCCTTTTCCCACTATAACAGCATACAGGTCGGGGCGAAACGGTGTTACTCGAGTTGATTTTGTGTTCAGTCCAAAGTACAGGATTATTTCGTTCGGTTCCAGCGACACTATGGTTTCGTTGGTTATCTGGTTGATATCGCTCCATCTGCTGGCTGTTTTCCATGCTAGTAAAACTGCCGCTGCGATGAATGGGTCTTGCTCTTGTAGAATGCGTTGGAGATCGGCATACGTTAATGGTATCGCCTGCTTGTTTGGGATGAGAGCTCCCGCGCCTCGGAGTGCTGTGTCGTACAACGACAGTTGCACGTGGGGTAAACCCATCTTCCGGAAAATGTTGATTATGTGACGAGTATATGTGTGCTTCGTGGTCAGTTGGCAATCGAGGGTGTGGATAAAGTGCAACGCCCCTATCTCGTTGAGTGGAAGGTGATTCAGTTGGCAAAATGCTGTTAACCGATTCCATAAACTGCGCATTTGATGCCACGTCCGACTGTGCCACATTTTCATGAAGAATTGCTCGATTGAGGCTTGGTTTTGTTCCTTGTCTATGATCTTGATCTGTTGTCTCATTTTTGGAGCGTCCTTCATTAACAGTCTCTGGAAAATGTTCTCGTTTATCTTTCACGAGGAAGCCGCCCCTCCTGGGCGGCTCCCACCGTTTCCCGTTCGCTTACCCGAGTATTTAGGAGCAATTTTTCGGGGAATCATTTTGGGCATGATTTTAGTATTACCTTCTTGGAAACCCACGGCTAACGGGCCGTTTAGATAAGTCTCTCTTTCGTGACGGTTTCTAAACACCATTCCACTTGCTTCAAGGAAGGACAAATAGTAGAGACGGAGTGAATAGGACAGAGCCTCACGTGTATCGTGGTGGTCTTCGGTCATCAGTTCGGCATACGAGAATCTTTTTGCCACAACTTCAAACCAGCTATTAAATTGACTCCGAGCAGAACGTAGTGCGTCCGTTTCCCTTTTATGGGAAGGAAGGGTTAAAATATGTTGCAAATGACGGTGAACTCCATAGAGATCTCCGAAACGCGTCACCATGGGTCCCCATGTAGCCACATCGGTGGACCATTCCGGGAGTGAAGGAGAGGGGTTTTGGGGTGGTAGTGGGAATAGTGGCATACGCGTGTCGTCTGTTCCCTGATTCGATGTAACTTCATAGTAATGAGGCGCTGCAGCCTCGGGTAATGTTGGACCTTGATGTGGTGTTGAAGATGGCATAGGAGGCATAGTGTAAGGGTTAGCCCGCTGGGCTTGTGATTGTGTTTCTTGCGCTGCAAGGCGTTTCTTAATGTCCTCTTGTGTGGCTGCTTGTGCCTTAGTCATTTCTAGGAGCTGATTTAACTGCTGTTGCAGATTTTCCATGGCTTGTTGGCTCTGTGTCGCCAGCTGCGTCGTTCCAGCTTCGGTTGCAGATATCCGGTTTTGGATATCTGTCGCTGGAATAATGGTTTGTCGAATTGCTGTTACCTGTTGTTGGGTCTTTTGTATTTCCTGCTGGGCCTGTTGAATAGCAGGAATAACCGCGTCCTGCGATTCGATCTTTTGTTTCACCCACTCTAACTTGTCGTTAAACAAGTTCTCGGCGTGGGTGAGGTTCTTAAGGGTATTCGCCAAGGTGGATACCCTTAAGTCTTTCCAGATTTTCTGGAAAGTTAGGATGTTGGGCGGCTGCTGAGTTTTGTTAGCCACGCTGACCACATCCGCCATAAACTGTACGACGACCGTGTTCAATGCGGCCATCGTATTCGTGTCCTTAAGGAGGTTGAGGTGCGTCGTCGTGACGGTGTAGCGGTTCTTGACCACCTCAACAATGTTCTCGTCCGGAACGAGAATTTCCAGGTTTTGGGGGATCAACCTGTTCCCCCAATCCGCCGCCGTTATTGTACGTATCTCTGGGATACTTTTATAGTCAGGGGCAAATGGGCCCCAATCGACGGCGTCGTTGGCGGATGGTGACACCACCCCACAGATCTGTTGTCCATCCTTGTATATGGCGATGGGGATGGGTCCATTCCGGGACAACATAAACGCTGCCCCATATATTGTGAGAGCACGCGTCTCGAGGGTGCAGGGTTGCATCTGCATCAGTTACGATTAAGCTTATTTATTTACTACTTACTAAAAAAAAAAAAAATATTTATTTTCAGCCCAGCGGCCTGAGAATACTAACCTAGAGAGAGGAAGAGAAGGAGTAATCTTCGTTATTGCATTCACACGTTTTAGGTTCCCTACTCAGTTAATATATATATATATACAGTGGTGTACTGTAGGGTTTTGTTCCCGACAAAGACTTACAGTATTTGGGAGGACCACTCCGTCAAGTAACGAAAGAAGACGCGACTACCCACCAAAAGGGACATGACAGTGACGTGCAAAATTGAAAAAACGGCACTATTGCCCAAAATCATTGCGCTTACCGCCCTAAATAACCACATAAAGTAAACATAGTCTACTATTTGTAAAGCAGAGAGTGGCATACTCCATACTAAAAAAAGTGCATACGCGATTTTAACCGTGGTCACCACGCAAGCCGCCTTTATCCACCGCTTGACCACATCCATGTAGCGGCCACCTTGAGGTCCAAAGTGCCTTCCAACCCAAATGAAAATGGCAAAAATAAACACACATTCGGAGATGGAGAAGAAGAAAAGAGCGGGAACAGTGGTAGGATAGTGTGTGACCGATAAAATAGAGTTATCCATCATTTTTATGATTTGAATGGAATTAAGAGATACGTTTGACGTGTTTCGCTCTATGACAGACTTTGAACGGCACACAAACGCTTCTAATAGGCAACTGATACACGCACACTGAAGATAGATTTTCATGGGTACCGTACTATTGTAAAGAATGTGGATCCAGGCACGCCTCTGCAGCAGTATCATGTCAATCCACAAATGAAGCGAGTTAAACTCAAAATATGGGTCGGAGCTGGATCCACAAGACTCACAGTTCTCCACTGTCTGGGTCTCTGGATTAATGATTGTCTGAACTTCTTGTCCACATTCCACGCACCGAGACATTCTAAACTACAAAAAGGTAAAAAAAAAAATCGTCAACACTTCTATATATAAAAAAAATAAAATAAAAAGGTCGTTAAGTAGAAAGTAGAGTGGATAAAGGCACTTTAATGCTTCAAGGGCGCTCCACCATAGTGTACAAGCTGTCCTTGGGACACTAATTTATTTATTTTAGTTTAGTTTCATCTCTTTTTGCGGTTCTGTAACAAATAAAAGTTACAGTTGAAAGTACAGAAATAACTACTAAGACTACGATAGTTTTGATTTTGAAAAAGAAAAAGAAAAATGCATTGAATAGAAATAAATAATCATGTTTCCTCTTCAGAAGTGACGGCTACATTTTCACGGACAACCCTAGCGGGTACTACCACACTGGCCAACTTTGTGATTTTGGAAGTGTCTTCCCGAACAACAACACCCCCAAACTCGTCATCTACTACCCAACCACAGAAAATAGGAAAGTACTTTTTGTCGAATTTTTTAAGAAACAAACGCTGCTGATACACCACCACAGAGTCGAAAAACTTCCCCGGGGAGCTCTCATTGTCTCTGTCGACAGATTGAGCGCCAAATGCGAAGGAATTAGAAACCGAATCCTTTAGGTTCGCGGTGGTAAGGGCGTCCTCGTTTACTGGAGCGTCGTCTAGTGTGGATTCATCAGTAACCGCGTCATACATAATAATGTTCTGTCCGGCGCGGCCGTTGACCGGTTTCGAGATATAGGGAGTAGAAATAATCTCTTTCGTGGGGAAGAAGGAGGCGGGAACCATATTTTCGTGATCCGGGGCGAGGGCGAACATATAGGGGAGTATAGCCTTACTCCCGGTAATGGCTTTCCACAACGGCTCCAGCACACGTACGTGGTCGTTCAAGAGTATATCGGAAAGGGTGCAACTACAAGGCTGCTCTCCTGGAGACCCATTCTTTTTTTGATCCGCATACTGGTGAAGCACTGTATCCCACGACCATGTCTTCCACACCAACAGTACCTCCTCCCCATCCTTGTCCTGTATAGAGTTGTGATCGCTTGGTAGTGCCTCGGGGGGAATATTCACAGGGGCCTCTTTGCAACAGCGAAATTCGGAAACCCCTACACACAGTTTACACCGGAACCCAGACTGTTCAGCAAAATTCATCATGCACAGGGCGGTGTATCGCTCCTCGTCATCGTTGTCAATCATGAAATGGATTAGCTTGTGGGCCGGACACGCTCTCGGGTTGGAGTGAAGGTTTTTAAAGTAAGAAAGGCACTTGGAGGAGAGGAAAGACCCTGTGGAGTCTCCGGTGGTGACGCCGTAGTGATTCGCCATTTTCTGCTGCGTATCACACCCCTCCAAGAGGGCTCCCGAGGAGTCACAGTTGTACTCTAGCATCACAATTCGCTTCCCATCGAATCCAAAGTCGAAGCGGCCCCCTAAAGGGGGAGTGAGCTCCCACGATCGTCGTAGGAGGGGTTGGATTTCTTTGGGCACTCCAAAGTAGTGCTCCAATAAGTGTTCCGCGTCGGGGTCGTTGAGTACTTGTGCGGTGGCCTCCATCGCGAGGGCGTGAAGTGAGTTGGCCGCCCGTCCGATTCGGCAAAAAACATCGTAGTCCAAATAGTAAAACCCGCTTGGGACGTCAGCCTCCTCCGTTTTAGCGCCTTCGTCAACACTGCCGTTGATCGTGAGAGATCGTTTCAGGTGATAATCACACCTCTCCGCTGTGTTGAGCCACGGCACATCCACACGGATGTCGATGGGTTTCCGAATTATGCTACCCGTGCCAGTGATAATGCGAAAGGCATCTGGGATGTCTCCTTTTTGGAAATCGTAAAACGGTTTCTCCACCTTGATCCAGCCCAACACAGGATCCTCGTCGATCAGTTGAATGCGCCCCTCCTTGCGTTGTACCTCCACTTCCCTACTGTACGCCGATCCCTCCGTCCACGCCTCGAATCCTTGATTTTGCTCCGCCACAAACACTTTGCTCTCCTGAACGCCAATGACGATCGCCACATGGCCAAATGGGGTCTCTTCTGAGATATCCCAGACAATGATATCCCCCACGTCAAGAGAGGAAGACGTGAAGTTGTTCTCATTACGTGAGGAAGGGACCGACGATTGATCGTCCAGATTGGTAAACAAATCATCCGTGGTCCAAATATCTTTGGCAGTTGGGATAGAAGTTAGCCATACCCCTTTTCGGTTCGCGAGGTACCGACGTACAAACTCAACACATTGCCATTTGTAGCCCAATTTCACAAAGGGTGCGGGTACTTTAGACGGACATTGTGGCTGAGCGGAGCAGAGAGGCGCACGGGCAGGGACGAGGGACGGTTCGTTGCTAAAGTATAATTCATCCCCGTTTGACATTACAGGGACACCATCGTTGGTGACACCAATCATACCGTCATAGGGCACCAATGCCGTCCCTTTGTGATGAGTGGCGTAGTGGTGATTGACGTCAGAGTTGGACATTAAATGTTGTTTTTTTGCCTCTAGTGTTTGATAAATTACGTCCAACGCCAAGTCTCTTTCAACGTTCTTTTTGTGAAACGATAAGATGTCAGAGAGACAACGACCGTTTGCTCTTTTAGAGATGAAGCGGAAAATTTCTAAAAAAAAACTACGCTTTAGTATTAAAAAACGGGGGGAGAGAGAGAGAGAGAGAAGAGGAAAGGAATATATGCACACACACTATTGAAACGTTTCCCGCAGGTGAGAAGGAGCCTGATACCTAGTGCGCCAGAAAGAAGGGGGAAGAAAAAAAAAACAGTCATAAAACTCAACACTATAAAAAAAAAAAAATCTTTTGCGACGTAGTTTATCACACTCTTTTGATTATAAAGTAGATAAAATACAAGAAAGGCTCTCAAAAAAGGGTATCAAAGAAAACACCTTATGCCATTTCCAAGGCAGACTCACGGTAGAACAAGTAGGCGGCGACTGTAAAGTAAATAGCAAAACAAGCCACGAGGAATGTTCCGCAAAGGTCGGTGAGCATATCCGTTGTTTTCTTGTTATACAACACCTCCGCTGACCCGACACATTTTGCAATCAGTGATTTTTGCTCTTTTTGCTCTTTTTGCATGATTTGACTTTTTTATAAAACCTTAACACCGAGAATAGGGGAAGAAAGGAAAAAAAAATATACACTGAGGCGGATAGAACAGTGGTTGGGGTGAAAAGGATAAGAAACTTGAAAAGTCAAACAAAAAAGGTAAGAATCTATTATAAAAGTACAGGTGATATTAGGGTAGTATTGGCCCTGTTTTGTTTAATTTTTTGCTTTCTAATGATTTTAAGAGCTCAAATAATAATCACGGAGAAGGACGATGATGCCGATAAAATAAACCAAGAAGGCGCATGCAATAAATACCTTGGCGTTTTTGATCGATACCCCTGAGAGAGAGGAGCTCTTTCGGGGGTTCTCCTCCGCTGGGGAGCCTCCCTCCCGCTTCTTTGCCGCCCGGGCCAGTGCCTCGTCCACCAGTCGGTTCACCACATCGGGCCGGACGGTAGGCGTAGGAGGTCGCGCCTCGGTCGACTGACGCTGTGTGGTGGACTTCCTAGAACCACTCTTAGAGCGCGAGGCGGAGCGGGAGGCAGGGGTGGGGGAGCGCTTAGTGGACTTTCTTCGGGGAGGCATCAACGCGTATTGAGCAATTAACTTGAACAAAAGGGGAAAATTATAAAAAAAAAGTGGAGAAAAAAGGGTGGAAAAATCAGATGAAGGGCAGAAACCCCCTCAATTCAATTAAAGTAAAAAAAGGGGCAAACATCAGTAAACAGCTTTACAAATACAGAAAGGGTCGCTAAATATTTTTAAGGCCGGAAACCACAATGACGGAAAACAATGAGTGAGGCAAGAGAAACATTCCTCGTATTGCATTATTATTATTTTTCAGTCTGGTTGTCGCATTCATTTGTATTTCCTATTTTGGAATAGAGATTTGTTTTGTTATTTTTGTTTTCATTTTAGTTTACTTTATTATTTCTCTTTTTTTTGTGCTTTTAGAAGTGTCAAGAATATGACCATTGGCTTATTTCAACTGCTTGATAAGATCCAGCAGTTTCGGAAGGTACACCTTCGTCCCACCCAGCACTTCAAAATTGTGAAGAATTCCTTTAGAGTTGTAAAAGTCAATCAAAGGGCCTGAAATGGCCTCGTACTCGTTCTGTCGCTTCTCCACCACCTCCAGCATGTCATCCTTTCGGGTGATGAGAGGCTTCGTTGAGCCACACTTATCGCACACGCCCTCCACCTTGGGCATAAGAGGGTCCATCACAATACCACCTTCGTTGATGGAAGCACAGTTGTAAACAAACCCACAATCGGCGCAACAACGCCTCGAGGACAGTTTGGTCACAATCACATTACGCGGTTGGGTGAGGTTAATGACGTGGTCTATCTCAATCGCTTTGGAGCTCCATAGAGTTTTGGCCTGGTTCACGTTTCTGGGGTAGCCATCCAATATATAACCCCCTTTGAACTCGTTGGATTGCTTCAGTGCCTTTAAGTGAGAGGAGACCAAGTCGGTGATCACATCGTCGGGTACCAGAACCCCTCCCTCTATCATGGACTTTAGTTTCTTCCCAATCTCCGTTCCCTCCGCCACCTCCTTGCGCAAGAGGTCACCGCTTGAGATGGCAGCACACTGCAGCGCACTCGCGGCACGGACAGAGTAGGTTCCCTTCCCCACACCTGGGGCTCCAACAAACAGCAATCGGTAAAACTTTGACATTATCTGCTTATCTCTGTATAGATTAAAATAAAAAAGTAATCGACAGAAATAAAAATATTACCCGTGAAGAGAAAAAAAAAAAAAAGAGAGAGAAATGAGAAACGAAATAAAGTCATTTTTATTTTTAAGAAAAAAAAAGTGAAGAAATGAGTTAAAAGTCTCTTCGCCGTAGGAAGCACTCAACATTCCTACTTGATTATCCTTTGGTTGCTGCTTAACTCTTGAACTCAAATAATTTTATATTTTTTTTACTAGAATTATATATTTTATAAAAACAATTCAATTAAACGATTCATATTACTGTCCATTAGAACCCTCAAGGGGGAATTTGAAAAAAAAAAAAATTAAAAAGTTACCGTGTTTTGGTTACTTTTTTCCGCTTCTGTGGAGGAGTCTCGTCGGAAGAGCGGGTGCGCTTTTTCGGTTTAGACTTTAGTGATTTAGCCGCTTTAGAGCTTTCGTTACTAGGCGTCGTCTCCTCCGTTTCCTTCACCCCAGAAAACTTCTTTAGCACCATTCGATCCGAGTCGGTTAACGCCAACGCCGCCTTGTACAGAGGTTCCGTTTCCTCAACCAGTAGTATCTCCCGTGCGACTAGAAAAGTTTGATGACGGTTAATCTTTTCCTTATTTTCCTTCTTGGTAAGATACTCTAGTAATGACTTTACAAGAACCGACAACGCCAGCAAGTGGGAAGACTGGGCCGGCTTACTGCATATCTCCACCACCTCTGTGGAGTAGTCCGCAGTGAGCCAAGAGTGGTGATTCCACGACTTGTTTTCTACACTGTAAAGATTGTGTTCGGACCAGTTTGGGAGAAGCAGTTTCCTCTTCCTCTCCTCGTGTGGCGTGAGGAGGTGAATGAGGATTAAGTACCCATAAGGACTGTTTAACACCTGACCAATGTGCTCAGCCAGGTCGATCAGGACGTACTTCTGCAGCATCTGAGTGTCATAGAGGAGATCAAACAGGCGAGAGATGACGGGGGCGCCATACTTGTTGGTGGATATTTCACCCAATTTTTCCTTGAAGCCTTGAAGAATTTCTTTCCTTCGTTTCGGCTCTGTCAAGGAGAAGGCTAGAGAGGCTAGCGGGGCGCCCTCACGGGTCGTCGAGATGGACGCAATGTAAGGCCTTAGAGTGTCGCACAGCTCGCTCACCTCCTCCCGCGTGCCACACTTGACATAGGCATACACCAACTTTTGCACAAACGGGAACTGAATGGCTTCTTTCTGCGAGACTAGTTTATCACAAAGGTCAAACAACCGGGGTAGCAGCCGTTTCTGTAGCGTGGGGTTTTTTTGCAGAACGTCTTCCAAGACCGGATACCCCTCCCACCGCTTCATCACGGAAACGTTTTCCTTGAGGACGGAGAGAAGTAACAGTTGGGAATCCAGTTTACCGCACCACTTGCTGCTGTAGGCGCTGTGGAGGGTAACGATGCCAAACTTGTGAGAGATCAGTTGTGGAACGTTGGGGATTAAGGACGCCAGTAGTGACTTGAAGACGTCATGAGGGGCGTGGCGGATGATCGCTATAATGACGAAGTGAGCATAAGCGTCCGAAGCGTAGAGACTGAAGTCCTTCGACACCCACTTCATAATTTTCGAAAGATGATCGGGGGAGCCGTATTTGATCATGGATTGAAGAACACGACTGCCGGTAGGAGTTCTAATGACGGAAGAAATTCTCGGCTCGATCAGTTGAATAAGTTTGTCGACAGAGGGGTACTTGTGCTCATACGCGCTCTTCTTGGAGGCAACGGACTCGCCACCATCCGTCACAGTCCGCAACTCCTCCCACAATCGCAGCATTTCACCGTGTTCAGAATTCATTTTGAGCGCATGTTTTTCAGAAGCGTCTAAGACTCTATTTTCCTTTTTTTTAATCAAGGCGCTCTTGAGAAGTCGCTCGGATTGAGGAAGCGCCTTTAAGCGTGCGTTTCGCGCCTCTACTTTCTTCGTGTTGGTTTTCCCCATAGTGTTTCTTTTGTGGGATTAACTCTAAAGGTGAAAGTGGATAGAAAAGAGAGATTAAAAAAAAAAGTGAAGAAACGGTATAGTACAGAAAGGGGGGTAAAGCTCAGGAAAGCGATAAGAGAAAGACAACAGAACGGAGAAAAGAAAGGGAGAAAATAAAAAAAAAACTTGCTCGGTACTTTACAATGGTAACACTATGAAGAAGGAGAAGAAATTGCCTCTTCTAATCTTTGTCGAACCTTTACCATACGCCACTGCAATTCCTTCAGTAGATTGCACTCCCGTTCGACCTGTCCAACATTCCTCCAAAAGACGCCTTCCTCCTTCAGTACGACCTCACACTCCTCCAAGTAGAGTTCTATGTGATGGAGAAGAGACTTGTACGCGGTGTGAACCCCTACTCCGCAAGCGGCAAGAGCGTCGTGAAAGTGAGTAATTTCGTCATAGTTGGTCCGCAGTGTTGCGACTGAAGGTGCCACCACTGTTTTGGTGTAGTCCTCCCTGTCCACCTCAATCCATTTAGCGTGACTGCTGAAAGACTCACTCAATCTATCCGTACAGATGGAGTTTAGTAACGATACGGTTTCCTTGGTGCACGAGGACAAACATTTTTCATAGTGCTCCCATTTCGGTTTCATGGCATTCCACTCGCCCGGGGTAAGGGAGGTGATCCATTCTTTACCCTCGCTCCTTACCTTTTTCAGTGGAGGTGGTTCATCGGTGCACTCCACCAAGAGCGAGCTCACCGGGTGGGAGCCGGTATCGCTGTGGTGCAGCACCTTCGCTAAGAGCTCGCATTGGTCTCTCCTAGCACACTCTGGGCCCGGCGATACCGAATCCACCCACTGGAGAAGCGACCGAATATAACCCTCTACATTTACGTCACCGCCCTCCGACAGGGCACCTGCCTCCTCCACCTCCTCCACTTCCTTATCTGAAGAGTGGTGCTGCACCGAGGGATCCTCAGAGCCGGTCCAACCAAAGTGCTGCAGAGTGGAAACGACCAAGTCTTCTAGTTGACGAATATCGGAAAGAATGGACAGCAGAGGATCTAATACAGTGGCAGAGATCCCATCTCTAGTGGAGCGATGTTGTGCTGTAAACTTATTGTGTGGAACAGCTGAATTTATTTTCATCCTACGCTACGGTGGCTACTAGAGAGTGAAATGAAAGGGAGAATAGTAACAATATAAGAATTATAATATTTTACCAGTATAAAGCACTGAAATATAATCAGTTTATGAATCACAAAAACGTACATTCATAAAATTATTTTATTTTTCTAACAAGAATGGAAATGTTTTTTTTTTTTTATGGGTCCTTGATGCATAATGATAGATTTATGTAGATACAATAAATAAAAATAGCACTCCATAATATAAAATATAATGATATTTGGAAGAAAAACAAAAACAAAAAAGCTACTTTCTCGATAAATAGTGTCAATGGAAAAAACAGGTTGAAATGAATGCTCGGAAAACCTTTATTAGCTTTTTTATTTTATTTTTTGTTTTACTTTCTTTTTCTTAATTTACTCTTTATAAATAATATCCTAATAGGAAAATAATAAAAAAAAAGATACATACAACTTCAAAAATGTAGGAAATATGGGATCACTTCGATAAAGTGATAATGGTGTTATCCCTTTTTAATACCGAGTGCGATTATCTGTTAAATTTGCTTAAGTTTTTTTTCCCCTTTTTTCTTTTCTCTCCGTAACGAATTTCCTTGTTTGGGTGGAGGGAGACGAGAGGGGATGCCCTGTTGTATACTTCTACCGTTGAGGTGGGCGCCACACAGCACAAGTGCGCATATACGAATAATAAAACATAAAAGAAGAGAAATAAAGTACAATGATGGTATATGGTAGCGGGAGCGCAAAAAAAAATACTGTGACTTACCTTTCTGAAAAAGAGAGCGAAACCAACTATTAACTCAGGTGGCTATCTGCCGTGCAGGAGAATCCTCCGAACAACTGTTGTTGGCCATCGTTGATGGAGGAAGTCTGGGCGGGGGTATTCACCACCTGCAGAGTGTTCTTGTTCGAGGGACCATTCTTCTTCTCTGCGATCATCTCTTCTACCGAAGGTAACGGTTTCCACTGCGGGGGTGCCACCTTCTTCTGCATAACGTCATCGAAGCTGAGGCCGTTCCAGAAGGGATGGGCCTTCACCTCCTCGCCCTTGATACGACGGTTGGGCTCCTTGATAAGGAGACGGCTGATGAGATCCTTCGCCTCGGGGGAGAGTTGAACACTGCTAGAGAAGCGAAGGTCGGAGTACAGAATATTGTCAAACACCTCCTTCATACTGCGACCACCGAAAGGGGTTCGTCCGCACAGCATACGGTACAGCAAAATACCAAAGGACCAGAAGTCCACCGCCTTTGTGTACTCTCTCTGACGAAGCACATCTGGTGCAACGTAGAAGGGAGACCCCACAAAGGAGTTGGCACGAAGATCATTATCGGAAACGTCTTGTCCGTCCTTGTGAAAGTCCTTCGAAAGACCAAAGTCGGCCAGCGCGCAGTGGCCGTCACCACCCAGAAGAATATTCTCTGGCTTTAAATCACGATAGATGACACTGTGCTCATGAAGACACAGAATAGCGAGAAGAATTTCCGCGCCGTATAGTTTGGCCGTGAAGAGGTCTAGCTGCTTGTTGGGAACTGAATTCATATACTTGTCCAAGTCCCCACCAGGCATATAATCCATCACAAAGAAGAGTTTGTGCTCTGACTGGAAAGTGTAGTGTAGTTTCAATAAATAGGGATGGTTAAGACGGGTCAGCACGTTGCGTTCGGTGAACACGTCCTGCACACGCTTGTGGTCGAGGAGCCCTTGCTTATTTACAATCTTCATCGCGTAATACTTATTGGTGGCGATGTGGCGGCACAACACTACATAAGCAAAGGAACCCTTTCCGAGTACATCTAATGATTCAAAATCATCCTTGGTGAGTTTCTCCTGAGGCTGCTTGTTAGCGTCATTTCCTTTTTTGGATTCACTGGTGTTGCTCTGTGAGTCCTTCTTTGTCTCGTCCTTGTCCTTCTTCTCCTTTTTGTCCTTTTTGAATAACTTTGCAAACATGATGATGTCGAATTTAAAAACTCCTTACGGGACAAAAAAATAAAAATAAAAAAAACAAACACGAAAAAAAAAAAGGTGTAAAATTCCCTGTTGGGGTATCGCTAAAAAGAGGCTTTAGTTAGTAAAGAATACTAGAATATGATGTAGATGCTTCAAACGAAAAAAAGGGGAAAAAAAAAGGGACGGTAAGAAAACATAGATAGTAAACAAAGAAAAACAATAGTACACTTACCACATGGGCGCAGACAGAATGAGAAAGGAAAAAAGAAAAGGGTGATTTCAGACGTGAAATAACAGAAGCAGAATCTCTTCCAACTTGGAACACTGGCTAATGGTAAAAGTGCTGAGGCATTCCACGCCAATGGTTTCCTCCGTTACGCTAACACTAGTCAAAGTGGAGAGGCATTTTTTTATATCGGTTGGGATGCGAATCCAACGGTTTCCGTCGAGAGTGACAAGATGAACCCCCACAACTTGCAACAACTCTGCGGCAACGGTAAGACAGGCCGCTCTCGCAGTGGTAGGGAGAAGAAATAAGTTGGAAAGGCATTTCACGGCATTTTGGTCGGTGAAGAGGGGATACAACGGAGAAAAGAAATGGGATTGAGTAATGGACGGTGTGAGTCGTCCGAAAAGATGAGCTACCCAGCCGGAGAGACACTTTCGCACGACAGCACAGAGTTGATTTTCGGTCAGTACCCCCTCCGACGTGTTTGGTGTTTGATATAAAGTATGTACCGTTGCGGGGACGCCATTTACAACGCTCTCCATCGCGGTACACCCTTGGTCCATGCTCATCAGCACCCCGGAGGCATCCCTGAGGAAGGGATGGAAAGTGTACAGAGCCCCAACACATACTTGAAATGTGGTGGCACAGAACTTCTCCTCAGAGGTTGGATTGGCAAAGCTATTTTCATTCGAAAAGTCCGCTAAAAGTTTCATGTGTGAAAACAAATTTGGCACCTTAGCCTGACTAATCACGTATAAGTAAATGGGAAGTAGATCATCCGCGCCCCCGGGGGAGACGGTGGCGGTGGTGGCGGTGGTGTGATTGACCTGAAGAAGCCTCGCACACATGTCAATCTCCTTGCACCAACGAAGGAGTACATTAAAGCGGTCGGAAAGGGACTGATGCGATAACGAAAGTTGCTCCAAACAGCGAATAGCATCAGAGTAGGGATCGAATAGGGTTTCCTCTGCAACGGAACGCGCAAACGAGGCCCCGAAGTCATCCAAACTCGAATTGACCTGGAGTCTCGAGACGGCTTCGTTCAAGGCGTCTTCGTCTAGACGAAACGTGTGGGAATAGAGGTTGAGAAGAATATCGGAAACGTCACACAACACATGGTCCGCCACCCACCTTCCGATCACGGTGTCGTAGTCCAACAACGACTCGCCGTAAACCAGGGAGTCTGAAACATACCTCTGCACCGAGCGTACAAAGGAAAAAATGTCGTTGAGTGCCATCGCAGTATCGCTTTCACCAATTGGTCGACTTCCGTAGCCGTGAAGGCAGCCACCAAACGCTCTACGAAAGGAGCACCACCCTAAACCACTATCGAGCCCACCGTCTCCAATTCTAGAACGTAAGCCACAACTTCCATACGAAAAGAAAAAACACCGTCGAAAGACTGACAGCGCGCCTCGCACCACTGAATCACTCGATAAAAACTCGGTAATCGTACGTTGGCCCTCGTCATAGTCTTTCGACTCTTTCATTCGTTGTTGAAACGCTAAAAGCAGCGGTGCCTCTTTCTCGTTAGTGGACACGGTGGTAGCTGAGAAAAGAGACTCCCACGCGAAGTAGTCAGCCCAGGTGTGGATGCTCATCTCTGGAAAGACGCAAGCCCTAGGAGAGACCACCAGTTCGCCGCCTTCGCACCGAGAAGGTCCACTCCAGAACGAAATCAAACGAACTCCAGAAGGCAGTACCACATGGCCCTCTTCGACAAACCCTCCCTTTTCCCACACCCCATCGTACACCACCGCGGGTCTCTCTGCTATTTCACCCCTATCGCCACTGCTATACACTAACTTTTCAAAGTCAAATCCAACGGGAAGATTTCCCTTCAACGCTGTTTCAAAGGGAGAAAAAAGCGTCCCAAGCCCATCGAATAGACTGTTCCGAAAGCTGCCCACATAGCGGTTACCATCGGGGAACAGTATGCAGCCAAATCCATGAGGTTGATTCTCTCTCCACTCCCCAAAATAACGAACTCCTTGTACGGTCACCAACTCCCCCCAGTGAATCCGTTTCACCTCTTTGGATAAAAGCCACTGTCCAAACCCAGAGCAGTGCGAGGAGGTAACATCGCCCTCCTTCTTGTCCAGTCGGATACCCCCACAGTAGAGAGAGCCATTACTATAGTTCACACGCACAGAGTCGGATAAGCAAGGACGATTCATTTTCCACTTACAGAAGAGACGGTAAGTATCGGTGATCAGTGTCCCATACCCATCGCGTTTGCCGCCGGAAAAACTACCGACATAGGCGTGTCTTTCACTCCGCGAGACTAACGTGCCCTCTCCGTGAGGCGTTGGGTTTCCGACACCCGCTATACTCCCAATGTACGTACACTGGTCCCACTCGCAATTCACATTTTCCGTGATGGAATTACCTGTGCGGTACACTATACTGCCCGATAAACGGGACTTTAATAAGGCGTCAATATTGGGAGGGTCCACCAATGTATCATTTAGTCCCATCATAGAGCAAAGATAAAAAAAATAGAGAGACCTAGAATTCTTTATTAGAAGAAAGAGAGAAATCACGCATAATTAAAAGAAAAACACCCCAAAGGAAAAAAAAAAAAACACTTATGGGTTTGGTCTTTTCCCCATACACCTTTCCTTTCATCGTTGTTTAAGGTTAGTGTCGCAGCTATTACCACTCTAGCACCAAAGTTTTGAATACACGTGAAAAGGGACTGATAAACGTGTACATGAGTGTGGACGACTTCACTGATTTTTTGCATTCCCATCAACCGTTTTCTCGTCACTAAAGTTTTTCGCCTCTTTCAGGAGGTCATGATAGCGAACTACATCCGCGTGTTTGGCCCACTTAATTTCTTCATCCCTTCTCTGGAGCCAATTAGGAACAAACAATACTATACACACCAATACAGACGCCCAGACGGAAATAAAGGCGAGCAGCAAATCCCCATTGGCATATGAAAAGGGAAAAACGCAAAACACAGTTCCAAAAATAATTCTCGTAGACCAAGCACTGGCTACTTTCTGATCTTTCAATGACATTGGGGAAAGAACGCCTGCCAGTTTGGCCGCCCAGGGGTGAACCTTCTTGCTCATTTACTATACTATAATAATACTATCAAAGAAGGTCAGGATAGGATAATAGAAAGAGTAGGGAGAGAGAAAAGAAATGAAAATCCGGGGGGTTAGTATTTTTTAGCGTATACAATCGGTGTTGGCTTTGACTTCCACACATATTAAGTATTTTTTTATTATTATTATTATTTTGTTGTGGTTGCTGTTGTATGAATAGGTGTGTACCACCTATACGGGGTTTACGATAAATTCTTGGAGTACCGAGAGAAGTAAGCGGACAGCCACAACATGATAGCCGTTACTGCGTTTTGCCGCTGCGTGACGATACTCTCCAGTGATACGGTATTGGAGGACTCTGCTGCCGGCGTGACGCCATCTGAAAAGGCTTCACTCGTCGGCTCTGCCTTGGAGTCCGTAGCCGCTTCACTGTCTACTAGGGTGGATCTAGAAAGTACGCTGGCAAAGGTGACTGCAAGGCCCCTCGCCGTGGTGCCATTGGAGGAAGAATTCACTAATAAATCACAGCAAAGGTCCAGAATAAACAGCACAATTCCCTTCAAATGGGGAGACATGGTTTCCAGATACATGATCGGCTCGCAGTTACCAAACGAGGAGTCGAATATCTCAATGTCCATCTCTGCCAACCACACCAACAGTAGCGCCGCCGTAACAGCGGGAGGAGCCCGTGTGAGCACATCTGGGACCTTGGTGGCGTGATTCGGGAAGTAGTTGGACATCCCCGTGGTGCTTCCCGCCGTGGGGAGATCGACACCCGGGTAGTACCCTGCTGGATGAGAGCTGGAGACCGGTGGGCGGAACCGAGAGGCGGCATTCTTCTTGTTGGTGGCCTGGGAGGCCCAGAAACTATCCAGCACTCCCATAAGGTTCATTTGCTCCTCAATCATTTCCTTCATGCGGGATGCATCGCGCATCACCTCTTGGTTGTGAGGGCGAAAGTTGGCGGACTGATTCGCGAAGAGGTGTCCCACCGCTCTGTTAGACAGTCCCTGTTGCCGGATGAGTTGGTGTCGTAGTATTTGAAGCACCATGGGAGCGGAGTACACCCCGAGAGGCGAGTTCTCTACACGGAGCGGCAAGCAACCGGGAAAGCTCTGTCCAAATATCTTTTGGCGTGGAGATACTACACAGATGGTGACAAAGATACGAATTAAATTATCCACGGAGAGAACCACTAGCTGTTGAAAGTCCGAGAACCCTCTCCGCGGGGCCTCCTTGAGTGAAAAGGAAACCTCTAAGGACTCTCCTCGCTTCAATTCTTGTTTTTGCAAGGTGGTCTGCACATAACGGTTATCCACCGTCACACCGTCAATAACGGTTTGGGTTTGGGTGACCTCTAACTCCACCGTTTGACTTCCATTATTTTGCACCTTTACAGTAGCGTTGTACATGCGGGCATTCTCCTCTGGGTCGGAGGAAAATACACCCACAAATTTAAAGTGGGTTATATTGGTCGATATCTTTGGGACGTGCTTCAGTGCGGGCAGGGTGCGTCGGAGTTGTGGTAGGGCGATGGGGTCATCGAGGTTGGAGCGAGGAATGATGTTATTGCTTTTTGCCTGCAGTTCGTTGAGCAGGACGTTGGCGGCTACACTTTGGCACTTGGAAACCCATTCGCAATCCACATTAACGCAGAAATTTCGAATCTCATTCAGAACCGAATCCGGTATGGCTTCATTGTAGTACATGTACCCATATAGAAATCGATTTAACTGAGACGAGTGAAAGGCATCGAGGCGGGCAAGAATTTTCTTCAGCTCCTTTGCGTTAGAAACGAGTGGTTGAGTGTGTGCGTTGCTTCTTCTGGCGTTAATGAAACACTCTGATAACTCGGAGGGGGAGATATCAACTGGGGTACGCTTTAGCTGGGCGACATTGGCGCTCACACTGACCGTGACTGGGAGATCTCGGAAATCATCCATGGTTACGGCGTATGTGTGTCTGTGTGTATGAGTAAGGATACGTGTGTTACGCCGAAAATCACTAAAAAATATAAAAGAGGAGTGGAGAGTTAAAATAACAAAAAAACACATTTTTGATTGTGTATTGTTATTGTTTTTTATCAGTGTGTGTTGTAAAACACCAAGAAGCGCAAATAAAAAAAAAAGGAAGAGTACATTGTTTGATTCAGTTTCATGCTTATTGTAGGTATTTTTTTACAGTTACAAAACTTCCCCCATGACCTCAAGGTATCATCTATTCAGTTCAGTCAATAACCCCCCAAGGACGGAGCAACACCTCGAAAAGGTAATGACCTGGCTGCCCAACGGGTCTACCTGCTGTAAGAGTGGGTCAATATCCCGCTCCAATGCATCCTCCTTCAAGGTCAACACTACGGTCCGAAAACCCACCCCGTCAATGACACCACTTCGACTCTCGTCTACTTTTCTAAACGCCTCCACTAGGGGTTCCAGAAACTTTTCGTGTATGGCAAGCTGGAAATTAAGCAGGAGTGAAATAAAGTCGTCGTAGGGGATGAGAATGTCCTTGGTGGATCGTCGTGGGGAGACGGAATGAAACGCGTCACTGCGAATGATGGACGAAATAGCAGCGGCATCGTTTTTATTATACATGTATTCTACGATAGAGACCCAATCCCGTTCCGCAAGCCCCTTCTCCATTTTCTTCTTGACTAGCTGATTAATTTCACTTTCTATTTTTAAAGGATATTGATACTTAAGGGACTGCACCAGAAGCTCCCGCACCGTATCCCGTAGTGTGCTCTGAACCAGCCTGAATTCTTCATCAATCTCATTGCGGAGTATTTTACCGAACACCACCACATCATTATCATGCTCGGCATACTTTTGTACGCCATTGATAATGGCAGTAGCCCATACAATCACTAAATCCTTCAACCCATACTTATGATTGAGATAAGTGTACATGTGCTGCTCCATCGTTTCAAAGGGCAAATTATTCTCTTTGCACTTTTCATCGTAACGCGCTTTTGAGGCGTATATTTCCTCTATACAACTCTTTAGCTGCTTCAGTCGAAGGGGTTTGGGGGTTATTTCCCGAGCGTCAGATGGGCTTCGGTGAGTCAGCGATGTACTCTTACGGCTCTTCTTCACTAGAGAAGACTTCTGAGCTGGCGGGGGGGACTCTGCCTGGGAGGGTGGCTGGAGGAGGAGTGAGGAGGAGTGGACCACCCCTTCAATCTCAGACTTGGCCTTTAGGATGTCCTCCTTCATCAAAGAGAAGGTGGCATCTCTTTGGGCAACCATATCTCTCCAGTGGGTATCGTATTTCTCAAAGAGACTCATGCAGGAGTTGAGCACCAGCAGGACCGTTTGACTAGCGGGTTCATTGTCCTTTTCCAGTTGACGAATAAAGACCTTGGCGGCGAACTCAAGGAGGAGTGTTTGCGCCTTCAGGGATTCCCCCTGTTGGCAAAATTTGTCCTCTTCCGCTGCGGCCAGACAGTTTACGTGGTTGGCGACTCGCTGTAAGTAGTCTTTGTACTCCACATCAGGGGAGTGGCTAACGCTTTTCGTGATCTCCGAGTACAGGGCAAAGGCGGCATCGGAATCGGACTCTGTCCACAGCGACGACGGTAAAGATTGTGACATTAATGACTGTATCCGTAGAAACAGTAGTAGTAGCAGTAGAAAATCCAATAAAAAAAAAGGAGGAAGAGAAGCGATAGAAAATAAATTTGAATCCTTCAAAGTGAACATAAAAAAATTAAATAAAAAGGCACTCTTCCAGTGTGAATGAGGGTATAATTGAAACAGTGGTGTGCACGCGAGGCCATGGAAGAAATCCCTTCTTCTACACCTTTGGACACTGATAGAAATACAGGGGGACTAGAGAAGGGGCTGTAATCTGCTGTCTGCAAAAAGGACAGATGGCCTCCGACGGGTTCGCATGAATCCACTCGGTAATACAACTCCAACAAAAGATGTGACCGCATACGGTGGCGGTCGGGCACACACGGTGACTAAGACACAGCATGCACTTGCCGTTCTTTTCCAATGCTTCGTCGTCACTACTGCTGCTCTCGATCGGTTTCTGCTCTCGTGCTTCCTTCGTCTTTTGCTTGGAGTAACGCCACAAGCGAACTACCAGTTCAACCAGAACTACAAGCCCTAATGTAAAGTACGCCCCTGGTGCCCCACTACCCTGCTCCAGCTTACGCGACGGCTGCAAGCTAAGAAATCGTATCCGGGTGAGTCGGTGGGGTATAGTCCCGTAGGCTTCAAATAAAAATAAAAAACAGGAAACCACTTTGTAGATATTCCCGATCACGTCATGTGGTGGTACAGAGGGAAAGAACCGTTTGGCCACATAGAAAAGAGAGGTTGGCTCCGCCATAAACAGAAGCGATAGAATAATAGACCGTGTGGCGCCCACGGTACGATAGGGGTTCTTACCTACTACCGGGAGTAATTCACAGAACTCCTCCCCCAGAGTGGGTCCTTTTACCATGGAACACAGACGATACATTCCCTTGGCAATGGGGGCTATATGAGAGTCGTACCGATTCGTCCACTGGGCTCCGAATAGATTGGTGAGTAGCTCCGTAGAGGGTGCCACAAGACGAGTATCTACCAGGTGATCGTCCTTGTAGATGGACCGTAAAATGTAAGGGGCAGTAGCAGGTTGCATTATTTATTACTTGTTTTAGCTTTAAAAGTGTACCAAACGTCAAAGAAGGAAAGAAGGGGGAAAAAAATGTGTATGGTAAGAACAGAGAACAAGTCATGGAAAGTTGGTTGCAATCCCATGTCAAAACCAAAAGAAGAAAAAGGGTAGATTAGATTCAACAAACTCAGTCAACATGTTTTTCAATTCGTTGAGAAAGACGAAATAATTTTTGGATTTATTTTATTTTATCTTGTTATTGTACAAATATAAGAATGTTATTATTGTAAAAAAAAAAAAGGGATGTGGAGGGTGAAGGGTGAAGTAACTTGTTGGTTTACAAGTCCTCCACCGTAACCTCCTCCATGACAACATTCTCTATCATCGTTTCATCCTCCCGCATACTCCTTCGGAAGCAAAAAGCCGCCCTCAGATTCGCCAGAATTGACCCTTGATTGAAAATGTTGACAGTTTTGGCACGTTTTTCACTGTCCCCAGAGGTCATATTGGTGCACGCTAAATAGGCATGGTAGAAGGCCAACATACCCACAAGAAATCCCCAGAAAGCCGACGCTAGTATTAAAAGGAATTCTAGTAAAAAGGTTTCTGTCAGTGCTTTGAGAAAACTACTCTCCTCTTGACGTCGCATACGAACCACAAAGCTCTGAATGCCACCAATGAAGGCCGTAAGGGTAAGTAAGAAACAAAACCACACCATGCAGAAGTAATGGAAATAGTTGTAACCCCCTACGCATATCCCTGTCCATGGACAGTGGTGATCTCGACGGCAAACGCATACGTCACAGAAGCGACAGTGTACGCCCCTAAAAGGACGGTAAATATTACAACTGTAGCACCACTTCTGGGGTAGTTGGGTCTCCGCTAGTTCACCGTTGGCTGCGGTGTAACGAACACTACAGTACCGTGTCTCATGGGCGGGTGCGTCCAGGGGGGGAGGGGGTTCCTTGGGCGCGATACCAGGGTCAGACGTGCCGCAGAGTACAATAAAAATAAGCGTGAAGCCGCCAAAAATACCAGCCAGCACCCTAGCCGCGAAGACAAGGTTGGTGTAGCATACGAATAAAAGGGTGCCAATCAGTATTTGGGAGAAGGCCGCTAAGAAAAGATGCCAATCCGGGCCGATGAATACTCTATTGCCGAAGAAAACTGAAATATTGCCAACTTGAGTGGGACGCAACGCACTCCAAACCATGCCGCTATCATAAACAATAGTAATAGTAAAGAAAGAAAAAAAGAAGGAATGTAGAAGAGATAACGTTGGTAAAAACAGAGGCGTCCCTGCGATTTTATTGTATTTTTTCCCGTTGGGGTAGGTAGCGGGTAAGAACATACAAGGTAAGGGCAAAAAAAAAAAAAATTAAGAGGTTATGAAACAAAGGGATGTGAATGAACCAGCGGCTAATGGTAGTCAAAGTAGTTACAGAAACTATCTCCAAGGTGGTCTTCATCAAGCCAGTGAACCGTAAACGTGCGCTTCACCTTGAAGCCGGCCTTTAGCAGACTGGCCTCTAGATTTACGACGTGGTTCACGGTCCATGGCACAGCGATAATCCGCGGTGAAGTGTCCCCTATTTTTGCTCTCTCCCGTGAAATGTCAGACTCAATATCGATGGCCTCCTTGAGCCGACCCCAACCCACCCGTGCCTCAGACTTGGTGGCGGACCAGTACGTCGGCAGGTACACACTACGAATCTCGAAAGGAATCAGCACTAGACCAATGTACGCCTTCCACGACATGGAGACCCCAGCGGGGTACAACTTGGGCGGCTCCCCCTCCGCGCCGACTACATTCAAATACCGGTGATGGAGCGCCAGGGAGGGAAATGTGTCTTGCTGGAAGGGAAAGAAATAGGCGGGGAGCACTTTATCGATTCGTTTAAACGTAACTCCCTCCAGTAGCACGGCGTCGCTTAGTCTGGTTATTTTACTGACCTGATCAAAAAAGGATTTGGGCCCCACAAGCGGGGACGGTATCACGATGACGCTCACATTACTCGACTCCTCATAGAATTCTATAATACTCACCGCAAAAGAGGTCTTATCATTCTCACTGGCATAGCATACAGTAGGAGGCGGCAGGAGGTGCTGGTACCCCGTCGGAATCTCGGCGGCAGTGTGCAAGCGGCAGACTTGTCGGAAAAACTCCTTCACTTCCTCTGCAGAGTACTTTTTGTAATAGCGAAGCCACGCGTATACCACTAGGTCGGGTCGAACTGAGATATATATTAATATCAGTAGAATCACTATCATCCATAAACCCAAGCGCACGCCTCGCTGATAAAGCGTAGCCACTTTAAAGTCTTGTAGCACCTCTTTTTCAAATTTTTCCCGATCCACGAGAGAACCTAATTTAGACTGTGTAGACTTGGAGAAGGATTGCACCGAGGAGGGCGATTTTTGGGCTTCCAACCACGTCTTTATTTTATTGTACTCCGTCTCTACGTTTCTGTTATACAGCCAAGACTTGTAGCCCGCATAGACACGAACAGAATTAATGGGGCGAATGAGAAGTACGTGTCGAATCACAGGGAGCTGTAGAACAGGGGACCCGGGGAGGGGTTCATACTGCTGGAGCAACTCCTCCACACTCGCCTTGGGGATATACTTTTTATTTTTATACTGTTTTGCCAAAGAAAAACATTGAGCGAATAAAATTTGGGAAGCCTTATCAAACCTCAAATTTTTGGGGTAAGAAGCTCTAAACACTTCACGAAATGTGTTCATTCTATAGACTACGCCTACACTACACCCTACGTATCCTACTTTTCAAAACGCTTCTAGCTCCGACCGTTGCACAGATGGGCCAAAAGTGGGGGAGAGGGGTAAGAAGAGGAAAACAGAGGATCCTTATCGGAGAGCAGGTAAGCAAAACGCCTTCAATCTCAAAAAGAGAGGGACCACACACGACAGAAAAAAGGTAAAAAAAAAGATAAAAAATTATAACGTGTCAACACGAGACAGCTGGTACTACGCGCCTATTTCCCTCCCTACCCTGGTATTAGGACTTGGAAAGTGTGCTACCTGGCTTCGACCCGAGTACCAGGGAAGGTAAAGGCTGAGACGGCGTGGACTCCTTCCCATCGGTAAAAGTCCCCTCAATCGGGTCGAATCCCTCTGGTAGGGCGTAAGGATCAATGAACTTGGCTCTAATTTGCTTGTACTTGGAAAAGTAAAAGGAGGTCAAAAATGCGATGGGGGCAATAAAGGCAAACGCGTAAATGAAAAGGGTGACCTTGTTCTTTTTCATCGACTCCCGGATCTGTCGCTGCGCCACAGGGGAGTCGGTGTCCGTTACTACCTCCCGTACTTCCTTCTCTACCAAGGTTCTCTCTCGATCCATGATAAATGCTAAAAGGGTACAGAAAAGAAAAGAAAAAGAGGAAGGAGAAGAACCATAAAAAAGAGCACAAAGGTTGGAAAGGTATTCTCAGCAGCAACAAAAAAAAAAAGGTGAATTGGTTCAAAACATATGTGTTTAACAAAGGAAAAATAAAATTAAAATCTGTAAAGTGGAAATATTGATTTTGAAAATTGTGTTTTAGTTCTTGATTTTTTATATTTATAGCGTTTGTGGATGAACGTGTTATAATCTCTAACACTTGTAAAAATAAAAAAAAAAAGAATAAAAGAATAAAAGAAAAGAAGGAGGGAGATGTAGAGTGAAGAAAAGGGAAAAGAGATTTACCGATATCGGTGAATCTCTCCGGGATTCTCATCACTGCTAATATCATATCGCTTGAACCCCAGCCACTCCATCCAAGTGTTCTTCCGTTGAGTCATGTACAGCTCAAAGTCGCCCTCGTTTCGCCTAGTCCAGATGGATTTGGAGGCCCGCTTCATCCACTCCGACTCTGCAATGTAGTTGACGTAAAAGGGACCGATGTAGGAAGGACCGAGAATGATGATAATGGTGCCGACGGAGAGCCAGAACCCCACGAGCTTTGCGGACCTCATACCCGCCCTCTGAATATTCTGGGGCTTCACCTTTTGCTTCGGGATAAAGAAGTTCTCATGTCCCTGTGCGTTGGAAGCGGCCGAGTACCCCTGAGGGCGTGGCTCGGTTCCGGGTGCTTTGTTTTCCATAGTGTGAAGGTATTCTGCGAAGAAAGTGACCCTTTCGTGGTTATTTACAGTGCAAAGAGAAATAATAAAGAGAAAAAAAAATAGGGAGAATGAAGAGAAAGAGTGAACACTACCGGATGGGCAGCAAGAAACAGTATTGGCAGTTGAACAAAACAAAAAAACAGAAGAAAAAGGTCGAAATAGTGTTTTCTACATTAAGTTTAATATACACGGGATTTCATTCCCTTCTCCGTACACTGAGGCTCGGGGCAGTACCACTTAGTGGTGGAAAGGGAAATATAGTCCCGGAGTGCGCCATCCGCTATCCCTAGGCAAGGGCAGTGGTACCACGCCTTGCAGTTCCAACACCGAACTACTCCACCTTTACCTTCGCTCGTCTCGGTAGGGCAGCACTTGAAGGTACCGGGCGGGAGGACAGGCTCCTGCTCCTGTCTATACTTCTCCACGCAAGACCGACACATATACACTCCCCCTGAGGGGATGTCTGCAGGGGGTCTTGTGTGGGAGCACCGGCAGCACACCAGCGACGCCTCCGACATGACTATGGTTACACCACCGTTTAATGAATGATTTCTTTTCAATTGTCCTAAAAGAAAAAGGGGACAACAGGTAAGTTAAAAAACATACATGTGTGTGTATATACGAAAGAAACACGAAATAGTATTTGATGAATCAATATCCGATAGAAAGCATACAGAATACAACAGAATTGGGGTTCACGAACAAAAAAACTCAGTTGGGGGAACAAGAGTGGACGGCCTGGGCGCAGCGAGAGCATCGGAAAGAGCCAGACGCTTCGCAATCCATTAATCGACTCTTGATACAGTAATAACAGTAAATATGACCGCAGTTGGACTTTTGGGGAATCGTAGGCACCTCTCCACAGGCACAGCACAGATTGGAATTAAGGGAGCGTTTGGACATATCCGAGGTGGTAATGGTCCGCAGTGTGCTCATCACACGCTTCAGATACCGCCCCACCTTCAGCACCGATAATAATGAAATCCACGTGGTCCACCACACATGCTGGTTGAGGTACACCAAGTTGGTGAAGCGTACCATCTGCTGGCTTCCGTAGACCAACTTGAGACACAGTAATCTCTCTACGAGGGTTCTATAGCGGCCGGTGGCAAAAAAGTGCAGAGTGTTGATCAAGCTAAGACAGGCCCACACGACAGTGGCGTACTTCATCCCGAGAGCGGCTCTGCGACGAGTTTTCGATTGTTCATCGGTTTCCCAACTTTCCTCCATCGATCGACGTCTTAGTTTTCGGAAAAGATAAGGGAAAAGTACGGTAAAGGTAAAGTGAACCAGTAGTACGCTTTTTTTAGGCGCCAGAAGAGGGCTAATGCTGGTCACCGAAGTCATGCCAAGCTCCGACGCCTTTCGCTCGTCGCGCAACACTAAATTCATTAGACGATCTCCCACACTTTGGCCAAACCTCCACGTAGAGAGGCGGTACAGCAATACATCGAGGAATAAGGACAGTTCCTCCTGTAAGCTAAAACGCAGGCCCTCCAAGGGGCCAATGTTGAAAATATTATAGAGACTACTTCGGAGGATATCCACAATTTCATCGTGGGTGGTGAGCGCGTCTAACTGAAACACACGAAGTACTTCGTTATTAGGAAATTTGGAGAATACGTGTGAAGTGGGCAAGTATTGTTGTTGTTTGGAGATGGTGTCGAGTACATTTTCAGACTCCGACACGTCGTTGATCCAGCTCATGGACATGACGAATGGCTTCAGATACGGTGAAGAGAGAAACGAGAGAGAGAGAGGGAGAGGGAGGGAAGAGAAGAAAAAAGTAATTAGTGGGAATAGGCTTTAGCAACAACGAAGCCGACGAAAATGGTTTACAGAAAAAAAGGGGGAAGGGGGTAGTGAAAAAAAAAAACTTGGGATATATGCAATGAAAATTTCTGTAGTAAAATCTATGGAATTAACGAAAGTACTCCGCAAGAGGGGGGTTACAGTTGGATTGAAGAAGCTGCTGGTCGAGATCGTATTCTCTACCTTGAATTTCTCTACTAAATTTCTTCATCAACTGATCCACGGAAGTTCTCTCTAGGTCTCTGGTTTCTTCTAATGTCTGCTGAAATTCAATTTCCAAACAAGCGATGCGTTCCTGCAGGGCTTGATCGCCGGACCGAATAGAGCGTAGGCCCTCGTTCAGCGTACCAACCCCCCTTGCGGTAAGTTCCTGTGTTTCTAAAATGTGCTGCTCGAGTGCGTCCACCCTTTGTGTCCACTGCCCTATGTATTCCTCTCTAACCCCACAGGTGGTGGCCCGCGCAGAGTCCACTTTCCCTTGTACGTCGTTCATAATATTGTTCAATGTGTTGACGATTTCTCCGCGCCGATATTCTGTCTTGACGTCAATTAAGCGCTTCAGTTTTAAGAGGGGAGCATGGGACCCACTTTGAAGGAGGCTCTCTACGCGATCCAGTAATGGTTTCGCGCCGTTCACCAAGGAACCCGGCTCCCCCTTGGAAAGTTTGACGGGAACTGGTGTTATTTCGGTGGAACCAGTCTCTTTTATCGGGTCAGAGGCCACCGATAGCTTACCTGTCGACTCCCCCGCTGGTAAAGGTCTTTTGTGACCAGATAGACGTTGTTCCTCTTTACGGCTTTGTAGGGCATCCACGATCCACGAACGAATGCATGACTTTTTAAAATCGTTTAGCTGGGATACCGGCATATGGAGGGAGACCACATCCATTCCAGCCGTGTGATTCAGCAGGGCCTCCAGTTTAACTGGGAACTCCTCCAGTTTGAGCACCACACGGCCGTCTTTTCCCAGTGTGACGGAGCGAATCATCCGGTAGGGAATGGTAATATTATCGGCGTTGGTGGAAGTGAAGAGAATGATCAGGTAAAACGGAGTAAAGTACACATCGGTTGTACCTGTCAGGGTGGTGTCCGCCGCCTGGACATGGGTGAGCGAGTATCGTCGGATCTCATCCCTGTTGGCACTGATATCTTTAATAAGGTTTGTCATACGATTCAAGAGGGTGGTGTCATTCGGAAATACGCGAAGACTTTCTGAAAGATGGGAGTCCTCGATTTCACTCAGGACGTTATTGTTCTGTCGAGACACACGGTAGAGAAGTTCAATACACTGCAGAAGAAAAAACACATCAACGGTGACGGAGGAGAGCCACGCGGCAAACTTCCAGGAAGATCGACGGGCTTTATTTTGCTTGGATCCCTTTACTAGGTTTATTAAGGCTGTCATTGCAGCTCTTTGGACGTGAAAGTTTTTCTTCGCCTCGGTTGCATCACGGTAGACGCGCTCTAGAAGGTCGATTAGGTCATCCATAAACAGTGAACCGCACCTCTCCTTAATGGCCGCTCCATCGCACAGGCTGCTGATGACCTGCAGTAACTCTACTGTCGCACTACTGTGGATGGAGAACGCATTTCGCTTCACTACCACGACGAATAAGGAGTGGATAGTGTGTAGCAAGGGTTCATGAAGAGACATGATCTTGATCCCTTCTTCAAATGAAGCCTCACTGTGGGAAAGCCCCTCCGTGTATATCTTCATCAATGCCTCAAACGCTTCTGCGTGTCTCGCGGAAATTGCCTCTTCCGCTCGAAGTAGTAAAAAGGAAGTTTCTTCAAAGATACTTTTTACTTCGATTTCATCCAGCACTTCGGTGGAACGAAGGACCGCGTCCACGGCGCTGGAGAGAGCGTCCAGAGGCTGTCCTATAATATCGTGCATGTTAACACGATTCTTGGTCGGTTTCCGAGGGGGCATTTTGGTCTTGGAACTAAACAAAAAGAAAAAAAAGGGGGTGTGAAGAGGAAACGGGGAAAAACGAAAAGAATTAAACATCTGAAAACGAGCGAAAATAAACAAACTAAAAACACGAAAAAAAAAAAGAGAACAGTAACACCTACAAGCTGAAACGATGAAGCTCACCCCAAAAATGGGTTCACATAGCTGTTATCCACCGTTGGAGAGCGGTCATTCTGGTTTCCTCAGGTAATTCCTCACTGTCAAAAACAATCAATGTACGAGATAAAACGATCCGTCCGGCGAACATGCCGTACAGGATGGCTTGTTGACATAACTTTTCCGCCTCCTCCATCTCTACCCCAAGGTGCTCCGAAATACTTGACAGAGGAACCTGAGTAAAGCACGCCACGTAATTCTGCAGGGCGGACAGATGTGCTCTATTGATCACAATCGGTATGTATGGTGCTAAGTTGGCATCTTTTTCGAACACGGTGGCGTTTTCACGTACTAGTGTTGCGAAACTCCGAGAGTCTCCTTTATTTAGATATTCCAAAAGTTGTGCGCAACAGGCGATACCTTGGTTCTCGAGGCACATCCGTGCGTCATTATCTACAAATAAATCCACCGGAGACCCAGTCAAAAAACTGGAAACTAGAGCATACTTTAGTCGGTCCACTCTTTGCTCGAACGTCTTGTCGTTCTGGAAGGCGAATAAAAAGGCCCGATGCGCGGCGAACCAGTCGTGATCATGCATGTAAAGGTGACCCGCGATCTCGATCACTTCACACTGGCGCCGCTGCGAGAGGGATTGGGCCCTTTTCGCGATTTTAAAATAGCACATTCGCAATGGATTAAACGATCGTTGGTGGTAAAACAGTCTCATCTTCAAGTAAAGCGAGGTGGCGATTAGGTTTTCCCTGTTACTCGGGGTATTGGAGTTTAGAAATGCCTCTATCTTATTCAGCGTACTCTCCACGCCGTCGTACTCCCCACCGTCGAGATTCATTTCCACTAGTTGAAGGGTGGAAAGTACCCAACTATTGGCAAACTCCTGTGAGTTCTTCGCCGTTGTGTCGTTTATCAAGGACAGTAATGAACGGAGATGCTCCTTGGGCAGCGACTTGTTAAAGTTTATAAAATTTATCATATCATTTTCTCTTTTACTACTACTGATGGAAGGAGTTTCAAAGTTGATAAATTTCGATACATTTGAAATCATTTCAGGGTAATTTTTTTTAATCTGATAAGCCCTCGCGAGTTGCTTATACGCCTTGTACGTGTACTCCCCTTTCTCGGTGTCCTCAGCAAGTACCTCCGTTAAAAGCGTGATACCCTTGTCGATATTTATCACAAGAAAGGTCTTTGCATCCATATATTTTGATACGAGAGGAGGCTCGTTTTCATCCTCATCGGTATAGTTGTAGTTATCATAGTAATCGTCGTCGGACTCTGACATTTCGGCGAAAGACTGATTAAGAAGAAGATAGTAGAGAGGCGTAACGAAATAAGAAGACAAAAGGAGCCAGAGGGGTTTCAAAGAAAAAAAAAATTGGTACAGAGAGTGGAGAACACACAAAAAAAAAAAATTCTACAAGTGATATTCATACATACAGTTTTCTTTTTTTTTCTCTTTTTTTTTTTATTTGGTTTTGGTTTTGTTTCGCTAGCTTGGCTTCACTCCCTGTTGCTGCTGCTGCTGCTTTCATTATTATTATTATCATTACTATCACTCTACGACTCATAAAAATCGCATAGTGTGATGATAATTTCGTTATAAATACATCAGGTGGTACAAGATCAGAAAGAAGAGACTGGTCCTAGTTGTTGAATACACAGCTTTCGTAACTAGGAACCATGTATTTGATGTTAATGTATGCATCCTCTCCACCGTGTAGTTCTAATAGCTGAAGCGTTTCATTCACCAAGTCCCCAATATCCTCCCGTTTTCTCTGTGCAAAGTCCATTTCGTCCCCTTTTCCTTTCTTCTTGTGAACTCCTTTGAAGAGGTTGAAAATGGGTAAAATCTGACGGTAGTAGGGCACCAACGCCTCCCCAATCAGATCACCACTCACCACCAGCTGCTGAATGATTCGCAGAGTGGCGCAGATGATGTCTGGGTGGCGGGTGTTGAGTGCTGTCTTGAGAGGGATAATCAATTGAGGGATGGTGGGTAGAATCTTGGGCCCCCCTCTCTCTAGCATGTCCATCGACCCTTGACGGGCAAGGAACATGTAGGGTTCCTCGGTCTCCCGGATTCCATCAAAGAAGATGGGGAGGTAGTGGTGGTAGTCCAGTTTCTCGACATCCACCTTCCAATCTACGGAGGAGCGGCTACCATGGGCGACTGAGACGGGAAGGTCGCCCCGGTCGTAGTACCGCCGAAATTCGGTAGGGGGGATGGGACGTCTTTTCATCGCCCCCGCCTTTGGTGGCTTGCTCTTCCCGGAAGCATTCACCGAAAACGCCTCATCTTGAGTCTCTCTAACTTTCCCCTTGTGCAAAGAGCTGGTGGCGCCGCCAAACCCCTGCTTTTTCTTGGTGTAGGCAAAGCGAGGCTTCGTTGCTGCCTGGGTCTCTGCACCAGCAGCCCCACCTCCTGCTGTATTAGTCGATTTCTTCACTTCGTACCCCGGGGGGAACGCTCCGAACGGTGACTTCCCAGCGGACTTGTTGAGTTTCTTGGTCGTCGGGTCTTTCTTGGTACCCTTTACGATAGGCTCTATTTCATAGCTCATGATGTAAAAGCTGGAGAAAAAATAAACAAAAAAAAAAGGGATGATCTTAGAGATGAGGGAAAGAAAGGAAAATAAAAAAAAGTTAGCACCATCCAAAACAGAAAAAAAAAATGCATTGATCATGATTCTCGGAGACTCAATTTAGTAGCATAGTATTACGTATTATTTTTTTTTAATCCGTTTAGTTAATCGATGTTTGCTGCGTCTTTCATCAGTTCACTCGTATCCACCCCTTTGGAGGCTAATTGTTTCAGCTTAGTTTTGTGCTTATTGCTATTAATGTGCTCTTTGTACTGATTGGCGGACTTGTATGTCTTTTTGCAGGCAGGGCACTTGAAGATTTGGACCTCTTCATAATCATCGTCCTCATTCTCCTTGGCCTCTTTGGCTAGTCGGTCCAATTCATAAAGAACTTCAAGAGAGGAACCGTCCGCTGCTTCTCCACGTGCGAGTCGTTCAGCCTCCTCTCTTTCTTCCTGTTCTGCAGCCTCCGCCCAGATTCTTTCCTTCGCCTCTCTTCTTCTGCGCAGCGCCTCCTCTTCCTTCTTGAGTCGCTCTTCCTCCTTAATTTTTTCTTCCTCTTCAATTCTTTCCAGCTCTGCAATCACACGAGGATCCCGTTTATAAATAAACTGAACTAAACTACGTACATTCTGCAAGTATTCTTTCTTTGCCGCTCCGCGTGCTTTTTGGTTTATCCTATCCGCCGCCCTTCTGGAGTACCTATCCTCCATTTCACTTACTTTGTACTCATCCTGCCAAGCAAAAGTTTTAAAGGAGTTAAAGTTCTTCCAGTGACGGTAAAACGTCTGTACTTCGGTCCAAGGGGTTTCGCTCGATCCAAAGAGGGGCCAGCTCTTCGCCTTATCGTTGTAATCGCTTTCCTCTTCAATTAGAGTCTGAAACACACGATTATATACAGCGTAGAATCCTTTTTCATCATCGCCAAAGCCGTCAAAGCAATTAATATTGAAATACTGGAACAAATTAATTTCGTCCGGGGCACTGGAGCCGTCTCCGCCGCGCAGGATGGATTCCCGGTGTGCATCGTACCACGCCTTTTCATAGGGGTCACTGAGAATGGAATATGCGTTTTGGACCTCTTTGAACATCCTATCAGCCTCTTCAACATTTCCATAGTTTCGATCCGGGTGGTATTGTAGAGACATCTTTTTGTACGCTTTTCGAATGTCATCCGCCGTGGCCTTCCGATCCAGGTCTAATACCTCATAGTAGCAACGCATAACTCTTTCACTCATTATGGGTTATTTTGGTTAAATAATTAAAAGTACTGTTGTTGGGGAAAAATTAAGAAGTGAGAAGGGGTAAAAGGAAAAAGAAATAATAAAACAAAAAAAGAAGATTTCAACTCTGATTTAGTTAGTGGCAAGCATAGAGCACACACGAGAAAAAACGAAAAGGGAGTTTAAAAAAAAAAAAGAAGCTAAGCGATTTACGAAGAAAACGGTATAATGGAATTTAGCATTCTCTTCCCTGTGACAATTTCTGTGCTGAAAACTGTAATCTCACATTTGTATTTATTCTCAACAAAACGCAAAGCACTTATTTCTGCCGCCGTTATGCCCCCTATGACGCAAAAGAAAATATGTCTTTTCGCGCCGGGATTTCTCGATAAGCTAATCGTTTCCTCGCGTCCACCAGGAAGGAGACTAACCACATCATTATCAGTAGAGAAGAACTTCGGATCATTGAGAAACTTTTCAGCTAGTCTCACCAATGGAGGCGCGTAACCGCTGTAAGTATACGCTATATCGTTAGGGTTTTGCTCATCCAGCGTACTCACCCACGTCTGGAGATGCTTTCTCACCGCAGCATAATTCGATGAAGTTTTTCCCTCTGTGTGTAGCAACCCGCACTGTTCTAGATCGAAAAAAACACTAATAATGTGTGGAATTCCATAAGCCAACATCAGTGCATCCTTAAAGTGTTCATAATCTTTTGTCTTCAGTCCCCCGTTCACAATTGATACGAGACTAAGAAGACGTAACACTTTCGAAAGATCCTCCTTGCGGTAGATCAAATTTTCTATATACTCCAGCACTTCCTTCGTGTTCGTCTGCTGGATAATATTGTGCTCCATTCGAATTCGCTCACCAAAATCGATACTCTGGATCAAATTGCCTAATTCACTAGTAATGTTAGTGTGAATGCTAACCAATTTGTGATACTCTTGCATCTCGGGCAATGATTTTAGAAATTCTTTCAGCTCCTTTAACTGTTGCACGCTTTTTCTTTTCTCATAATTCTCTTTTATCCAAATCGATTTTTGATAAAGAACTGAGCCCACTGTAGTGATGTTTTTGTCTCTTAACTCTTTAAACACTTTATCAAAATTGCAAAGAATCACACGGTCTCCGGCAGTTACACTTTCACCCAGGTTAAACGGAAAAGCCGCTGAACTTCCTTCGATTGTGTACTCCTCATCAATCAAACCCTCGTACGTCAACTGTGTGAGCATTGGTGTCACTAGATCTACTGTTCTATCAAACAGCATCAGAACATTTTCCTGTTGAGACGAACCACTGAACTGAACTTCATTTTCCATGTCCGCTTCCAAACTTTTCAACATCCGGATCACCTTTACTGATTTTTCCCCTCTACCTACTACTGAGGAAAATGAAAAACATCTTGCCTTTTCCAACTTTAACAGCGCTCGTGCAACCCATGAAAGTGGAGACAAGTCGTTTCGGACCGAAATGAGTCGGAAGGAATTGAGAATTTCAAGTGAGAACACGTTTTTCTCAAACGCAATTACATCAATGTCGAGCGATTCAATTGAAAGCCGGGGAATTAATTCGTCTAATTTTAATTCACTCCTCAAAATGTGTTCCATTAACAGTGTCTTTTGAGGGGCAAAGCACAGAAGAGGTACAGCCTCAGGGTACTGGCGTGTATACGAGAGAAGATGGGCAGCTATAGCTCTCACATTACTCAAGTCAGCACGCAGAATGTACACCACTTTCTCCGCTGGTAAATAGTCAACCGAATCCCTAAATCTAAAGCAACCCACTATATTTTTACGCTTTTCGAAAACATCCCTTAATGCGTTCAAGTGTTCTAGTGAGCGATACAGAAGTGTATCAATAAAAAATACTTTAGAGCCGTCCCCCAGTTTTTGGAGGAAATCCTCCAGATCCCTGACTACTGAATTATTCAGGCCATAATCGCCTAAGCCGTCCATTGACGCTTTATGATAAATATTAACGAAGAAATATATATAAAAAAAATAGGGAGTGAGAGTAGCACAAATAAAGGTATATATATAAACCAGTAATTAGTATTTTTGAGGAAGACTTATTTATAAAAAAAAAAGAACGAGACTACAAAAGCGACAATACTATCCATAAGTAAATGTAACCAATAAATTATTATTAGCATTATTTTTATCGTAAAAGTAGTAGTTCTTGCAGTCAAAGTAATTTTAAAAGTAAAATTAAGAAAACCAAGAATAATATTCTTTTAAAAAAAAATGAATGATATCTTTGACAATACTGTAAGTAACAATAATGAAAATAAAATTTAAGTAGAGTAGTATTTTCAACGAAAAGTAAACCAATAAACTGTTTGACGAAAACAGAATTCTGAAAAACTCAACATTACAAATGTATCATTCACTACCACTATTAATTTATTACTACTATTGTTACTACTACTATTATTACTATTAGTGATATTAATAATAAAAATTATATTACTACTAATAATAAATTATTTATTGTATCCATTCATCTTTTTAAATTTCAATATTGTTTTGCTTTTTTTTTTTTTTTTAATCACTATTAACTGGTAATCCAACGAAGCTGACCTACTACAAGGGCCATTTTTTCAGACTGAAAAGTATGGTGAGTCGTGGTCAGAAACGTAACACCTGTCGTTTCGATTGCTTGAACTCTGACAAAACATACAGGTGTTGCCTGTACTAAAGAAACAATTTCGTCCTTGTAGAACAAAGCTCCAACGCACCCTACAACGGACTCTAATTCGTCATATTCCAGTTTCACCAGCTTTATTTGCTCATTACTTTCCCTCAGCGACAAGACTTCCAGAGAAATAAACGGTTTCGACCACCGGGAGGGCGTGAGAGTCGTATGGCTCTTGCCGTTAAAGTAGGTGTCAAACAGGTAGGGTAGCGCCTCTTCTGGATGGGAATCGAGAGGAGCGGAGAAACTTTGCGATAATTTATCCACAATAACACCACTTTTGTCCAATACTTCGTGTCGAAGAAACAATCTATTAAATACGGAGTCGTCGTTAAAGCAAAGCACATGATTGGACCCTAATTGATACACTAAGTCAGAAATAAAGTTCACACCCGCCGTGCCTGTGAGCTCAGGAAGAATCACAATGGCACCACTAGCACCGTACAGATTGGAACTCTGTTCCAAGAGTCGTTTGTTAACGGTTTCTGCCAATAATTTGCAATAGTGAGCGTAAGCACCGCATACCCTCAAGTCGCCCTTGAGATCGTTTTCCATAGGGTAGACAGAACCTGTGAAGTAGCTTTGGGATAAAACAGTTTCCGACACGACTTGATCCGGTGTGATTGGATATTCAATAATTCCAGCACTAACACAACCAGGAATACTAAATAATTGCTCGCATCCACAATTCATATCGACAAGAAGAGGCCTCCAATTGGATCGCAATGCATAGTTACAAAGAGAAATCCCGATATTTCGCTTAACAGAAGCACCTTTGCCGCAGACTAACACAACAGGACCCTTTCCGCCCGATTTGAGCGCTTGGCTTCTTTTCGTGTGTAAGTAACAGTGGTATTCCACCAGTGGGCGAGAAATGCTATGAGAAGGACTACGGAAGATGCTACGGACTAATTTCTGGGAACCCTGTATCGACAACTTTGCGTTAGTCCAAGCGTAGATGTTATACTGTGTGTTGGGAAGCAAATCATAAAAAACATCTAGAATAAGCGGGCTACCATTCCAGTCAACGCGAGGATCCCCACCAGTAGGAACAAGTTTAATCGAAGCCGGGGTGCGACCCTCATCCCCCGGAACAAAAAACGCTATCTCACTGCCGGCACGAAGCCCGATAGAGAACCCATCCTTAGTCTGCATAAGAAACCTAACCGAGCCGAGGCCGTGTTGAATGTAACCGTTTTCCTTATTTTACAACTAAAAAATTTCTAACGAGAAACAAGAGGAGAGGGAGTTTTCCTTACTTTTTTCGCGCACACACAAAAGGTTGGAGGGGCGCCGGTAGCGGGTGGTGCCCCACCAAATGCCCTCCCGCGCGTAGGGAGCGGCCACTGGGCCCGCCGCCACCCCATCTTCCCCACCAGGCACCCCCTGCGCCATCATAAGGAAAGGGCAAAAACCCCCGAACGCAGCGGCAAGCGCCCCCACCCTTCCCTAATAGGCAAGTATATATTTATTCTATGTGCTGATTTCCTATTTTCAAAACTTATGATTAGAACTGAAGGGGTGGAAAAGAAGGAAATGTAAATTTTAGGGGAAGATCACGACTTTTTCACCCATTCAATATTCGGATCCCCTCATTATTTGACTACACTACATTGTAACACTGAATAAAAAGAAATAAAAAATAAACGCTGATTGGTCCTGTAATAAATCCCTAGACATTTCTACATACTGATTTTACCTACTTTCTTTCCCACTTTTATTTAAAGGAATATACGCATAAAAAAAAAAAGGTTAATTCGTGGATGAAAAGGGTAGCGCCTTTACTTTTCCGTAAGAGCCAAGCACTTTTCCTGAGTGCAGGGAAACTCTCAAGGTATGAACAAGAAGCGTTTGAGGCGCAACGCTTGTTTAGAGAGTCTCCCACGTATCCCGGTCCGATTCGAGCAGCAACGCCAGGAGACACGAGATTCTATATGGGTAGTGCAGAAACTATTCTTCACGAAAATGAACGACATTATTGGAGACCTGTTGTAGACGATCCTTCTGTGGAATACCTCATTCCACTACGAATCCGATTTAAGGCCAATATATGGGTGACGTCAGGCTGGGAAACTAGAGTGAATGTGGTTTCTATAATGATTCCCAGAGATGCCACCATTCAAGAGGTTATCGAGCAGGTAATTGTTGAAAATCAATCGCCCTACCTTTGTAATTCGGCATTTTCTCTCTCAGTGGATGGAATGGAATTAGATCCCAATAAGAGGCTAACCGAGTATAATATTAATGAAATGAGTCAAATCGATGCGGTGGAAGAAAACGATCATCTACTTCACACGGATGAATTCCGGTTGAAGGATTGGAACGTCGATGAAATGACTAGTGAGGATTCTAACAAGAGTCCGTATAAGGAAATGAATATGCAGCCCACTCCCAACCTTGTGCCCCGTTACGAAGGAAAGCCCAAGGGATTCTTTGGTAAAAATGATTACAGCGGTATGAAACAAACGTCGTAGGTTTGTCCGTCATACATTCCACATTATTATTATTTTCTGTTTAGCTTAAAAAAAAAATTTCCAAAATGTTTCCATCATTTTTACTACTATTATTAATTGTGACAATTTTTTTAATTATTCTGAAATGTAAGACTTTTTACACATTACTTTGTCCTGTATAGCCATTGTTTAGTATCTTTCTCCTTCATCTACCCAGCATCTGACATTTTTATTATTATTATTATTATTATTATTATTATTATTTGATTTAGTTCACTTAGACAACTAAAGGAATTCTTTAGTGGAAAACTCTTCTTTCAGTTACCTGATACGAGGCTGTCTATTCACCTTTCTCTTTTATATCACGCTCATTATTAATAGAAGCTGTGTGTTGTTGTTGTTGTTTTTAACACTAAAAAATCAAACATCAATACTTCCTCTGGACCTGAAAGAGTTGGGACAACGCCATTTATATTCCAGGCACAAGTGTACGAATTACTGTTGAATAAATACACCGATATATTAAAAGGAGACCATTATATTAGAGTATGGCAACTTCTACCTCCGACACCATTGTGTACGTGGATAATATTCTCCAGAAATATCACACCAGTAAAAGCGTTGTCCAATCTCCTACTCTAATTGCACCAAAGGTAACCACGCCGCCAATATACGGGAAGGATAAATGTGACCACATAGAGAAAAGCGTAGGTACTCAGACAAACAGTCTGGGACAAAATGTGCACACGCAAACTTCTCCACAACAGCATGTAGCTTCCACCCAAACAGATCAAGACACTCACGAAAATTCTGCCATTTCTGATCTACTAAATGCCTCATGGGAAATACAAATGGCAAAATTACAAAGCATAGATAATCGACTCTTTGAGTTTACGAATAGCATAGAGAATATTGAGACCAAAGTTGAAGTTCTTCGGCGAAATTTACTCGTACTCAGAGAACTTGAGAGAGTAGAAAGGGAGAAAAGGAGAGAAATTGCAGTTCAAGAGGAAAGTGAAAGACTTGGTGCTACGGGTACTTGGTTATCCATTAGGGGAAAATGGGTGATGACCAGCCCGTCCACCAACGGAACAGTAGAAACAAAAGACAAGGAACTTGTGACTCTTCTTTCTCTTTGTAAAAATGCGCTGTCTTCCACAGAGTAGAGTATAAACAAAACAAAAACAAAAAGCGTTAAAGCTAAAGATATTCTCAAAGGTTTCTTAAAAAAAAAAAAATCTGCTGCTTATTCCTAGAGTAGAATTCTTTTTCCTATTATCTGTTTACAGTACCATTTCCATAACCCTCTAGCAGGCTTAAGGAGATAACAGAAAAAGTGTTGAAATTCTATGGAAAAAAAAATAGAAAAACGAATGGAGTGCTTGTACGACTACTACACGCCTGACGCTGAGAAAATAGATTATCAACATAAATAAAAATACCAGAAATATTTTTCTTACATGGAATTGGAAAAGAAACTTGTGCGCTCTTCTATATACACCTCTCTCTTTCTCACTTGTTTCTGTGTTGCTGTTACTTTTTTTAAATTTGATAGGAAAAAAAAAAAGTTAACAAAGGTAACGTCAAACCTCAATTTTAGGTTTCACACATTTTTAAATCCATCATTGTAGCAACCAAAAAATAATGTTTATTCGAAAGACGTCCTATACGTTTCCGCTAATTCCCCTTAAAAAATGCGAGGCTCAACAAAGCGTTAAAGTAGATGTTCCATCCAATGTAATGAAACAGATACAAAAGTCACGCTTATCGTGTGTCGGGATAATGGAAAAGGCAAGAAATGTCTTGGAAAAAAAAAAGGATATAAACTCCGTCCTTGAAACCGAAAAAAGTAGAGAAAAATTTATTGAAGATATCCTCACATGTGTAGATGCGTACGCATTCGAAATAATTTCAGTCGTCTCAGCGAATCAAAGTGTTGCAACTTGTCATTACTATACCTGGAGCTCCTCACTTTTTGATCCTCAAAACATCGGATATGATGACTATCGCTACGATCTGATGGGGTTTTACTTCAATGCAGCGACAGCCCTGTATGATGTTGCACAGTACCTACTCTGTATGCGAGCAAACACAGGAACCCTCGCGGCGTTGGAAAAGGAAGCTTACCGCACTCTTCTGAAGGCCTCGGGGTATTTTGGTTTATGTGAGGAATTGGCGGTAGTAATAAAAGAAAAACCGTTAGGTCAGGCCAGGGTTCCTTTCCCAATGGATTCTGCTCAAACTATGCATAAACTGTTAGCCGATGTCTGCATTTGTATTGCACAAGAAATAGGAGTTTATAAAGCCTTTGATGCGGATACGAATGGCAAGTCTGATACAACGGTGCGCCTTGCACATCAACTCGTAAAGCTGTATGATGCTTCGAAGAGTACCGCTTCCGGTATAACCAGCAGAAACCCTTCTTTTCTTATGCTGACTACCTTGCTTACTGTAAAAAGGGACGTGTACGACGCTCTTTGCTCCAACTTTGCGGCGGTGTGGGCTTTTCAACACAAACCTGCGAATGGAATGTACTTCCTTGGTGAGGCCAAAAAAAAGATGAAATTAGTGGAGGAGTACAGCCAAATGGTAAAGAAGGGGAAGCTGCAACTGCCTGCGGGGGGAGCGGAATTGCTCCAAGATTCTATTGTCGATATCAAAAGAAACGACGAACGTTTGAGTAAAGTAAACGCCATGGTTCACAGAGCCACACCAGAAAAGGCGGATCTACCGCCTCCTCAAGTGTTGGCTATGAAGGCAAACGCTAAGCTTCCTTCTGAGCTGCCCCAGTAAATTACGACATCACTCTCCTCAGTTATTGTTCTTTCTTATTTTGCCGTTTATTGTAAATTGTGTCGTTTTATAGTGTTACCCTACTCAGTATAAGGGGTCATATTATGAATAATTCTGTCAATTATTGCTGCCACAAAGGTTGATTATTGTTTTTTTTTTTTTGCATAATTTTCATTTTATTGTTGTTGTTTCTTTTTATATATATTATTTGATGCATCTTTTGTATGATTTCATCTAGTTCTAATGTAGATATGGTGTGGTCACCATATGGTCTGCTCCCATCTCCATGAATACTCCCTTCTTTCCCTTAAAAAAAAAAAGGTCTTTTTTTTTTTTCAAAGAAAATTTACATCTCACCTTTACCTTCATGTTCGCTCGAAACGTCATCCGGAGATGGATTAACAAGGACACCAAGGTCATCTGCCAAGGTATGACGGGTAAAGCTGGTACGTTCCACACTAAAGAAGCCATCAAATACGGAACGAAGATGGTCGCTGGTGTGAGCCCCAAAAAGGCCGGCTCCACCTATCTCGATCTTCCCGTTTTCGGAACTGTGGGCGAAGCCGCAAAAGCCACTGGCGCCACTGCCTCTGTGCTCTACGTTCCCGCCCCCTTCTGTGCCGCCTCTATTGAAGAAGCCCTCGATGCGGAACTGCCCCTTGTAGTGGTGATCACTGAAGGTATTCCCCAATGGGACATGCTTCGCGTCAAGTCGATGCTTCTTTCACAGAACAAGACTCGCCTGATTGGTCCCAACTGTCCTGGTGTCATCAAGCCCGGGGAATGCAAGATCGGAATTATGCCTGGACACATTCATCAGAAGGGTAAAATTGGTATCGTTTCTCGAAGTGGGACACTAACTTACGAGGCGGTGGCACAGACAACTGCCGTAAATCTTGGCCAGTCGTACTGCGTCGGTATTGGCGGTGACCCTTTCAACGGAACCAACATGGTGGACTGCCTAAAGTTCTACTTTAACGATCCCGAAACAGAAGGCGTCATCCTTATCGGAGAGATTGGTGGTACCGCTGAGAGAGAGGCCGCCGATTTCATCAAAAATAGCCCGGTGAAGAAGCCTGTTGTCTCCTTTATCAGTGGCTCCACCGCCCCTCCCGGCCGCCGCATGGGACACGCCGGTGCCGTCGTCTCCGGTGGGTCTGGTACGGCTGCAGGCAAGAAGAAGGCACTTGCCGCGGCTGGCGTTGTAATTTCCGAGTCCCCCGCGCAGCTCGGTACCCACATGCTTGAAGTTATGTCTAAGAAGTGAAATACAAAACGTACCTGAAGTGCGGTCCTCTTTCTTATAAAAAAAAAAAAAAACTTTTATTATTATTATTATTATTTCGTTGTTTGTTTTACGTTAAATACTAAACGAAGCAAAAAAAAAAAATATCGCAAAAGTCGTTTTGTTTAGTAAATATTTCAGTAGACTGTTTCCGGGAAAATTGTATAAAAATTAAATTCGTCCTCTACCTCTCGATTGATTATTATTATGGGAGGGTCTCACAAGATCCCTCGACAGTGAAATCAGGAACAGATCTACTTATTTTTTGTCAGTGCCGATGTCCCTCGATTTGTTGAATTAGTGTTAATGCTATCATTTCCACTAAAGTGTCCGACCTGACTGCTTTAGAAGGGAAACTTTCTTCTATCGTAAGTTTAATACTTTTTTTTATCTTTTTTTTTCAAACATGTCGTAATATCTTGGAACCTGTGAAAATTGTCTACTGTCCTTTCCTTCCCTTTGAATTATACCACAAAAATGGGGTTTACATTTCTCTTTTTTTTTCCTATTTAGTAATCGATAACAACAGCTGAAAATGGACTTTGACGATATTGCAGATGACTGGGAGATCGAAGCACATGAGGAGGAAGAGCGGGAGCGCCAAGAGGAGGCTTTAAAGGCGGCAAAGAGTGAAAAAAAACTCAAGGCACGTGCCACCGGAAAAGTGGAGGAAGTGGAAGACGAGGTGGTGGCCAGTGATGTGCAAGCCGAGTTGGACCAAATGCGTCAGATAGCCCAGGATATCGCGGGTGCGGGGGATACACTTACAGGTGAGGCGGTAGAGCTGATTGCAAACTCCCCTGCGGCTAACATAGAAGACTGTGAAAAAATCGGAAAACTAATCGGCGAACACCTCCTGACATTTAAGGACTCGTGCAACTTTGAAGTCATGATGACCGCTTTTTTTACTGAACTTGGAAAGGAGTACAAAAAAGTCGATGAGATTGCTAAAGCATCTTCTATGGTCACGGTCGCCCAGCAGAATGTGAAGAAGAATAAGAAGCCGGCGAAGAAGTCGGAACCGGCTCGAAAGCAGAACGCTTCCAACACACACACTGACCCAGTCGATAACGATAAAAATACTCTTTCATTCGAGGACGTCGAGGATCGCGGCGGCGCTGAGGTGGAAGATAACGAAAATCCTTGGTAAAATTAATTACTTTCTATTAATAAAGTCTCCTTTTTTTTTTTCCTCTCACGATTAGGCAACAGTATTGTTGTCGCTGTTTTATTGTACACAGTATTTTAGCTTTATTGTCCGTAAAATTCTTGCCCTCTCTCTCTCTCTCTCTCTCTCTCTCTCTCTTTCGTTTGCTTAAGGATCACTTCCCTCGATTTCTCCTTCAATCTAGTAAATCAAGCAATGGATACTACTACCTTTGTGCCCTTGTTCGATGATATTGTCCTCTTGAACAATAGCGAAGGTCCTAGTCGAAATGTTTTTGAACCCAAATTCCAGGCGAGAGACCAAATGTTGGCCTTGAAAGACACAATCACAAAGCTAAACCAAGAGAATCCCAGTTTACTAGCGCTACAGCAAATCTGTCGGTGTCTGTGCTTCATCGCGGTGAATATGATTGACACTGAGGAGGAAGAAGAGGCGGTCGAGGTGGTAAGGTTGGCTTACACAATCGTCGTAAAGTGCATTGAGAAGGAAAAGGTTTCCGACATTAGTACTTTGCAGTTGGTGACACTTGAGGCGATAAAGGAGTCCGTGTCTGGCGGAAAACACTTGCTGAGGAAGGAGGATGGCTTCCACGGCTGTGTCGAGTACTGTACGGTGCTCAATACGCTCGGGTACTACTTCTCCCTCACCAGTGGTCCGCTGGCGAAGGGGGTACTGGAGTTGGCGGAGCACTGCTACCAGGATTGGGACGCCTACTTTAAAGGGCCTTCTTTAATCGATCTGAAGATCGACGATAATGGCAAATTGGTAGAGACCGACGCAGAGGAGGCGACTCCATTCAAGCAACGTATGCGCTTCGATATGGAAAATGTGTACACCTCCACCGTCTTCTTTTTAGCTCAGGTGTACGGACCTTTAGGGTTGCCGATGGCAAGGGCGTGTCACCTGACGGTCTACCGGCAATTGCTGCTTAAAAGGGAATTCTCACGGATTTCTTGGGCGGAAAATGTCATTCAGCTGTCTGCTTATTACTTTCAGATGGCGGAGTTTGGAAGGGCCTTCCACTGCCTGAAGGCGGGGGAGCATGTGATGCCAAAGGACGGCGACCCTGAAAAGACAACCGGAAAGGTGGCAATGGCGTACGGTACGTTTTATGTCACCGTTCTCACCTACTATGGAGAACTGTATAGCAAAGGGGTCACGGAGGAACCGAAGCCCAATACGGAATTGGTCTCTTCGATAGAAAAGTACTGGGTCGATTTTCCTAGTGTGGCACCTGCAGAGGACTTTCCCCCGATCAAGACATTTGATCAGGCGAGGGACATCTTCAAGGAAGGACTTCAATGGCTCCACACAGCCGCGGAGATTTACACCTTTGAAACCCAGTGTACCTCCCACATCACCGCCCTCCGCTACCAGTCTCAGCTCTACGCCGCGCTGGCCCTCTTTGAGACCAACCGAAGTCGCTGTATCGCGATGCTGCAGCGTCAAATCGCCCTGACCGAGAAAATACCAGACCAGCTCAACTTCAACGCCTATCCCACCGATCATAGACAACTATTGCTCGACCTAGGGGAGCTCCACATGAGCATGCTGGAGCTTCGAGGACAACAGAGGCAGCATCCTTTGACAGGGGAGGCACCTCTGAAGGACACCGCCTATAATCAGCTGGTGGACCGCACCGTTGGTTATTTTAAGCGATTTTGTGACACTTGGATCGATCCTCGGACAAAGAAAATACCAGATAAACTGGCAGAGGAAGAGCAACTCCCCTTCTTCACCGCACTCATTCGTGAAGCGCAGGCCCACATTCGCTACTCCTCCTCCAGTCCTGCTGAGGTGTGCGACCACCTCGGAGCCGCCATTACCGGACTGAAGCGTGCAGTAGAATTTTCAAAAACGAATAATATGCCGGAAGAAAAGGTGCACAAAGAATTAGAAGTCGCTGACCAGCTCATGCCCCTACTGATTGCGAAGAGGGAGCAAGCGTTGCGGCAAATGAATTAATCCAGCAACTACATAAATACATACATATATAGAAGGCGACTTTTTTTTTTTCTGTTTGTTTTCTGACTCGATTTCGGCCTTTAGGTCCTTACCCTTTGATACGTAGCGAAACTGTAGTTCTCACTGACTTGCCCCCCTCCCTCCCTTTTTCTTTTCTCCTTACTCGTTAGAAATACTAGTAAAATGTTGAGGCCAACACTGCCTTTGAAGGAGGAGACAAAGGCGGGGAGGTATGACGCGGTAGAGATCACCGTCACCGATTTAATGCAGCGAATTAGAGAGCGTATTTCAGAGTTGGAAAGCGTACCTAGGGACACGGTGCAGTACAAGGAGTGTGTGCAGGGGATTATGGATTTAGAAGACGACCTCCGTCGGGCGGTGGACGACGCCAGGCGAACCAGTATTCTGGAAAAGGAGCAAAAAAGGTTTAAAGCATTAAACGAGCATTATCTGGCCACGAAAAAACTAGTAGAGAAATACTGTGACCGCACCTCTCCCTCCGTCGCCTTCACCATGTTCACACTAGACAACGATGACGAACCCGTTGCATCTAACCACGAGGCTTATGATATTCATCGGGACAAGGAGTTTCAACAATTTTTTGAAGAGGTGCATAGCAGAGATGTTCAAATCGATGAAGCCCTCGATAGAATCCATTTTGGTGTAAAGCGTGTCGGTGAGAACGCGCAGGGGATTAAGTACGAGTTGGACAAGCAAGAGGAACTGCTCGACACGACAGAAAAAAAGGTAGACCAGAACGAGGAGCAAATAAAAGGAATAAATAAAAAAATACGAAAGGCCATCAAGAAGTTGGGGAAGTCTAAACTTATTGTATATGCGGTAATGTGTATCATTACAATCATTTTGATCATCGTCATCATCATCTTGGCGAAATCGCTGTAAACATTGAAGTTCTCCATGTGTGTTGTGACTCTGTCTGTAAACTCTGCAAAAAAAAGGGTGAGTTGTTGTCCACGACTTGCACTTTGTATATTGTTTGCTGAATCGGTTAGAAATTACTTTATTGAATTCGTTAGTGGATTACCACATCTTGTCCAGTGATTTCTTCTTTCATTATCTTTCTTTCTTTCTCTTTCCTTTGTAATTTATTTTCGTTCTCCTTTTTTTTTCTTTTTTTCTCACACAGAAAGTTGTATGAACGAAGCAGAGTTCAAACGGGGGGCTGAGCGGTTCGCTGCAAAAGAGTTCAGCGAGGCGATTCAAATCTATTCCGCCATCGCCTCCAAGGAAGAGTCCGATGACGACGACAAGGTGCGCGCGCTCAACAATATAAGCGGATGTTTGGCAGCACAGGGTCAATACCAGAAGGCATTCGATGCGGCGAGCAGTGCAATAGACATTAAGCCGAACGCAAAAACATTCAGTCGGGCAGCCACAGCGCTGGAAGGGCTTCTACGGTACCAGGAAGCCGCCCGACACATGGAGAAGGCGGTCGCCATGGAGCCATCCAACCAGGCCTACTCGACTACCCTTTCTCGCCTTCAAAATTTGGTGCAAAAGAAAAGGGGTCTCGTATCCGAGGAGGATAAAGACGCCTTTTACTACCAAAAGAGTTTGACCCGTGCCAAAGAGGCTATGCAGTCCACCGACTACACCGAGGCGATTCACCAGTTCAAGAAGGCTCTTTCCCTTCAACCCTCCAGCGCGACGGGGCGGGAGGTGGCGGTTCTGCTTAGTAATTTGAGTGCCGCGTGTTTTCGTGCGGAGGATTACGATGAAAGTCTCCAACACGCTTTAAAGGCGGTGGAAAGGGACTCTTCGTACCCCCGCGCCTTATTCCGGGTGGCATGTGCGAAAGAAAAAATGAAGAGTTACGAAGACGCCCTCGACTATGCGACCCGGTGTGTTGCCTTGGACCATCAATATCAGGAGGCCATCACGCTACGGGACACCTTAGAGCCCATTGTGAAGGAACTTAGGAAAACACCAGCAGAACGGTTAAATGATGAGGCGGAGCGGATTCGGGAGTTGCGAGAGAAGCAACTGGACACGAGCACCACTACTAGTACGGTTGGCAGGGGGCCCGCCAAGGCACATAGCTTTGTGTACTGCACTTTCTGCAATGAACTAGGACACAGACGAGGGGAGTGTCCACTACTGCGGAAGAGACCGAGAACCGACTGAAACTATTGTACACTACATTTTTTATTTTTTGAACCACTTATCCCCTCCCTGTCCTTCTCACTGTTCTATGAATTATTATGTTTACTATTATTGTTTGTCTTGCACTACATCTCAACTAACTACCTCACCTCATCAGTTTAGTACAGCATGATTTCAGAGGAAGAATGGAATTCATTGGCATCGTTTATCTTCAAAAAGGTTGAAAAGCATTTGGATGTAACTTCGTTAGAGTTTGAATTCCGTTTTTGTCGATACAGTGACGAAGTGGTGGCTAAAATGGCAAAAAAGAATGTCGCCTCCGTTCCTCCCCGTCTGCTGAAAAACACGAAAGTGGATATGGGTATTTCCAAAGAGGACTTTGATGCCTTGAGGGGTCTGCTTATGGCGAGGGTGACTGAGTCCGAGTTCAAACGGGTAAAGCGCGAAGTCGCTGACACCCCGCTAGACCACTCCACCTCCGTCACCGAGGACGTCTTTCATCAAGGGTGTCGATACTCCTACGAAGTCCAACCCTCTGAGGAAGGAGAGAAAAAAGTGTTGCTGGGAATAGTGAGCAAGAAGCAGCTGATGCGAGCGGATTTCTTTTTCTCCTCCCTTCCTTACGGAATTAGAATTGGCGTCAACGAAGAAAGGATCCAAGACGTCCCGGACCCTGATGTCACCGTGAAGGGGTTTTCTAGACGCAAGGTGCGCGAAACATTTGTCGACCGGGAGCACCTCCTCCGATACGATCTTACTAAAGTCATCACAAGAGGTGAGGAGACCTTCGAGGTGGAAATGGAAGGTGTTTTCATGAACCCTAGAGTACAGCTCAGTGAACCATGGATCCGCGCTGCTTTGGAGACGATTACCAAAACGATGAAAAGTGTGGCGGATCCGTGAGCGTGGCAACCGATATTTTTTTCTTCTTTCTTTTTGAAAGTTCGGTGGTTTTTTTGTTGGTTTTTTTCTTATGTGTGAAAGTAACCATCACTCCTTTTTCTCTCTTCATCTCCTTCTCCTTTTCTACCCCCTCTATTGGTTAGTAAGGTTTCATCATATGCTTCGCAAGACTCAACTAGTGGCGTTCTCCGCAACGCGTGTGGCTCTGGTGGGCAACGGTCCCACGTTTCTTACCGGCGGTGACAACAACAACACCACCGATACCGCCAACTTTTACCCTCTGAATGAGCGAGGTATTCGTTCCTCCTCGCCGTTCCCGGAGCCCAACACGGCCATCTACGACACCTACATGCCCTGGACCTACTTCCAGCCCCTCGACGTGAATGTGGAGAAGATGCCCGCCCCAGAGCCCAAGTACTATCAGAGACTCACCAAGAAGCCATGGGATGTTTCCTCGACCGAGTTGATTGAGATTCAGTCCCGGAAGAAGTACTTTCAGGTTTGGTTCTACATCATCGCCTGCACTTACCTTTACTTCCTCATGCCCAAGGAGAAGTCTTACAGCGGACTTCGCGGCTCCGATGGTGTCTGGATTATGCTTCCTAAGAACCAGCCGGAGAAGTTCTAAACTTTTTACCGTGTTAGCTAGCAGGAAAAAAATAAAAAGTAAAAAAAGAAACACAGGATTAGTACTTTTTTTTTTTTGAAGGAAGTAGCTCTTTTTTTAAAAAAAAAATATTATTATTATTATTATCAATTTATGGGTGTAATTAGTATATTAAAACTACTAGAAACGGTTTACGCAACGAGTTTTTTTATGAAGTAGTATTTCTCCCTATAGCAATGTTTGTCCTCTGTTTAAAGTTTTACTTCTCTCTTTGTTTTATTTTTTTCCTTTAGCGTATACACACACCCATACATACTTACATACATCCATAAACAAAAAGAATAAACAATAAAAGAAAAAAGGAAAACATGGAGTACGAAGCGGCAGATATTTTTAAAACGCTAAGTCAAAAACCAGAAAATACACGGAACTTTTGCATGGTTGCCCATGTGGACCACGGAAAAACGACCCTGAGTGATTTCCTGGTAGCAAGTAACGGTATTCTCTCCCCTCAACTGGCGGGAGAGGTCCGCTTGATGGATTCCAGGCCGGACGAACAGGAGAGATGCATCACAATGAAGGCAAGCAGCATCACACTACACCACATGTTTCAGAACACGCACCACATGCTGAACCTTGTGGACTCTCCTGGGCACATTGACTTTTCCTGTGAAGTTTCAACCGCGATGCGTCTCTGTGACGGGGCGGTCATCATTGTGGATGTCGTGGACGGGGTGACGCAGCAGACCAACAGTATGCTTCGACACGCCTACCGAGAGGGTCTCTCTATGTGTCTTGTGCTCAATAAAATAGATCTTCTCATCACGGTACAACAGTATAGCCCTAGCGATGCTTACTTCCGACTTCGTTCGATTATTGAGTCCTGTAATGCCACACTGGCCGCCTATGCGAATCAAATGGCAATTCAGGGGATCGAACAGGACATTGTGAGAGAAACCCACGAAGAGGATGGGGTCTGGTTCGATCCTTGCAGAAATAATGTGCTATTCTGCAGCTGCCATGACAGTTGGGCCTTCGACCTCCAAGTATTTGGTCAGATCTACAAGGAAAAAGTACCGATTGAGAATCTACAGGAGTGTTTGTGGGGTGAATATTACCTTAATCCAAAGACAAAATCAGTGCAACAAACGCCAGTGAAGGCGGGTCAATCTCCATTAGCGGTACAGATGGTACTAGACCCCATATGGCAGTTATACTCTGCCTTTCTGGATGAGGATTCTACGGACGAAGTTCGGTTAAAACTAACTGGCAAGTTGAATATCCCAGAAAAGGCATGGAACAACCCACGGAGCGATCACCGTACCAAGCTGAAGAGCGTCCTCTCCTCATGGCTCCCACTCGCCAAGTGTGTGTTAGATGCGCTGTGTCGTGAAATGGATAGTCCCGTGACCGCCCAGCAGCGCCGCCTCCCAGGACTGGTCACTAACTTTGATGCCGTCCCCACCGCCACACGAGAGGCACTTCTCCAGTGCAGCACCAACCCCGACGACCCTTGCGTCGTCTACGTCTGTAAGCTCATCGATACACAGTATATGGTGGGCAAGGTGATTGGCTCTGTGGAGGACAGCGATGACGCCTTCATAGGGTTCGCCAGGGTGTACTCGGGGTGCTTGAGAACAGGACAGAGTGTGTATCTCGTCAGTGATGGGGATCAGGTGCAAACCACGGTGAAGAAGGTGTTTCTCTTTCGTGGGGCTGGGCTGGAAGAAACGAGCGAGGTGTACGCGGGATCCCTCTGTGGACTGGGAGGGCTCACCGCTCACATCTGCAAGCATGCCACCATCAGTACACTCCCCGACATCCCACCTTTCAAGCCGCTAGTCCTTCCCAGCACCTCCATCGTCCGTCTCTCTGTGTTCCCCAAGAATCCAAAGGACGCAGACAGTCTGGAAAGGGGATTACGTCTCTTGTATAAAGTAGACCCGCAGGTGGACGTTAGTGTGCTGCCGACCGGGGAACACGTGATTGGGACGGCGGGTGAAGTGCACGCTGAACGGTGCATTAAAGATTTGGTAGAAACCTTTGCATGTGTGGAGATTGAAACATCAGAGCCTATTGTCTCGTTTCGGGAAACCATTGTCGGGCCATTAAGTAATAAGCTCAAACCCCAAACCGTAAAACTAATGGATGGGGCTATGGTGTTCACCGTCTGCGCACGTCCCCTCCCTGAAGAGGCGATTGAACTGATGAAGGACGATACTAAAAATGTCAGCAGCAACAATCCCACTTTACTAGCCTCGATTGAACGAATACTGAAGGAGAATAAGCGCTACTCCGATATCATGGAGAATGGGGGTATCATCGCTTTTGGACCTCGACGTCAGGGATTTATCGGAGCTGTGCTACTCTCTGACTTTAGCACCTCCAGTGACCCTGACACCTGCGCGGCCACGCTGAAGGAGTGGGAAGAAGCGGTCGCTGCGGGGTTTCAAGCCGCTGCGGAGAGCGGACCCATGGCCCAGGAACCACTCTTTGGCATTGCTTTTATTATCACCGAAATATTTATTGAAATCGACTCTGGTATTTCGGGAGGAATGATTCTGCCCTGTGTCCGAGACGCCTGCCGAGCGGCGATGGTGCTTCATCCTCGTCGTTTGGTAGAACCGGTGTATGAGTGCACGGTGTACTCTGCGGGTAACACACAGGGAAAGATATACGCCTCCCTCAGTCGACGCCGCGCTGATATTGTGGAAGAAGTGCCCAACGAGGGGAGCGATCTCTTTTATATTCAGTGTTGGCTTCCCGCGGTGGAGGCGTTTGGACTGCAGGATGAGCTAAGAATACAGACCCAAGGAGCCTCTAGTACCGCCCAGCTACAGATGAGTCACTGGCAGATCATTGAGGAAGATCCCTACTTTGTACCCACCACCAAGGAGGAGATTGAAGAGCATGGGAAGGAGGTCGCCACCAAGAATGTGGCGGAGCAACTTCTAGAACGAATAAAGAGGCGAAAGGGGCTTTTCCGCGAGAAGGTGGTGGAAAATGCCGAAAAACAAAAATTTTCGCTGAAAGGGGCATAAGAGACTTTCTGTGACTAGTATCAGTCCACCTCTGTTAACCAATCCCATTTACTTATTTTATTTTATTTTCCTCCTAAATAAATAAAACTGACGACAAAATGTACCTTTTTTTTTTTTTTGAACACTTCACCCTATTCCGGTTCTCCATCGCTTCTTTCTTCAATCTTACCACACACTGTTCGACTAAACAAAGAGTAAAAAAAAAAAATAGAACGAAAAAGACTTCTTAGAATGAGTGAAGTCTCCAAAATATATGTAGGCCCCTACTCTAGCTTCACTGGGAACTCCCGCATGTTGGTGAAGTGTGGAGTACGGAACATCGCTGTCATTCAGTACAAGAATGCCATCTATGCGATAGATAATGCCTGCTATCACCACGGCGGACCACTCCTGAACGGTGATATTGAGGACATGGGGAATCATCCTTGTATTATTTGTCCCTGGCACTCCTACCGCATCTCTCTCGACAGTGGGGAGGGACTGTACGTTGGAATCGACATGAACAAAGGGACCCGAAAACCGGTAGAGTCTATCAAATCTAAAGGTTGCAAACAACGAACCCATAAAGTAGTGATAGAGAACGGTGAGGTGTACGTGTTGGTGGACACCAGTGGACCGCCGATTGAAAGTGATAACTATGCTAACATGAAGTTGGCGAATCAAGAAAAAGCCTCCGCCGCCCCCAAGCAGCGAATGCCTCCTTCTTTAGGTCTCCACAGCGAGCTACGCAGTGGACAGGTGTTTCAAAAAATGAATCATCAGCCTCTTAACCCCCTTAGCACCTCACCGAGGTCATCAGTCTTCCTGAGGGAATCTGCCAAAGACCACTGCGTTGTTTCCTGCTATAAATCCGTTCCAGTGTGCCTCAATGTAAAAGAATTCTTCTTCAAGTGCGTTGCCGGCTCCCTACAGCGTTTCAGTGAGCCCGGCGAGTTTGTAGAGCTGGAGTTGCCCATTCAGGATAGCACTGGTAATAAACTGATACGGAAGTGGACGATTTGCGAAACCAAAACAGATGAAAGTTTCTTCACTCTTCTCGTAAAGGCGTACCCGGAGAGGGAAAAGGGGGGTAGTGCGTGGCTTCACCAATACTCGCTTCATAGCCCTCTCCGTGTCGTTCAGATTGGAGGAACCTTTACCCTGAATGACCACCAACATCGTATCAAGGCGCTTCAAGGTAATGTTCTCTATCTCACCGCAGGGATTGGTATTACCAGTGCCTTTGCGTGCGTCAACGCCCACTTTAACGATCCCATTTCGCTGCAGTTCTCTCGAGATAAGTTAAACATTCTCCATCTCCACGTCGATAGGGAGATGAAATCGATCGCTAAACTGGATACCTTAACAGACATTGCCAAGCGATTTCCTCCTCAATTCGGCGTGCAAAACTATCAACTTTGTTGTTTTTTGACCAAACAAGTTCCCAAAGAAGGAGCTAAACACTTTAGTGGTGACGGTTTCGTACTGGGAAGACGGATTACAGGAAAAGACGTGGTGGAGAAGACGGAAAACTTCTTTGGAGAAGGGGTTCCTTTCCTTTCGTTTGTGTGTGGACCGAGTGAGTTTGTGAACGACTGCACCTCTTACCTACTGTCTGCAGGGGCGGCGGAGGCAGACATTTTGACGGATGACTACTAATCGGCCCTCTACACTATCCTTGATATATATATTTTTGTTGTTATCCTCGTTGTTGTATTTTTCCGTGCGTTGCTTGGTAGTACTATCCCACATTCAATGCAGACAACTTAATCACGACTCCCACTAATAAATTATTGCGTTTTCATGTATTCTTTATACCCCCTTCACTCTCTTATTTCTTTTTTCTTTTTCTTTTTCTTTTTTTGATTTTTTTTTATATATTTTGATCAATAAGGAATACACGTAAAACGGAATGGGAAACAAGTCAAGCTCTGTGGATCAACACTCCCCCTTCGTAGACGACTGGGGTGTTCCGCCGGAAGAGGTGCCGGAGAACGAAAGAGACCCCAACGACCTTGTGCTACAAAGTTGGGCCTTCTGCCGTGCCAAGCCGACCCCAGGTCAGATGTACCGCAGTGATGTGGAAGAGCGCCAGCGACGAAAGCAAATGGCGTGGCGAAAGCGTAGCAGCTTTATTGAACTGGACTGTGGCGAAGATAGTTTCTTCGTGGCGAACAATTACAAAGTCATTGGTATCTCTGACGGTATTGGAGGCTGGGGGGATCATGGGGTAGACGCGGCTTTATTCTCCAATACACTGATGGAGAATGCAAAGTTGTTCGCGGAGACGCACCGTGAGGAGCGCGACCCGGAGGTGATCATGCAGGCCGCCTACGACAAGGTGAAGCACGACGGAAAGGTGAAGGCGGGCAGTGCGACGGCGTGTATCGCGACTCTGCGGACCAGCGAGGATGGAAAGCACCTGCTCGACGTCGCCAACCTGGGAGACAGTGGTGCCCTTGTCATTCGTAACCGACAGCAGCTCCATCGCGTGCATGAAAAGGTACACGACTTCAACGCCCCTTTTCAGCTGTCCATTCTTCCAGAGCACCTGAAGGGAAAGGCGTTCTCCGACTCCGTCAAGGACTCTATCCGGGAAACCACCGAGGTGGAGGAGGGGGATGTGGTCATATTGGGTACTGACGGGTTCTTTGATAACCAGTACAACTCCCGCATTGCCGGAGACGCGGGGTGGATCGGTAAAACCAAGAGTAGCCCGGTAGAAAACATCCCCATTATCGGCTTCGTGATGAGTGGACTGTTCTCGGATGAGCGAGTGGAGTATGTGGATCCCTATCGTGTGGCTCAGCGGTTGGTGGCGGAATCCTACAAGACTTCCCTGGACAAGGAAGCCGACACCCCTTGGTCCAACATGCTGCGACAGTACGGAGTGAAGGACGCCGCAGGAGGGAAGGTGGATGACATCACCATTGTGCTGAGTCGCGTGAGCACTCGCGAGACGATGAGCGACTCTTCCGTTTGGTAATTCACAGAAGACGACTAGGAGTTTTTATTGTTTTTATTTCACATAATAATTAATGTTTCTAGTGAAAATAGGACTTTTACATACTTTTTTTAAAAAACAAATATTATTTTTTATTTTCAATTCAACCTCTTCATCAAATCAGAAACACCACATGGTGAACGCGAATATCTTTATTGCTGATTGTTGTGTGTTTTTTTTGTTTTGTTTTGTATTTATTTTAAAGCATACTTCCCTCTTTTTTTTTTTCTGTTTCAGAAATAATACAAAACAGACTAAACGTTAGTTTGAGGAAAATAATAACATTTATAATAATAATAACAATATTACTAATAAATATGGAGCAACTCCACTTAGATAATTATTTTGCCACCTTTATGAACAAAAAGAACCCTTCCAGTTCTACAGAGCCCACTAGCACCACCCCACCAGACTGTCTCACTCCCAAGGATAAGGCATCCCAAAGAATCCAAACGCCCTCTACCGGTGAGGCCGCCAAGTCCCCCTCCTTGCAGTCCAAGTACATCGTCATAAGTGACAGAGGGGAGGAAGAATTTGACCTGAGGGAGGAGGAACAGGAACAGAACTCTCGCAAGCGGCCTCGGTCACCGATCAACGTTAGCAAAAAAAAAGTAGAACCCTCCGACGACGAAGACTTATATCTGCTTCTGGGGTCTCAGAAGGCAAGGGAAGCGAAAGCGGTGCAGGAGCGCCGTGACGAGGGGAAGAGGGAAATCAGCCTCTCTAGTGATGAGGAGCTCACCTACACCGAAATAAAAGATCTCAAGTGGAACAATAACAAAAGTCTCCGGCACTGTGAGCGCTACCTTGACGCCCAATTCCAGTACGAAATCACCCACGATGAGAACTTGTACCACAGCTTTGAACCCTTTTTCAAAGATAAAAAACTAAAACAGCTCCAAAGGAAAGGTCACTTCCCCCGTGTATTCGGTCCTGCTCCAGTCGTTACCGCCACCTCCACCGGTGCCATCACAGGGTGCGTACTGCGAGACTACCAGGTAACCGGGGTTCAATTTATACTCGATCACTTTCATAAAGGAATGCCCTGTATCCTCTCCGACGACATGGGTCTCGGTAAAACGGCCCAGGTCGCCTCATTCCTTCACTGTCTGAAGCTGTTTCACTCGATAGAAGGCCCCCACCTCATCATCTCCCCTCTGAGTACACTCACCAGCTGGGTGAGGGAACTGGCACGGTGGGCACCGCAGCTAAAGGTAGTGAAGTACCACGGGACAAAGGACTACAAGCGAAAGTTGCAGATCAGCGCCAACCGAAACTCTGTCTTTGTCTCCAACTCCGCCTCCCTCCTGGGGGACCGTGCCTTCTTTCGGAAGCGCCACTGGGCGGTGGTGATCGTGGATGAGGCGCACATTCTGAAAGGATCCAAGAGTAACATTACGTATAATGCGAAAAAGCTAAAGGCGTGCTTCCGTGTTGCTGTGACCGGCACCCCTGTTCACAACAATGTTACCGAAGTGTGGAGTATACTGGGGTTCCTCTTCCCCAAGTACGCCGCCAGCTATGACACGAGTGACACCGACACGATACAAGCCGCGGAGAACTGCTCTCGGTTGCTAAAACTAATCATGCTGCGGCGGACGAAGGAGTCGATGGAGCTAGGCATTCCGCCCCGCGTGGATCACCCCGTCACCTACATTAACCCCACCCCGGTCCAAGAGGAAGTCCTTTCTCAATTAACGGCCTTGGCCCTCAGTGACGATACAGAGGGAGACGGCCACCGATGGATGGGTTACCTTAGTCATCAGAGAGCGGTGTGCAACCACCCCATGTCGCTGCGGGTGCTGGGGACTGGGGATACGGTGGGGGATATAGAAACAAAGATGCGGGACTGTGGTATTCCGATCGACGAGGAAAATATTATAAACCCCAGCGCTAAACTGCGGTATTTGGACAAGGTACTGCCGAAAATGAAACAAGAGGGTCATCGCTGCCTCATCTTCTCCAATTTTACCTCCACATTAGACTTGATTGAGGCCATGTGTCACCTTCGCGGCTACACCTATGAGCGACTGGACGGCTCCTGTAACCGAGTGGAGCGGGAGCTCTCCATCCACCGCTTCAATCAACCCAACTCTACTATCTTCCTCTTCCTGGTCACCACCAACTCGGGCGGGGTAGGCGTTACCCTCACCGGGGCCGACACCGTCTTTTTATTCGACGCCCACTTCAACCCGCAGATGGACCGACAGGCGGCCGATAGAGCCCATCGTATCGGGCAGACCAAAACTGTTCACATTTACCGTCTGTGCCTTAGAGGGACGGTGGAGGAAAAGATACGACAGTCCGCCGATCGGAAAGCGTCTTTGGGGGACTTTATTGTCGAGTCCAAACTGTCGGCGAAGGAGATTAGAGAATTACTCTCCAGCGATACCAAGGAGGTCTCCAGCCCGACTCAGGCGGTGTTCCCATTAGAGTACGATAAGAAGGCGGTAGACCCTCACATGATTCAACGCATTATGCAGTTTGAGGTGGACGGTAAAGCGATAAAGACGAAACTGTCCAATCGCACCGGTCCTCGAAATCAGTTTGCCACATCCAATCTCTGTTTTGTCTGCAGTGAATCGATGCGTCCCTACGAGCCCATGTATCGCTGTATCGCCTGTCCAAAGGTGTACCACGCCGAGTGCTGCGGGGAAAGGTCCACCAAAGGAACCGCATCGGTCCGTCGGAATTGGACTTGCCCGAGACACACTTGCTCGACGTGTGGTAAGCTGCAGAGCGAGGAGGGTGCCATCTTTATGTGCACCGGGTGCCCACGGGCGTTTTGCTTTGACTGCCTCGACCCGAGGTACTTGGTGCTGGATGATACCGGCTCTAAACTCCTCAACATTCAAAGAGACTACCCAGGGATGAAGGAAGAACTGATGGAAGAGCGTCGTAGTAACTATTATATTTCATGTCTGTACTGTTGTGGCGCCCTGTCCTCGGAGACGGAAGAGAGCGACACCGATTCGTACGGGAGTGACTCCAGTGACTCGGAGGACTCTGCAACGGACAGTATGGATACCGATTAATACCGCTGAAATAAGTGAATTATTATTATTACAATTAAAAACAACAACTAAAAATAGAAAATATTGTAAAAATAAAATAAAAAAGGATGCCTTGATTTTTCCTTATCAGTCGCAGAAAATAGAGTATATTAAACCCACTTCGAGAGTAACTGCGTAAACGAAGTAGAATTAACATAGACTGTTACTCTTATGTTTCACTATTTTGCTATTTATTCTCTTCCGTGTTTGTTTATCTTATTACTTATCTGTTCCCCCCTCAGATATCCATTTTCTTATTTTTAATGTCCTCTGCGTTGCTTAACCTTTTTCATTCTCTCTCTTTTATTGTATTATTCCTTCTCACCAGTAAGGGAAAATATGTCTCTGTACGACTTGGCGATGGTGTGGTCACCGTCCAGCGCCGCCCTCACACTACTACTGCCGTACGTTATAGTCCTCCTCTTCACCATCTACTATCTGTTATTCAAACGAACCAAGAATTACAAGGTGGAAGAGGTGGCCCCCTTTATTGCCTTCTATGATCAACTCACGAAGGGAGCCTCCGCGGGTTACGATAAGGAATTGTTAAATATGTTTCACCCCATTTTAATTGGGGCGAAGGACGGGGACCGACGGAATGTAGGGGCACTACGGGCCATGGCGAGGGGGGCGAAGGAGTGCTTCGGGTCCATCACAAAAGTGGACAAGAGCGCTATTATTAAAAAACAAAGCGGTATGACAGTGACGTGTAGTGCTCTCGTGGATTTCGAAAAGGTGAAGCACGTCAAGTGTGACCTCACCTACGTGTTGCGTCTCCCTTCTATTGCTAAAGCAGCACCAGCGCAGAAGACGGACCAGCTGCGGGAACGCGTCATGAAAGGTCTTAAAAGTGCGGCGAGTGGATCCTTTCATGTACTCGACTTTCGCATTGTACCCCCCAAAGGAGTGTTCGACTTTGCCAAATACGTCGACTTGGATGATTTTATGCCGTTCGCGGAGCTGGTGGTGATAAAGTTACTGACGCCTCGTGAGATCAAGGCGTTTGTGGAAATGTGTACACCATCCCTCAAAGACAAGTATGACAAAGACCCCTCTCTGGTGGAGACGCTCGCGAGTGGGGTCCGTAAAACTCTCTCCGCCTGCGGGGGCCCAAAGGATGGGGATATCGACCCAGTACTAGTGGACCGTAAGGTGCATTCAACCCCTCCACAGCCCCTTCCATCGACCTCGGATAAACCGGTGTCGGAGATTCTGGACTTTGAGATGGAGTTTATCGTGGAGGGGAATCTCCGTCACGTGCTGGTGCACCTTCGATTCGAGTTTAGTCACTTCCAGCTCGGCGTCTCTGCCTACAACGTCACCCTGCAGCCCGACCAGCGTACCCAAGTGGTCGTAGACACGGATACCAGGGAAACCACGATTGTGGGGTGAGGGCTGTGAATCTCGGCACCATATTATAAATACACTCCCATTCCCCTCCCACTTTATTTTTTAAAAAAAAAAAGAAAGAAGAGGAAAAAACGTATGAACACGTTCTGCGTCTGCTATACAGTGGCATTTACTAATCTTATGAATATTATTAAAAGGATGCTTTCGAAAAAAAGGAAGGAAAAGGAAAGGAAAAACTTTTTAGAACTTTTTTTTTTTTTGAAAACGACTTCCATTTATTTAATCGCGTTCTTCTTTCTTTTTCTCTTTTTTGCTATTCTTTTATTATTTAGATTTATATTTATTAACCTTTATACCTAATAGGTGTTATATATAATTCTGTTGCCACACTAAAGACAACAGAAGTAGGACCCTCCCCACACACACACCCGTACATACATACATACTATATAAAAGTATGAGCAAGCAAGACCCCACCACGTTTTTTAAGAATATCTCCACCCGTCTGGCAACACAGGGGACGGCAAATCAAAATGTCTCGCCGTTGCTAACGCAGGTGGATAACAGTGGTGGTCAATCCAACGGCCAGGCCGCTCACGGAAACAGCGGAGGGAGCAGCCCAGGTCGCACCGTACGGGCTAGCGCACTGATTGAGCGGGTTCGTTATATACGAAACCAGCCAAAGAATACGTCCCCCATAGATGCCTCGGCGCATCCCTCGCTGCTGCCCCCGCCCGCCCCTCATGTGAGGAATAAAAAGTGTCTGATACTGGACGTGGACGAGACGCTGGTGCACAGCTCCTACCAGGAGACCACTCGACACGACTTGCACCTATCGATCGACTTAGACGAAAACACTACAGTAAACGTGTATGTAGCGTACCGTCCCTTTCTGCAAGAGTTTCTCGAAGCCATTTCACCCTTGTTCGAGGTGGTCATCTTCACGGCTTCACTAGGTAAATATTGTAACCCTCTGATGGATGCCATCGACGGACGACGTATTTTAGGGGACCTGCGGCTGTTCCGGGAGCACTGCAGCTTAGTCAGCTCCACCTTCGTCAAAGACTTGTCGCTGCTCGGACGTGACTTGGATCAAGTAGCCATCATAGATAACAGCCCTGTAGCGTATCTCTTTCAGCAAAGGAATGCGATTCCAATTACCAGCTGGTTTGATGACCCTAACGACGATGAACTCCGGCGACTGATCCCAGTGCTGAAGGCCTTGGCGGAGGCCCCCAACGTTTACGAGGTGTTAGACAACTATAACGCGCTTCTTCAGCTTCAACAGCAGGAGTAAGGACAAAGTGAGAAGTAAAAAAATATAAATAATGGAAAACTTAAACTAATATAAAAGTAAACTAATAATAATTTGGGAGTAGAATGTCTTGCATCTTACTTTTTTAAAAAAAAAACTAAACTATATTTTTTGACAGATTAGTTGGAACCGAAACTAAAGAACGAGTTAGACAAGCGTCACCAAAAAATGTCAACTGTAAACGTTTACATTTCGGACTTTGCTCCCATTTTAACACGTGTACACAAAGCAAACAATTATTTCCTTCTTTAATTTTTTTTATTTTTATTTTTATTTTTAATCGGATGTATTAAAGTAGTGACTAATGATAACTAAACAAAAATATGTACCTATATATATATATATATATATTAGGAGGTGTCAGCTTCTCTTTTAAAAAAAGCTGTATTGTCGTTCTCACTACTATTCTCCTTGATTCATTATCCACATCATCCCCCTCTTTCAGCCCTTTCTCTACCATAAGCATTTTTAGCCCAACAAGCTTCATTATATTATTATTATTTTTTCCCCCTCCTCCCCTCTTTTCATCTTTGTTAAAAAGGTGAAAATGACTTCTAGCATTCTTTCGAAGAAAACATGGAGATTAAAAGATATTGTGTTTCAGGAAGGAGAGGAGCAGATGGTGCGTATCCTTAACGTCACTCACCCTTTTAGAAAGCAAAGACTCACCGTTATACCCGCCCCACGGTTCGCAAAGGAGGAATACTACAATGACTGGGTCTATCAGCCCTACGTAAAGGAACACGTCATGTATGTTAGTAATGATATCTATAACCCCTTCTATGTATTCCCCTGCAGAATGCTCTTCAACCGAGGTCGGTATCCTGACTACGCCTATTTCCATCCCATGGGGTTCCCAGACTGCATCGATGTCGATCTCACCCGCCGAACCTTTCTGAAGCGGGAGCAGCCCTTCAAAACCCCCACCGCCACCATTCTCCTCACCAGTAATCACGTCCGGGACAGACGCCATCCGTGGGTGCGCCGCCGTATACTGAAGATTGTAGGCGAGCAGTACGTGATACACCCCAGGGAGGATCTCCTCTCGACGGTGCTGGTGCTCCCACCCGCCTACATTCCAGAGGTGCTCAACACGCTACAGGAGGTGGGGTTCCAAGTGAGCAACACCACCAGTGCGTCTATTGGGGAGGCGAAGACGATACAGCAACTGCAGTCCTACGGTAACAAGGGACAAGTACTAGTGCTGCTCTACCTGTGGTTCCTCATTCTCCTCTTTGTAGTCGGAGAGAGTAAACACGTATACGACATGTTTCAGGACTATAAACGAGAAATGGTGGAAAAGGCGGGGAAGGATCCGGAGGAAATGGGACTCTAATATATATATATATAATGTTTCACACAACTATATAAATAAATGAATAATAACTACTGCAAAAAAATAAAATAAAAAAGATATTCTATAAATAATAACAATAATAGCTGGTGTGATTTATCCCGTATAATGTCTTTCCGTAAGGATAAGGCAACAGCTAGCCGCTGTGATTGAATCACTTCCCTCTTCACGTATTATTAAGAAATTGAATATAAGAGAAAAAAAAAAGAAAAAAAAGCACTAAACATGAAGCATTCCTGTGCCCCTCTCCTCCATACGATTCGGGAGAAGATGAAAACGATCGGCATTCAAGCCCTTATCGTGCCCAGTAGTGACGCTCACAACAGTGAGTACGTGGCCGCCCCCTTTCAGCGCCGAGCCTTCCTCACCAACTTCAAAGGCAGTGCTGGTACGGCGCTTATTACGGAGGAAAGGGCGCTCCTGTGGACGGATGGGCGGTACTGGCTGGAAGCGGAGACGTCCCTCTACCCCGAGTTCTCGCTGATGAAGCAGGGCAAGTTGGAGGAGCCCACACTGGAGGAGTGGATAGAAAAGGAGGTGGGGGCGGAGGCGGTGGTGGGGCTGGACCCGTATGTCTGCACTATAGCGGAGTGGGAGAGACTCAGCAATGATATCCAGCTGAAACCGGTTCAGGACCTGGTGGGGCCTCTCATGGACATAAGAGAGTCGGTAAGACCAATTTACGAACGGGACGTGGAGTTCTGTGGGGCGACTAGAAAAGAAAAGCGGGACAAACTGGTGGAGGCACTTCAGAAGCACCGTTGCGATTTTATGCTCCTCTCCGCCTTGGACGAGGTGTGTTGGCTCACTAACCTGCGGGGGGCCGACGTGCCGTACAACCCCGTTTTCTACGCGTACGCCCTCATCCGCGCGGATACCCCTTTCGTGAATGTTTACCTTCAGATGGAAAAGTTGCCAGAGACGGTCCGTCAATCTTGTGAGGGGGATATTCAATTCCTTCCGTATGAGCAGCTGGAGGAGGATCTCAAGCTTCTATCGAGTAGCAGCCGTGCGCTCGTGGATGTTCGACAAACCAGCGAAGCCATTCATCAGCTGCTGAAAGAAAGGGGTATTAAACTCAAAAAATTAGTGTGTGGACCTGCACAGGAGCTCAAGGCGGTAAAGAACGCCGTAGAGCTGGAGGGGTTCCGTCGCTGCCACGTGCGAGATGGGGTAGCCCTGACCCGCTACCTCGCGTGGTTGCATCACCAGATTGTGGTGGAGAAGTGTACGACGCTAACGGAGTACGACGCCGCGACCCAGTTGGAGGCCTTCCGGGCGGATAATGATCGCTTTGTTCAACTGAGTTTCTGCACGATATCCTCCACTGGTCCCAACGGTGCCATCGTTCACTACGCCCCTCCCGCCTCCGGATCCGCCGTCATTCAAGGGGATGCACTCTACCTCGTGGACAGTGGCGCACAGTACCTCGACGGCACCACCGACGTCACTCGCACCGTCTCTTTCCTTCCCCCCACCGACGAGGAACGCAGAATGTACACGTTGGTTCTAAAAGGGCACATCGCCCTCCACAACTGCGTATTTCCGGTCGGTACCAGTGGTCACCGTATCGACGCCTTCGCTCGACAGGCGCTCTGGCACCGTGGCCTGGACTACGCGCACGGCACTGGGCACGGAGTGGGTTCCTTCCTTAACGTGCACGAGGGGCCTCACGGTATTGCCCAGCGCCCGACGCCTACGAATGCGACGCTGAAAGAGGGGTGCATTGTGTCCAATGAGCCGGGCTACTACCGCAGTGGGAAGTATGGGATTCGGATCGAAAACTTGGAAGAGATTGTCGAAGTGCCAACCGAGTATAATGAAAGCAAGTTTTTAGGAATGAAGTACCTCACTCTTGTTCCTCTCTGTTTGGATTTGGTGGATTCTTCGCTGCTCACTGCGGGAGAGATTCAGTTCGTCAACGCGTATAGTAAAGATGTGTACGACAATCTCTCTCCTTTTATAAAAGATGATCAGACTATGGAGTACCTCAAACGGCATACTCAACCGATAGCATGACAACAGACCGCCAGCCACCCTTTAAACTAGCAAATTGCTGGAAATTAAAAAAAAAAAAAGTACTTTTCCCTAACTTGTTGTGTCTTTTTCGTTTATTGGTATAATTCTGCTATTCCCTTGTAGATACGTATTTACACTTTTCTTTCTTTTTCTCTCTCTATCCATACAATTACATCTTTGGTAGTTTTTTTTACACTTTCGGTTTCCCTTTTCTCTTACTAACTAAATCATGTCCGCTGGTGCCGCAGAATTCAAAGCCGAGCTTCGTGCCGGAAACCCCAAGTTCGGTGTCTTTTTGAACTCCGCCAACCCCCTTATTGCGGGTCAGTTCAGCCACTGTGGTTATGACTGGCTCCTCATCGATGCCCAACACTCCCCCGTGGACTCCCTTACCCTTTCCGCCATGGTGGCCGCGATCCGCAACGGACCCGCCCGCATCATGGTCCGCGTGGGAAGCACCCAGGACCGCCCCGGTATCCAGAACGCCCTCGACAGCGGTGCGGACGGTGTTCTCATCCCCTACGTCAACAACGCCAAGGAGCTCGAGGAGGCCGTCTCCTGCTGCTACTACCCCACCCAGGGCACCCGCTCTGTCTACACTCCTCAGCAGTGCATGAACTCCAAGGGTCTCCTTGGCTACGTGCCCGAGTCCAACAAGAACGTCATCGTTGCCTTCCAGGTCGAGACCGCCTCCTGCATCGAGAACCTCGAGGAAATCATGGCCGTCAAGGGGGTGGATATCGCCTTCCTCGGTCAGAACGACCTTTGCATGTCCATGGGCCTCTATGACGGTCGCTACGTGTTTCCCGAGATGTACTTCTCCAAGGAGCTCAACGAGGCCACCCAGAAGTTGATCGCCACCGCGAAGAAGAACAACATCATTCTTGGTATCTTCCTCTTCGGCGATGAGCGCGTCGGTGAATTCCTTGAAAAGGGCTTCACCTTCTTCAGTCTCGGAAGTGACCTCCACCATGCCCAGACCCAGGCCGCTGCCTACATCAAGAACCTCGCCACGATCACCGCGTCCAAGGGAAAGAACTGGAAGCACCAGCCTAGCGCCCTCGTTTAAACGAACTAACTCTAAATTTCTCCCCTACCCTTTACTTTTTTCTTATAATTAAGTTTTCGTTTTTTATTATTATTAACTCTTTTTTTTTTTAAAGAAAATATTTAAAAATATTGTTGAAAACCCTAATTTATTTTTACTGGTCCGAATTCGTCACGAAACTATAACGTTAATGAAAAAAATAAAAAAAAATTGCTCAACTTCCGAAAAATTCAGCCAAGGAACCTCCTGTGTTGATATTGGTAGGTGATCACCGAACCCAACATTAACTGTGGCGAGGACTGTTTTTTTTTATTATTATTATTATTAAACGTTGGGTAAAAAAAATAAACAAATATGCCCCACTGGTTATTTTTTTTTTTCTTTACCAGTGGTTACTTTTCCATTAATCATTTAATGGACCCTTACTACCCTTTGTATCATCATATTTTTTTTTCTCTCTCTCTCTCTCTCTCTCTCTCTCTCTCTCTCTCTCCCTCTCTTCTTTCCCTTCTCCGAGTAGAATAAAGGTTTGCCCAGCCAGATGGACGTCGTCCCCCGCCAGCCCAGAAGTGCAGAGCAGACGACTAGACTACTCCTTTCTAATGCATTTCGCTATGACACGTGGGAGCTCGCCGCGGCAAGGCGGTTAGCGCGCAAGTCTGGAAATGTCTTCACTATAAAAATGAGTTTTTTGAAGCTGGAGCAACAAAATTTGCCTATAGACGATGCAGTCGCCGTGAATCTCTCCCTTTTTGATCCGAAAAAAAAAGTATTTGTCGGTGCCGCGTTTCGTATTCCCATTCCCCAACTCACAGAGCCTTTCGTCTTTCAGGCGGTGCCGTCCTTGGAACTTGCAGTCGAGCTACTACAGCGAGCCCCCTCCAAGCACCCCAACACAGTCGACGGCGATGGTCTGTGGGTGACGCACTGGGGCGTAGTACCCATAGAGGACATTCAAACCTCCCCCCATATAGCTTTACGCAGGGGTAATGCCCATCTGTTGTTGTTAGAGAAGGAACTGTGGCCCCCAGAGAGCCGACCCTCCGCTGAGTCCAGCGGCACCCTCAGCTACTCTGTGGAGGCCAATAACAATGCTGTGTTAGCCAACCTACTGACGGAGCTGGTACCTCCTGGCGTGTTTGTGTCCGAGGCCTTCACGAAAGGGTCTGCCGATCCCAACGCTAAGGCGTTTCGTCTCGTGGTAAGAAAAGTGGAGTTGAAGGGCACCTCCAAGAGTTCAGTGAACGGTCTGATGGACCCTGAAACCGACTGGGCAGTGGCCGTCGTTGTGCATAATGGCTACCGGCAGCTGGGGCAGGGGGCAGAGGCACCGTTACTAGGCGATCAGCGAGCAGACCTTTCCGGGAGCCGATCCAGCCACAGGAGCTCCGTGAACTCGTCCCTTTCCTCCGTGCCGCAGGTGAAAAACACTACCGACGATCCCAACACACTTCGCTCTGAGATTCCCCTGGAAATAGACGGCCTTCCAGTGCACTCCGCCACGTCCTTGGTGGTGGCCATTCGACGGCGGCTCCCAGGGGCTCGAACCTTTTCCGTGGTCGGCTTCTGTGTCTTTCCCCTCTGTATGTTGCCCATGAAGGACCGCGATGTCCGGGTCGAGAACCTCCCGGCCCTACGAGGACCCTTCTCCTGTGAAGACGCGAGGCTTCTGATGTTGGATTCGTCGACGCCATACGGACGGGTTCCCATCGCCGTCACCCTCACCCTGGAGTACCACGACACCGAAGTACCGGCCGCCCCTCTGGTCCCTGTCCCTGGAGCGCCTGGGCAAGACGCCTCCACCTCTCTTCTCCCCACCCCGCAAGACATTCTCCCCGACCGACGGCACACCGCCCCTACCCTTGGGACTACAGTTCCGACCGAGGGTGGGGCCCACCTGGGCGAACAGTGGAACAATATGTTTGTCCCCGGCTCCAAGAGTGGCTCCCAGGTGGAAGCGCCCTCTCCCAACGTGTTCCCTCTCCACACCAGTACCTCTCACTCCCAACTACCCCTTGGACCGGAAGTCGCTGGACGTCCCTCGACGACCGCTGAGGATGCCGTCAGGGGCGGCGACATATTCAAGTTTCTTAGCTCTATCATGGAGGAACTAAGGAAGGTGCGTGAGGCGCAGGATGAACTGATGCGCCGCACCTCTAACCGTGAGCAAGCCTTCTACTCCCCAGAGATGGCCAACCGAATCAATCAGAAGCTATCCGATGGTCCTATTGACATTGTGGATCTCTACCCCAGACCATTCGCCATTTCTTGGATGGCACGACACAAGATACAGGATGGACTCCAGCCGATCCTTCACCCGGTGACTGGAAACTTACTCAACGACGCCTCGAGGTCCACCACCTCTCTGCCCACCTCTCTCTATGGATTTAGGGTGGAAGGTATCACCCTGGACGCCTGTCTAGGTCAACCGGAGGATGTGTGCTGCATGTTCTCCTTCGGTCCTCTGCCCTATCAGCAGCTAGGGCCCATGTCTCTGTCCTCGGTAGAAAAGGATGACATACACGAAAGCTTTCAAGTGGTCTCCGAAGGGCGCGGTGCTGGATTCACGTGGTGCGAGCCGCTCGACTCCCTTCGAAACAGTTCCATGGCCAAGTACAAGGAGGGCAACAGTCATTCCATGGTGTATCTTCACCTCTACGACGCGCTCACGATGTTCTACGTTGCCACCGCGACTCTCCCTCTCTCCCAATTCCACCGCCCTGCTCACGCTGAGTGCTCCCTCAGTACCACTGACCTCCTCCTCCAGAGGGACCTGACCATGTGTGAGCAGGTGATACCAGATAACATTCTTCCCCTGATGCGACACGCCGGTCAGCTGCACGTGACCCTGTTCTGTGTGGGAGTAGGAAAGGAGTACGGCGAGCCCAGTAAAACCAGTGTTCTCACCATGCCAGAGACGGGAAGTCGTCTTGTGATTGCGAAAAAGTTACCCCATGCGGATCGCCTCATCACAAACTACCAGTCCGAAAACAAAGAAAATGTAGACTCTAAAAACGGTAGTGTGAATCTAGAAGCCAGCACCGATAAAGTAAAGACGGAAGTGACGCCGACGTTACACCAGATGAGAGTCGACTACCTCAAAAAGACGCTGGAAGAGAACTCCACCGGCTCCCCGCGGCTGCCGGGAGTCCCCAACGAACACGTATTAGAGAACGAACGACAACAGTCCTCCGCTGATATGGAGTGTCGGCTTCGCTATTTGGAAAATAAACGAGATTCCATGAAGGCAAAGAAGATTGCCAAAACACTGCTCAAGAATATCACCATTTCCTACAGTGTGGTCGCCGTGGCGTATAGACCAGAGGTGATTCGAGTGCCTTTCCAGAACCCATTCTCGACCACTGTTAACTTTTTCGTTGAGATAGACAGTAGAGATGTCGAGGTGTTTAGTGTGGTGGAACCCAATTTCTACCTAGGGCCCCGACAGAGGGGGGAGATTAGTTTCGTGGCTAGTTTTACCGGGGAGGATATTGCAGGAGCGGACGACAGTATGGATCTGATCGCGGTATCGGCCAAAATATACACAGAGCGGAGCGAACTGGTTCGTCGGGTAGAAGTGAACGCCACTGTTGAAGCGCCTCTGGTAGATAGACGATTTGAACTGTACGGTGCGGCAGGGACAACCATCAACAAACGATTTCTGTCCCGAGTGTTCTCCGCTGCCTCCTTCAACACTAGTTGCACCCAGGCAGAGCTGACCAAGCGTCTGCAGGACATGTGCTGCTATGTGAGCTGCTCTACCGATGACACACAGGTGGAAACAAACGCCGTGTTTGACCCTATCACGCAGTCCTCGCTGACGGCATGGGAAGAGGTCGCCTTGACGGCCACCATCCCTCGTGAGGAGGGGCGGCAACGAACTGAGTACGTCACACTTTTCTACGACGCTCAAAAGAGTAGAGTGTATGAGACGTGGGAACTGTGTCTGTACGCCTGTAATGCGGTGACCACCCGAGACGTGTACTGGGGTCAAACCAACTCGCTAGGAGTGCCCACAGACGGTACCGAGGACCTCTACTGCAGTGACCCTGCGATACGGGTAGAGCGGCGGGGTCCGTCCTACATCTTGCACATTGAACCACGGGAGGTGGGGGTCCAACGGGCGCTCCTCCACGCCCTCCAGGGCGATACGTTAGTAAAGACGGTGCTCACCATTCCCACAGTCTACCCCACCCCCACCTACACCACCACCCTAGAGTTTAGCTTGGCCGAGTTGAGCACTCCAGTGTTCCGTCGACTGACGTTTGTCAACCGCACCGACCGTGACGACACTTTTAAGATCCATCACAACTATAAATTTCAGCTCAAGGTTTCGCCAATGGAGTTCGGTCTCGCCCCTGGAGACTTTAAGCAAGTTTCACTACAATTTGACATGCTGACACTTCCTCCGGGTCACGTGGAGGGTCGCTGGCCGATGTGGCTCTTCATCAACAACAGTGAAAATAAAACGATAGAGTCCTACTACTTACAAATAGTGGTGCGAGCGCATCCTATAGTTTCTCTACCATAGATACAAATAAATAAATATATATACGTATGTTAACACGGATTAACATTATTATAGAGTGTAGTCTTTTTCTTTTTTTCTTCGATATACATTCCTATATACATAGAATAAAACATTCTGCGAAATACTCTTGATGGAGGTATGTCTATTCACTTTCGGTATGAATGACTTAACCCACTCATAATATCATTCCCTTAACACCTTTTCTTCTTCACTTTTTTCCTTTTCTTTAAAGTCAGCGGCACTTTCCGCCCGAAAACAATGATAGAAAATACAAATTTGGAGAGTGTACGGAAGCTGAAAAAAAAGTTAGGAGTAGGGGCACGTGGAGTCGTCTATTTGGGATACGATGAATCCAAAGGAAACTTTGTAGCCATCAAGGAGCTGCCCTTCTACGAGTGCACGCAAGTATCCGACGACGCCGATGAGAATCAGAAAGCCAAGAATAGCAACACCATGGATACCGCCTCGCTTATTTTGAAGGAAATACAAGTGATGCAGCGCATCCACCATGAAAACTTAGTTATTTATCACGGGGCTCGACGGTGTACGGCGGGGGTGCAAATCATCATGGAGTACGTCGGTGGATCGTCGCTAGAGCACTTACTGCGGCAGTGTGGTACACTCCGCGAAGACGTCGCCCGACGCTACGTGCGAGACATCCTAAAAGGACTCCATTATCTCCACGAGACGGCGAATGTGTGTCATAGAGATGTAAAGCCGGGCAATGTGCTGCTCACCCCAGAAGGCACCTGCAAGTTAACCGACTTCGGCACCGCGGCGATACTGAATAGTGATAACTTTATGGAGACGACGGTGGGAACGCCGTGGTATATGTCGCCGGAGGTAATCAGCGGTGGCTCCGAGGACCTCGACCTCCCCAGTCCGGCGGAGGACGGCGGGTCTGGCTACTACAACCCTCTGAGGGGCATCAAACATCGCAGTACTACCCCGGATACCTTGAAAGGGTACAGTGCCAGGGCAGATATTTGGAGTTTAGGGGTTACCCTGTTCGAGATGCTCACCGGCACACGGCCGTACGGTAACAACCAAAAAAACCAAGCCGCTATTATGTTTGCCATCGTCAACGAGGCCGTCCACCCTCCAGTGTTACCCGCCGACCTCGCCGTCTCTGCGAACCTGCGTTCCTTTCTTCAACTGTGTTTTGTCTATGATCACCGTCTGCGTCCTAGTGCCGGGGAGCTGCTGCAGCACACCTGGCTCGCCGAGTCCAACCCCCCTCGAAGGCCCGACATCACGGAAGGGAGGTCGACCCGGAAGCAACCCCAACCGCCCCTCCCCTCTTTCCCGAGTCGACCCACCAACACCAACACCAAGGGAGAACGAAACTTGTCTCCCCTCTCCATGGGCAGCTCCGACACCGAAGACGCCGTCAGTCTTTACGAGAATGTGAGAAAACACATTGAAGCACAGGATGAAACGGCAAGTAGGAACCACCGTCTGTCTTTCGGCACCGTAACGCCTCCTATACGTCAGTCTAGTAAGTCCACCACCCCATCGGACGGTGTAGATCCTCGACAGAAAATATCCAAAGGTATTTGGAGCTTCGACGGTCACTACATTGAGCTTCCCCGATGAAGTTGTATATTATATACCATTATGATCCTACTTTGTGCTTATTTATTATATTTTTTTCTTGACCGCATTTACTCCTCCTTCTGTACAATGTTAGTGTAGAGCACTTCTAGTTTGTCTTTTTTTTTTGTGGAGGAGTGTTCGAAAATTCACAGACTGTATATATACTTCCTCTTTTATTTATCTGTTTTGTTTTGTTTTGTTTTTTTTTTTATTCATCGGAAGGAAAAAAAGAAAGTGGAAAAGGATAAAATAGAATAGATAAATAAACATAAAAAATAAAAGCTTTATGCGTGCCTCACGTCTTGTGTGGAGTGGGTTCGCCAACAAGCGCCACCATGCCAACGACTTCGTCGCAAAGGCAACGAATCTAAAAGGACGACTAAAGGGGAAAACTCAATTTTTGTTTGCCCGTGAAGAGGCGCAGAATTTCTTGGATGCCGAAGTCCCAAAGACCAATCTTAATGCGTGGATGAGTGAAGGAAACAACGCGCTTGCCTTATCGCAACTGCTTGGATATTTCAATATCGTCCCTGAAGCCTCACTTGCCTCCTTGATGCTCAACCGGTTGGTCCACCTCGCCGAAGACGCCGAATCCAATCCCGTCACCCGCCTCTCCGCCGTCACCTCCCTTCTGTCGGTGAGGCCCAATGAAAATTACGAGCGGGCCTTCACCACCGTAGAAGGGATTTTGAGGGTATTCACGGCCCAAATGACCTCCGGGGTCATACCGGCCGACGGATGGGCGGTGGTGTGTCACTGTGCTAAAGTACTGCAGCGGTGCGGCCGCCGTACCCCCTCGGCGGTGAACGAGCGCCTCGCTCAAGCGGTGAAGGCACTGCTTAAGGAAACACCAGAAGACCAACTTCCGTCCCTCCAGTGGGATTTGCTACGTGTGTATGGCTGGATGGTTCGGTCGGAAGTGGAGGAGGGCGTCGTCATTTTAGATATTCTAGTGGAGAAGACGGGAAAATTCCGTCCCAATGACTTCGCCACGCTCATGGAGTCTTGTCAAATACACTACCTCTCCGTTCCTCTTCCCCCCGAGCTGCTCCGACGACTGCTGAGAACCGCGGTGCAGTACGGATTGGATTGTGGGGGCTATGAGGCAGAAAGTATTCTGGGTGCATCGTCCAGAATGATGAGCAAGTGCGAGAGCCGTGTAACCTTAAAGGAGCTTCAAGAGCTGTACGATATGTTCTATGCGGTGTTAAACGAGTATCTGCCCCGGGTCTGTCGATTTCTCAGTCCAAAGGACAGTTTATTTCTCGCAGACTCTACCAGGTGTGTTACCATGATTGTATTCGCCTATGAACTCGGTGGGACATTGCAGTACAAAAACCTGTTCGCCCTTTTTGCCGACTACGTTCGTCAGAAACATTTATTGTTTCAACCCGTTCAAGTGGCCCTTTCGGTCGGTATTCTACGTCGGTCTGGCCACCTCACCCCTGACCTCGCCCAGCTGCTAGCGGACCGCATCGAGCCTTCCCTCGGGGAACTTCGCTTGCCGGAACTGTCGCATGTGTGTGCGACGTTCGCCACCGTGGTCGAGCCCCCTCTGTGGCTCAAGGAGACGCAAGCCTTGGTGCAAAAGGCCCAAACCCCCGACTTCACCCTGTCGCCCTACAATAAGCTACTGCTGAATGCCTGTTACCCTGGTGTGATGCCAGTGACCTCACAGGACTATGAGGCCCTTTCGATGCGTAATTTAATCGATATCTACTCTTTTGGTTCCATGGTCGACGAAGCCACGACGGCTCAGTGTATTATAGAAAAGTTGTCCACGGGGGAGAGTCGGCTGAGTCCAGACGAGGTGCGCTACTTGATGCTTACTGGAAGCCCCGAGCTGAAAAACGTGGTGAACAGTTATCTGTATCGCATGTTCAATGAAGACACATGGTCGATGGACACGCTGCTCTACGCCCAGCTACTAGACCCACAACAACAGGGGAGTCACAAGAACCCGAAGAAAGCGCTCGACGCTGCCCACCGCTGCTCCGTGGGGCCACAACAGTTTGTGTGTCTGGTGGAGTTGTTCATTCGCCTTTTCGAGGAATCGGAGGAGTCTATTGTTTCGTTTATCGAGAAGGGAAGCTCTGACCTGGTAGCTGCCGAGAGAGTCTCGTGGGTCACGGTGACCCAGTTCTTAACCGCGGTGAGAAACTATCCAAAGTTGAGGCCAAACGACGCCTGGTTACTGCTCTTGTCTTCTAAACATGGGGAGAAAATAATCTATCTACCCCTCCACCACCTAGAAGAACTTCTCATCTCGTTACACACCATATACGGTGATGTGGGTCGAACCCCGGAACTGCGAACGATACTGACGGAAATACATCGATTGCACCACCTGGTCCTGGCGTCGGCGGAACCCGATGAACCCACCGCCCGACTGGTGGTACTGCTGGTGTACCTACAACGAGGTATGGAACCGCCCCTCTTGGATACCCAAAGTCGCGAGATAGTGAATGTGCGCGCCCACAAAGCGGTCTACTCGGAGGATGTGCAGCAAGCGGTGGACGGCATGCCGGTGCCTCCTCCCACGGCGGTCAAAACAGTGGGACGGTTTGTACTCCGCAGCCAGCCCCCTGTGCAGGCCGAGGACGACCGCCTTGATACACTGGACCTCAGCGACGACCCTTTTCAAGAGATGATGCCCGAGTCCGAGCCACCAGTAGCAGAGGAAGCAGAGGCCACGCTACCGGAGGAGCCCATCCCTGCCACGGAGGAGCCGCCCTTGGAGACCCCCATCGAGGATCCCTCCCCTGAGACCCCTCCGACCCCAGTGGTGGAGTCCCCCCCAGAGGCGGCGGTGGCAGAAGAGATCCCTCCACCGACGGCAACCGAGAAAGCGACGATACCCGACCCCACGGAAGGGGAAAAAAAACCCTCCTTCTACACCAAACTGTTCCAGCACTCCCTGGGCAACATACTGGACTCTCCCCCCGCACCAGAGCCCGCCGCCCCACCCGAGGTGCCCGATACCGAGTCCTCACCGCAGCCTCGCCGGACGCGCCTCAGCCCTAACCTCTCCGTCACGCCTCCTCACCAACCCGTCGCAGAGAAGAAGCCCTCCTTCCTCTCCTTCTTAGAGCCTCATCAACCTCAACCTCAGCCTTCCTCTCCTCCCCCTCCTCCACCACCTCAACAGCCCCCGCAGCCGCCCGCCTTTCACGTCTCAACCCCACCCACCTCTTCCGCCGCCCCCTCCTTTAGTGGTCTCTTCCATAGCGAGCCTAGGCCGGCCGAGACCGTCCCCACTCCCCCACCCACCGCACCGTCCTCTTTTGTTACTCAGTTCGCTCGGGAACCTGCAGCGCCCTTTACCACCCCGCCCGTCGCGCGCACCCTCAGCAAACCACATCTTCTACGACCCCCCCCCGCCAGTCTCAGGGAAGACCAGTCATGAGTCGCCGGCCCTCGGTGTCCCGCATTCCAGGAGTACGCACCGCGGAGAGCAGCTTGGAGAGCGATATGGACCGTATCTACCAGAACCACACCAAAGCCACCGCAGCGGATCCCGAAGCTGCCTACGTGGTAAAGGCGGGGGACAGTGCCGACGAGGATGCTTTTTTGAAAAAAATCGGCTTGGAAAAGATTACGGGGTATAATATTCAAGACGATGATGGGGAGGGAAGCCCAAGGGCCTGGCAGGAGGCAACCCGACGGGTGGCTCACATAAGTCGACACGCCAAGTCCAAGGTAAGGACACGTGCCCAGCAGTCCCTGTCCGATTGGCTCAACACACCAGACTCTCACCTCGATCGGAAGCGGCGCTCTCCTGGAAGAATAAAGACCAAAGAGACCGAAACAAAAACGGGAGGCGCAAGAAAGGGAGCCAAAAAATCGACCGCTAAAGCCGCAAAAGCCACTAGCGTGAAGAAATCTAAACCGACTGCCGCCAAGAAGGCAAAACCCGCCGCGAAACCGAAAAAGGTGTCCAAGACGGCAAAGGGCTCTCGCTCCTCTGGTAAGCGCCCTTCCAAGACTACTGCCTCCGCTCCAAAGAGAACGAAGGCCGCCAAACCGACGGGAGGCAAAAAGAAGAAGCCAGCGAAGGCAGTGAAGCCAAAACCTGCCAAAAAAGCTGTCAAATCGGCGGCGAAGAAAGCCACCTCAAGAAGAGGAAATAAAAAGAAATAATAATAGAATCTTAATAGCATACATAGAAAGAAAGAAAAGAGAATGAAAAAAAAAAATTGTAGCACCCTAATGGTCCTTGACGAGCCTCATTGTCGTTTTTCTTTGTCTTTTTCTGTTACTTTTATATATATACCTTTTATATTACTTACGTAAACATGCATAGATTATTAAACCCCCATAAATAAAGAAAGAATACTAATAAAAAAAAAAAAGAACAAAAGAATTTATAGGTTGTGAGATTATTATGAAATTAGCGATCATTCGTGAAACTAAAGAGAAAAAAAATGATCCTAGTGTAACAAATACGAAAAGATAATGTGACACTACTGTATTCCTTTTCTTCTCTCTGTTTGCCCTCTCTCCTATTTCGTTAAAACGAAAGAAAATATAGTGACGTAAAAAAAAAAAAAAAGTAAGATAAAAATAGAAAACAAACAATGAACAAGTCGATGATGGGGGCGAGTTACCCTCCATCGACTGCCTCGCAGGAGCGGTCCGGCTATCGCAAGACTCCCCACTCCAGCGTCCCTTCCCCCTCCCCTTCCCCTTCTCTGCAGATCGGAGAGGGAGTCGTCGAACACTTCAAGGTAATTGTGAGGGTACGACCTCCTGTACCCCGTGAGCTACATGGACCCCGTCGCTACGTCGACGTGGTGCAGCTGGTAGGGCAAAACTCGGTTACTTTACTAGATGCCTTGGAAACGGAGGAAGGGGCCTCCCCGGTATACTCCCGACAGACGTTTACTTTCGACCGAGTGTTCGGGCCGGATTCATCCCAGCAAGAGGTGTACGAAGCGAGCGCTCGACCCGCCGTGTTCTCCGTTCTAGAAGGGTATAATGCTACCGTAATGGCCTACGGGCAGACGGGCACGGGTAAGACGTACACGATGGAGGGATTCACAAGCGAGGAGCGTCGGGGTATTATCCCACGAGCGGTGGAGGATGTATTTCAGTACATTTATGCCAACCGAAACCCTCAGCTTCGATTTTTAGTTCGGGCTTCGTATATGCAGATCTACAACGAAGTGATTTCCGACCTTTTAGAGCCTCCAGACGGGCAGCATAGGTCGTCGCTCAGTGTGCGGCACACCCCCGAAAAAGGTGTCTACGTGGAGGGGCTATCGGAGTGGGTGGTACGCTCCCCCAATGATGTGTACATGTTAATTGAACAAGGGACGTCTCTCCGGGCGACTAGTTCCACCAAGATGAGCGAACTCTCCTCCCGGTCCCACGCGATCTTTACGATGGTGGTGGAAGCGATGAACGGAGATCAGGAGCACTGCACCTCTTACCACTTTGGTAAGTTGAACATAGTCGACCTCGCGGGGAGTGAAAAGGTGCGGCAGTCTCATGTGACAGGTCTCCGGCTGGAGGAAACTAAAAAAATCAACAAATCCCTCCACGAACTCGGAAATGTGATTTCTGCCCTCTCCGCCCAGGCGAATGGAAAGGCCAGACACATTCCCTTCCGTAATTCCATTCTTACCAGTGTTTTGAGGGACTCTCTCGGTGGAAACTGTCGAATGACACTCATTTCGTGCATTTCTCCCGCCCTAGAGTCCTACACCGAATCTCTCTCAACGCTAATGTTCGCCAATAGAGCAAAGAATATTAAAAATCACGCTGTCATTAACGAAGATATGGATCAGGCGACGCTACTCCGTAAGTATGAGCGAGAGTTGATTTCATTGAGAAAGCAGTTGAAGGAACAACAGCTGGGGATACATCCCCCGATAACGGAGGTAGAGGAAGGGCTCCGTCGAGCAGAGCAAGAGCGTAGGCTGGCGATGGAAGAGCTCAGCAGAACCTCCGCCGCCCGTGAGGAGGAGTTAGGGATTCGAAGGTCGTTAGAGACCCGTATTCACGACCTAGAGCGCCTCCTGGAAGAGGGAGGGGTAGAAGGGGATCCTCAGACCAGTCAGGAGTACCATCAGCGGTTGGAGCAGCTGGAGGCGGAGCGACAGTCCATCGAGGAGGAAAAGGCACAGGTCGGTCGATACAAGCAACTCCTCCTGAAACAGCGGGACATTATGCTGAGTTTGACGCGGCGGTTAAACGAGAGGGACGAGACGATACTAGAACTGCAGTCAGAGATTGACGCGTACGACGAGCATGTTGAAATGCTTGAGCGTCAACTGCTCGACCGCCAGGATGCCCATTACGAAATAAAGACGGAGCCCGTTGAGGCCACGAAGAGCGAGGCGCTGGAGGAGTCCTCTTCTACGCGTCGTAGACGGCCGTATATGAAGGCGATTGGCACCTTCGGTAAAGAGGAGGCGGCGGAGTACGTCCGGCAAGTGCGGGTCGTCACTCCCGCGACTGGTGGGAACAGTCCACGCTATCGCTCTGACCTCAACCCATCGGACTTACTGACGGCGGAGGCGAAGATGGAAGAGATGCTACTACTCCGAGGACCCACCACCCTGGAGGGGGCTTCGTTGTCTGCTGGCAAAGGAACGTCGAGTGTTACGGAGGCGGACCTTCAGAAGATGGAGTCGCAGCTGGAGGACAGAGCCACCGCCATTGCCAAGCAGCTGTACACGTCAGAAGTAGTGAAACTAACGAAAAAATACAATAAAGCGGTCGCCAAGTTAAATGTCTTGGAGGAAAAGTGCCACTTCTACGAAGAACGCTCTTCTACAGGGGAAGAGGGAGAGAAGGAGGCACTGGCACGGCTGGAGGAGGTGTACATGACCAGGGTGGAGCAGCTGATGGATGTGGTGACCACTGGACAAAAAGAACGACGGCAACTCGTGCGGGAGATTGACCGAATACGGTATGAATTGGATCAAGCAATGAAGGAGGCGGCGCTCAATGTGTCTGCGGTAAAGCGAGAGGTCAGCCGGCTGTGGCAGAAGCTGCAGGAGGTAGAGGAGAGTGTCATGTATTCGCTCAGTAATACTCTTTTGTTTCCCACTCAGGAGGATCACGCTGACCCTTCTACCACTACCACCACCGTCGCTGAGGCCCCAAAGTACGGAGGCCGTTCCAACGACACCGCACTGCTTCAATCTCAGAGCACTATCGCACAGCTGCAAAAGTCGTTGGAGGCGTTAAAACAGCAGAAGGACGAGGAGGTGCGCCACCTTCAAGAGAGAGTGTTGGCCCTAGTAAAGGATAAACAAGCCATTCGTACCATCCTAGACGTCCGCATTAAGAAAAAAGTGGATGCTATCATCCAGGCAGTCGTTAACGGAGGTGGACACCACCCTTTCAGCAATGTAATGAACGACGCAGTCAGTTTACAAAATCTGGTCAATGCCTCCATCGCCGCTATAGACAATGAACCCTAGAATTCGATATATATATTTTAAATCACTCACGTACTTATATATATATATATATATATATATATATATTTATTGTATCGGAAAGACGTTTTTGCAGTGTTACATAATAATTGTTGCTTTATTATTATTAATAATAATAATTACTTATTTGTTCTCACTTTTCTGTGCTTTCGTTACGCCATTGTCAAACCAAAACGTAAAAATGCGTAATATCGTGTTTTGTAATTTCTTCTTTATAATCTCTTCATCTTTTTGATGTTTAAAAAAAAAAAGTAAAGAAAAGAAAAGAAAAATAAAAAAGGGAGAATAATAAAAAGTTACGATGAGTAGCACGGTCCCCCCTGAAGAGGGCTCGTTGAGTGTACGACACATTTTAGTGAGCGGTAAAGTACAAGGTGTTTTCTTTCGAAAATATACCCAAATAGCGGCAAGAGAAATCGGTGTGACGGGTTGGGTAAGAAATCTCTCCGACGGACGGGTGGAGATTACGGCGGAGGGGACAGAAGAGCAGATCGCCTCCTTGGAACAGTGGTGTCATAAGGGCTCTCCCAAGAGTAGGGTACAGGCGGTGGTAGGGGAAGAGGTGACTACCACCACCACGGAAGCGAATAAGGCTCGTCGGTTCTCCACTTTTGAGATTGTAGCGTAACAGCAAAATGAATAAAAAAAAAGAGAAAATCATCTTCTTTCACGATCTTCTTTTCAGCTTCCAATTTTAATGTTGTTTAAAAAAATGTACACTGTGTTTTTCGTTGAAATGTAGTTCTGTACTACCAACACCATTACCTCTTTTTTATTTTTAACTTCCTCTTCTTTTTCTGTCTTTTAAAATAGGTGGAACGAACTCTCCCCCAATAAACTTACCCTCTACATTGTCAGGTTAGTTTGTTTTATATATATATATATATATATATATTCCTAAGGAAGTATTAAAAGAAAAGAAAAAAGGAGGAAAAATATAAATATAGAGAGATGGACTTTCATGCCTTTCGGTTAGTGCCTTCCCTTTCCCAGCTGCTGCACGGGCGTTTACTGCGACTGTTGACCTTTGAAAGCCGTCTGACTCGGCTCACCGTGGACTCGCTCCACTCCTACGCCCTCTATGATCACGTGCCCCATGGGGTACTCCTTACCCAACTGCACCAGTATCAGGTGAAAAGGATGAGGCAATCCAAAGAAGGAAGCGCAGACTGTGGTCTTCTTACCGTCTCTAAATTTTTCACTGCTTTGAACGCCTTCCCCTCTTCCCACAGTGAGACGGTGCATCAAATAGAAGACCTGTTAGTGCAACAACTCCTCCTTTGCTACCACCCACAACAAATCACTTCTTATGAAGCGAGTTTGCTTTGGTTTATTGTGTCTCTCTGTGGAGTGCGGTCGTCCGCGGATACACTTCTCTCCCACTTTCCCCTCCAGGAAACGGTGGACCTTCAGAGTAATACGGAACTGTGTCACTTGGTGAATGGGATTATGAACACCGACCTGTGGAAGCCGTGGGGGGCGGCACAGTCGAATTCGATAGAGCGGCAGAGAGAGAGGGTGGTGTTGGAGGAGGTGATTGGGAAGGAAAAACTGGCCAAAGGAATAAAGCAAAGAATAGAAGAAACAAAAAAGGATCTAGCGGCCACGAGGAAATCGTTCGAAAATTTAGTTTCCTCTTCTATTTCACTCGCTCCCATCCTAGGCGAATCCCTCTTTACCGCTGAGGAAATCTCCATGTGTGTCTCTTTGCAGACCAAAGGGTTGTACGGGTATTACAGACTGGTACACACGTTGGGGGATAAGGCGCTTCAAGCCGTTATGGACGATGCCGCCATGACGAGTGTCCACAACGTACTAATAGAGGACCTGTACCACATCTACCAAACTGCAGACCTCTGGAGATCCTTTTGTTTCTATCACAAAGCAATAAACACCATCACTGAGGACACCACTACCCTCCTCGCCCAGGTGCGGCCCTACCACAGCGAGGTACTGGATCGTATACTCCCCACCTTGACCAGTCCCACGATAGCGATTCAATTACTCTTGGCCACTATAGAGCTGGACAGCACCCCAGAGGAACTCCACATGGTGGTTCGAACCTGTGTACCACTCTGCCAGGCCGCCCCCTCTTTTACCCTCCCTCAATGCGCCTACCTGGCGATGGTGGTGGAGCGTCTTATTCAGAAGCAAGTACCACAAGAGTGGTACCAGCCGCTGAACGATTTGCTGTCAAGGGAAATCAATAAGGAGCGGTTGGCAAAGGAGGGAGGAGCCAAGGTAGTGTTTCTACTGTTGCACCGAGCTCCCACTGTCTGTCGGACGACGCTGGCAGAGGTGGAGGAGGAGTTGTGGAGTACAGTCCCTAAAGAAGCAGAAAACGGCTTCCGCTCCTACCAGCTAGAAGCGCTTCTTTCTCCTCACCGTCTCTCCGATGGAGCGTCAAAGAGGATAAGAGAGGTGTTAAAGACGCTTCCCCAACGTGAATCAAGTCTATAAAACGTAGTGGGTCACTCTCGCCCCTCTCTCTTATTTCCTTGCCGTTTTTCACAGAATGTGTAGTGTAGCTTTGAAGTTCTAATGCTGCTCTTCTCTTATTTTTTTCCTTCAGTTTGCGTGTGCGTGTGTGTGGACACTCCATGATAAACTGTATAGATAGTCTGAGTAAGGATGACAGTGAAACTAATATTTCAACTTTTTCTCTCCCCCTCACTACCTTTTTTTTTTTAACCCTATTTATAATTCCTTAGGAAACGAAAATGAATGAGAAACCACGACTGATTGAAACCGATGAAGAACATCCGGGTAATGTTTTGCTCGTTAGTGAGTTTCCCTGGCACGTCACGGAAAGGGCCATCGCCGCCTACTTGATGACCTGCTCCCCTCTTAGACCCCTCACCACTCGTCTCTACGATAACCCTGCTAACGGGTCCAGTAGGGGCATCTGCTTTGTAGAGTACGACACCCCGACGGCGAGCCCTGACAGCTCCCCTGACGACCCTCCCAATACACTAGAGGCACTCCTCCTTTCCCTGAAGGAGAGCATAGAAGCAAAGCCCCATCAAGAAAACGACCTCCAGTGCCGTCTCTACCACCTCACCAACTCGAGGTGGGATCGAGGCGGACGACTACCGGATATACCCACCGACCCCCCACCAGTGCCACGAGGCATGCAAGTCGGCTACGGCGAGTGTGGGTATGTGGTACGGTGTGGGCGCCCTTTAGGACTACCGAATACCGTCTTGGAGAATAATATATCCAAAATGAGAGCCCTTCGGAAGCGATTGCGCACCAACAGCCGCAACTCTTCTTCGTCCTCGCAAGAGGCGACGGACTAACACAGACACACACACGAGGAAGAAATACAAAAAAAAAAAACGTGTATCTGTTATCCTTTATTTCTTGATTCAATCGTTTACAGAAATAAAAAAAAAATACAAATAGGTACTGTAACTCTTATGTATACTTCTCTATCCGTTTCTCTTATTTAGTACTTTCCCCGAGTAGATTATTTATTATTATTTTTTGTAAATATACCACAAAGGTAAACCGTGATGAATCCAAGGCAGACCAACCCACGGGATAAGCCGTCCTCCGCCCCTACCAGTTTGCGTGGAGTGAAAAAAGGTAGACTAGAAGAGCGGTCGGGGCTGCCCATCAAGGCCGCCAGCTCCAGTCATCACATCCCTCCTATACCACAGACCACCCAACCCAGAGGCGCCCTCTCCGCCACCACCAAGCAACGCTCTCTGATTACCCAACCCCAGCGGGATGCACTGCACATCTCCGCGTTTGGGTTCAACACTCAACAAGGCACCCGTCAAACGACCGGCAGCAGCAAACTAGAAAAGGCGCTCCACACCACTGGGAGTGTAGAGCCTATTGTGACGCGGTCGGAAAAGGACTCGGCTCGCTTCCACCTGTGTGTAGAGGCGCTGTCGGAGGGATGCATACAGTCGTACATTCATCTATTCGAGCTTTCCCACCGCGACCCTGTCTGTGTGGATATCCTCTCCAATACGGTGTTTACCATTAGTGACGAAAAGTTGAAATGGCTTCAAGAGCGGCTGTCGCAGATTGAAGTGCTACGACGACAGAGTGAATTTTACGAAGTGTTTTACCTCTGTCAAGAGGTGGCCGACTACTTTGAGGCGGAGAGGGACTTGGAGGAGGCGATCTGGCACTACGAGGCGGCCCTCCGGTACGCCCAGGAATCCCTGGATCAACCCCTACAGCTGCACACTCGCCACGCCTACGCCTCCTTCCTGGAGCGACAGAACAAGTTTGAAGAGGCAGCTGAAATGTACGACACCCTCTACACCATGGCTGTCGCCTTCAAGGATGAGGAAACCGCCCAGTCCGTCTCCACCGATCTCGCTCGTGTGTATCACACGCTAGGTAAGCAGTACTCGGAGGGCGACCCGGACCGCGCGAGGCAGTACTTTGAGAAAGAGGCCCTGTGTGCCCAGCGAAGTTCCTCCCCTGCGGGGACTGGGAAGGCGTTGGAGGCACTGGGACGCATTAACGAGAGAACGGGTCAACTAGAGAAGGCGCTTCAATACCACCGCTCCAGCCGCTTCGCCGCCCACCAGGAAAACTTGCTAGATGACGAGGTGAACGCGGCGTTAAACGCGGCCGCTCTAGAGGAACGACTAGGGTATAGTGAGGAGGCGGCAAAGTCCTTGCAAGAGGCGCTAGGGCTCGCCAAGAAGTTGGGTGATCCCGCAAAGGTGTGTAGAGCGTCGATGCAGTTGGGGGAGGTCAGTAGAGCGCGGCTCTTGTCCATCCAACGGCCCAGTCTGGCGGAGGAAGAATCCGCCATGCTGTACCAGACTAAGTGCTTTGAAGAGGCCTTTGAGGCCGCCTGTGCCTCGGGTCAACAAGACCTCATTGACGCCGCCCGTATTGCGATGGGGTTCGCGAGAGGGGAACACTATTTCCGTAGTGCAGGGAATGGTAAGGGGTATATCCCTATGGTGTGTAATGATGTAGAGGCGCAACTAGAATGGATGAGTAAAGGAAAACTGTAGAGGTCAGGTAACGAATTAGCTTCCTTGAAGACAGAAGCAGGTAAAAAAAAAAAAACATGTATGTATGTAAAATAAAATACACTAATGTGATGCACTTTTATTATTACTGTTTTAAGTGAGGGGTATTTCGTGCTTTTCAATGATCCTAATAGTGTGAATATCCCTTTTCCACTGTTTTTTTTTTCTCATCATCATTTAGACCAATATATATTTATAAATAGACTCCCTTCCCTTTTTCACGATATGGAAGAGTACCTTAGGACTGCCCTTCAACTACAAAGAGAGCGATGCGAGGTGTACCGTAGCTGGGATGAGTGCTTCCACAACACAATCGCGGGTGCCAACACTGCTGAATACCTGCAAAAGACGATAGGAGAAACCGTGATCCCCACCTTCCAGCGAGTGAGCACAGGATTAAGGGAGCTGCAGGCTCGGGTGAGGGCGGACGACAGTCTTCCCTCTACCGCCGCACAGGGGTTGGTGGAGATGGTAGACGCCCTGCAGACGGTAGAGGCAGAGCACTATCAGGTATCGGTGGAGCTGGCCAGCGCTATTGCCTCCCACTGCACACTGAACACTACGTCTGCTACCACTACCACTGTCAAGGAGGGTGAGACGACTCCCAAAGGTCGTGCCAGTGTCCATGCGAGGGATCTGTGTGAGCTACCCCGTCTGCTGCCTTTACCCTCATTGCAGGGACTACACTTTGTCCCTTGTCTAGACATTGATCTTCTCAAAGGAGAAGACGACGACGACGAAGAAGAAGAGGAAGATACGACCGCCTTGAGCGAGCTGAGCGTGGACGGGAGCGAACTGCCTGTGCACTATAGTCAGCAGCAAGTGGCAGCGCGGTGCCAGCAGTGGTCTCACCATTCAGTGAAGTTAGCACAACGGAAGACACAGCTTCAGAAAGAGGCTGCTGCACTGACGGAAGATCTGCAGTGTGAGCTAACGGATTCGTTGACTCCATAATGCTTTCCCTCTCCAAGAGGGAGAAAATTGCAGGACAAAGAAAACAGATTGAGAAAAATAAAATAAACTGCTGTTTTAATTTATTTTTTTCTTCCTTCTCTTTCAGTATTGATTATTACTTTGTTATAATTTATTTATTTTATTACCCTCCTCTCTTCCGCCGCCACCGTTGGTTTCCCTTTACCTCTATTCTATCCGAGTGAAGTAAAACAAAAAAAAAGTCAAAACAAAAACAAAATGGAACTCAAAATGGAGAATTTTTTTAAGGAAAACCTCTCCGACGAAAAGAAGGGCGAGTTAGAGACTAAAGTGCAAGCCATGATAGCCAAACTGGAGGCCGCCTTCGCCGCCAACCCCCCACCTAAAGGAGTTGCCTTTATCACGAGTGGTGGAACAGCAGTACCACTGGAGGTCAACGCCGTACGGTATCTCACCAACTTTAGCAGTGGCGGTCGAGGGGCCTATTTAGTAGAGAGTTTGGTGGAGCGGGGGTGGGCGTGTGTATCGCTGCGAAGCCACGACGCCGTCGTCCCTTTCCGTCGGGTGTTGACGTCGTTAGAGACGGGGGAGCTGTTCGCCGCGGTAACGAAGGGCACGGCGGTACAGTCCACCTCCCAGAAGGAACTGACCACCATGTCGGACTTGTACGACAAGAGTCGGTCTCTAGTGGCGGATGTTATCTTCAAGGACGTCGTCGAGTATCTTTTCCTACTCAAGGAGATCTCACTCGCCCTCTGCCAGTCCTCTCGTCCGTACAGTCACGCGTCCTTAATATTCTTTGCAGCCGCAGCGGTGTCGGACTATTACATTCCACAGGAAAAAATGTCCAGGGAAAAGATCAGCGGTGGCGACGGCCTCACGCTTCACTTCGAGAATGTACCCAAAGTGCTGGGACTTCTTCAGGAGAAGTGGCTGTGCCGTGAGGACGGACTCCCGAAGCCCTTCACCGTAACCTTCAAACTGGAAACATCCGAAGAGGCGATGCACAGCAAAGCGCTCAAAAACCTAAATGCCTACCGCTGCAATGCAGTGGTTGCTAATCTGCTTCAGAGCTACAAAGAGAGAGTGTGGGTGTATTTGTTAGATGAAATAGGGAAGGAGCCTTTTCTCGTTACCAAAGGGGACTGTACAATCGAGTCCGCCCTCTGTGATCACTTTCTCTCTAATATAGAGTAAAAATAAAATAAAAGCAGTCATTAGCGCTTCGATTGTTTGTTTTGTTTTGTTTTGTTTTGTTTTTTCGTCTTCATTCCTCATTTTTTGGTGGCTGTTTGCGGTTGAAGTTGGTGTGTTATCGCTACTGGAGAGTGCCCAAACAAGGTACTTTTAACCTGCTGCTTATTACTTTTCTTTCCGTTTTTTTTTTTTATCTGAGCCAGAAAATAAAAATTAAAAAAAGGGGGAATGAACGGAACAGAACTGACGTGGCTGGCGTCGCCCATGATACAGCAAACCTTCACCGTTACCACCTCTAAAGGCGCGTCTGAGGTGCATCTTTCCGTTCAACCGTTTCAGGACTATATGTGGGTGATACTGACGGAGGAGGAGAACGTGGCGCCAGGCACGGTAATAAGGTATGACGATCCCAACGCAGGCCCTAACGCCTTCATCTATGAAGGGGAGAAGCACCTTCGCTCGACGGAGTGCTGTGAGCTACTCGGTCTGCGGGACCACCCCCTTACCCAGATCAGCGCCTCTGTTATTGTGAACACCATGCGACAAGTAGGAAGCACAAAGCCTATACTGATGTACCTCAATGTCTATCACATGTCCAAGGCATTAAAAGGTACTTCGGAGAAGAGAGACTTTTTGAAACAGGTGGAAAGAGAGCTAACGGCACTAGTAGGAGGAGGAGAGGCACGAGTTCCAGCAGGCTAGTACGTGGACTCCTATCAAGGCGTAGCGTAGTAGTCGGCTCCTGCTTTTCTGCTTCTGGGTGGGTGTTGTCCATAAATACGAATGCCACCTCTTTCAAAAAGCAAAAAAAATGTTTGTCGTTTCATTCGTCCTCATTCGTCCACTTTTTTTTTTTTCCTTTTCCTTTATATATTATTATATTATCTCTCCTTATTACTTCTCCCTATCTAGTTATTAGAATTAGTTATTCTTAGCGTAGTAACTCTGTAGGAACAATTTTTTTTAAAAGAGAAAAAAAGGGATAAGCTAAATGGTTGCAAAATTTTTGATTGTTACCTCGCTGTTATTCACACTGGGGTTGATTCTGAGTGTGATTAGCTGCTTAGAGGCCGAAAATGCTTACCCTGTTATACCTCTACTTCTTACTCTCCTTGCCTGCGTGATCCTCCTGCGTTCCCACCAGAGCGAAGAATCCATCTTCGAGAGTGATGGAATTAATTTTCATGATGTGGGCCTTTTCTGTGGAGGTGCCCTCCTAGCCGCTGCGCCGTGTTCGGGGATTATCCAGTATAATATGTACGTGATTAGTGGTCAAGCGCTAAGCCTCAGTTTGATTTCCTTCTTGACGTTTATCGTAGCGCTGGTGGTGTTCTTGTTTTTTAACAAGAAAGAAGATGACGGGTTTGACTTCTGAGGAATACGTGGTCATTGTTGTTATGGTTGTTGGTCTTTTTATTGCCCCTATCGTAAACAATTTTCATCTTTTATCATTGGAGTAGTTAAAAAAAAAAAAGACGGTTGTCTTTCCGCTGTTTCTATAATTTCTATTTTTTTTCCTTCCCATATCTACACAATTATTTGTTTATTTATTAACTTTTCATCTAGTTGATTTTTTATTTGTTGGGCCCATTCTGTATCATTACTATCATGCATCATGAAAAGTTCCCATGAAACTCCATTCTACCAAACCCTCTCTCAATTAACTACGGATCTGAAAGAGGCTGGAGTCAATGCGTATACGCCTCTGCAGTGCGGAGAGGACATTACCGCCCTTTACCTCCGTAGACAGCGACGGGCCTGTATGAGCGGCCGTGAGTCGCCTCCCACCCACCTCCCGGCGGCGCCTCAGGACACGGTGCGTGTGATGGTGGTGGGGGAAACCGACTCCAGCGCCTTTCGCCTAGCGCAACTACTGTACCCTTCCAACGACTCCAAAGAGGGAGTAATGTTTCGTCTGAGTAGGAACGTCTACTCTGGGGAGTCGGTGGAGGTGTTCCTGCCGAGCAGTGGAGACGGCTCGAGGAAACTACGGTTAGAGTTGTACTTGTGGTGTGATGTGATTCTGTTTTGCTATGACCAGCACCGTGTGCAAACGTTTCGTTCGTTACAGTCCAAGTGGGCGGCGGAACTGGTGGAAGCGAGGCGAAACTTGGCGCAGGACATGACGATTGGGGGCCGGGACGTCACCTCCAGACGTTGGCCGGAAGAGACGCCGCTGCTACTGGTAGGGTTGTATGGAGACCGTCTGGAGGGTCCCGCCTTCTCCCCCTCCGCTGTCCCGTCGGAGGAGGCAATGCGGTTTGCTGTCGACGTGGGCGCCAGTCGAGTCGTACAGGTGAATCTCAATCAGAAGAGCCAAGTCGATATTCTAAAGAAGCACTGTGTTTCCCTTAAAGAGGAGTCGCACCGCCCTCTGCAGGGTGGGTCACGGGAAATAGCACTGACAACGGTGCGTAAATTTTTCCTGCAACAACTGTTGTGCGCCCCTCCGCCCCTAGTAATGGGCGTGCAATACAAAACAGTGGTCGTTCAAGGCGCAGAGACGGAGGCACTGTGTGTCCGTGTAGAGCTTCCTAACCTCAGAGGTCCGCATCAGTACTATTACTACTTTAAGGAATCCGAAGACCCCACCGGACTCCGTGACTTCACCCCTATCCCTCCTCAGCAAAACTACCTCTTGGTTCCCCCTCACTGTAAACCTCAGTCATGTCTGCTTACCGGGGTGGCGCAGTGTTTCTACGACTGTCCCGTCAAGGAAATACCCACGCCGCAACGGTATGCGGCGCCTAGCGGGTACTTTGACCCTATGAAGAAAAAGTTGGTACTGATGCAACTTCCAGAGCCGCCCTTCCAACTACGCATCACCCGGGATAGTAACCCAACCGAGGTGCGGCCGGTGACCCACCACGATGGCTTCTACGAAATAGAAGAAACAGTCCCTCCCATCTCGCTGGCGGGGCTGACAGGGTGGCGGGGCGCCACGCCTCTAGGGGACACGGCGCAGAAAATAGTCGTTCAGATAGAATCCTCCGACCCCACCGATGAACGGCTCCCCTCCGCCGCCGTCCCCTTCCTCGCCCCCCCTCGCCTGCTGCCGCCCAAGGTACACCTTTCGGCCGACGGCGTCGTCTCCATGACGGACCCCAACCCTAAAGGGATGGCGCGTCTTTTCTACACCGTCGACGGCACCACCCCGTCCCTCGCCTCTTTTGTCTATCGAAAGCCATTCAAGGCCGATGTTTCAGTAAAACAGATCCAAGCCATCGCCCTCCCCGCCTTACCCTTGTCCAGTCCGGTGGTGACGGTCGGTGTCCATGTAGAGGGAGGCAAGAAACCCTCCGAGGTCTGGTCGGCTCCCACGGAGGAGGCTCTCATGTCGGCTCCTACTCCTCGTTCCACCTCGACGGGGGGTCGGCCCCGGAGGACGGAGCTCTCCCAACAGGAGTCTTCTGAGGCGGAAGGATACACGACGACGACGACGACGCGGTCGATGCGGCTGCGAGAGGCCTACAATAAGGGAGCCTACAAGCCCCCGCATCACCCTTTCCTACTCTCCCAACGGCGTTCCCCCTCTCCGGGTAAAGGCAGCGCTGGACCCTCCGGTGAAACGCCAAGGAGTCGAGGACGCACCCCTTCCCGTGCACGTACCCGTCACGTGGACCCTTCCCTCCCCTCATCCTCCACCCCCAAGCCTTACTCTTTTCACCAGGACGAGTGCATCGCGATGGAACGGAATTCAAAGGAGGAAGTGAGGAAGAAGGAGAACGACCAGACGTTGGACTTTTACTTCGAAGCGCCTATTGAGGTCACCCATCTTACTGTCGTCTCCTACTCGGAGTACCCGCTGAACTACACTCTCTATGGAGAGGAGGGGGAAGAGGGCGGGGGAGGGTTGGTGATAGCGATGGGTACGGTAGCTCCCCATACGCTGCAGTCTCACGTCATCGAGGCTGCTGGGGGTCCTCTACGTAAACTGATTTGCCTGTTTCACGGGCGTCTCTTCTCAGTGGAGGACGTCCAGGTACATGGGCGGTACTTGAGCTAATATGAAATCCTGCATAGAAAATGTAATGTAAGGAGCATTCTAATTTTTGAAATGCAGTGTTTTTGTTTTCAAAAGAGTAACAGTAATAATAATAATCCGACTGTTGAAATAGAGGTCACCCTAACACGTCATTTTTTATTTTATTTTCCCTCCTTTACTATTCTCCTTTCTATACTATAGCAAATAATAAAAAAATATACTGAACATGTCTGTCGTCGCCAGCAATGTGGAGCTTATCCTGAAGGATATCATCTCCAAAACGATGGGAAAGGCCTTTCCTGCCCTGAACCCAATTCCAGAGCCTCTCATCACCTTGGGTAAGGTGAGCGAGTATCAGTGCAACAACGCCATGGCCCTTGCTAAACTCCTCTCCCAGCAAAAGCCTCCCATCAAGATGTCCCCTGAGGCGATTGGAAAGCAACTAAAGGAAAACTTGCCGGAAAATAATCTTATTGAGGATTTCAACCCCACTCCGAAAGGGTTCATTGATATCTCCATCCGCGCTACCTGGGCCGCCAAGACAGTGCAAGAGGTGGTGAAGGCGGGCATCACCCCTCCCGACCTTCCCAAGCAACACGTGTTGGTGGACTTCTCCTCCCCTAATATTGCCAAGGAAATGCACGTCGGTCACCTTCGCTCCACCATTATCGGAGAGTGTATCTCTCGTCTGCTGGAGTTCTGCCGTAATGATGTGGACCGTATTAACCACATTGGAGACTGGGGAACAGCGTTTGGGATGCTGATTTTGTACATCAAGCGCAATTACCCCGACTACGAGGGCAACCCCCCGGACATCTCCGACCTCACCTCCTTCTACCGCGCCGCCAAGCAGTGCTTTGACGAGGACCAAAGCTTCAAGGAAAGTGCCCGTCTGGAGGTGGTCAAGCTGCAATCCCTCGAGAAGGAATCCATCAAGATTTGGGAGTTTATCTGCGATGTATCGCGGAGAGAGTTTAACCAAATCTACCAACGCCTCGGTGTGACCATTGAGGAGCGCGGGGAAAGTTTTTACAATCCCCTCATTCCTGAGGTACTACAGAAGCTGGAAGAGGCCGGTCAGCTCGAGGAGAGCGACGGCGCTAAACTCATTGTCAGTAAAGAGGTGAAAAGTATCAAGTCCCTCGACGCGCGAGACATGACAAAGTTGGCCAGTCAACACCTCGCCAAGCAGCAACGCGCTGGCCCCTACTACCACCCTAACCTCATAGAGGCGATGAAGAAGCAAGGTATTCTCACGGGGGAAGAGGGTAACGAGGTGGTGCAGCTGTCCAAGAAGGAGAGCAAACCGTGGAGCAAGTTTGACATCCGTATGGATCTTGACAAACTGATGGCCATGTTGGCCCCTCTCTACAACAAAGGGCTCGATGATTTGTTTTTGAGTGCCTTTACCGATGCCGGTATCGTGGACGGAGACAACATCACCGTTCCTCGCTTCTCTTTTCCCCTCATGGCCCTCAAGAGTGACGGCGGATACACCTACGACACCACCGACTTGGCCGCCATGTACCACCGCTTCGTCTTGGAGAAGCTGAAGCGTGTCATCTACTGCACCGACGTCGGTCAGTTTGAGCACTTTAACATGTGCGCACAGGTCGCCAAAGACATGCATTGGATGGACGGTGCGACGTGGGACCACGCTGGATTCGGGCTCGTGACAGGAACCGACGGGAAGAAGATTAAAACCCGCTCTGGTGAAACCGCGAAGCTGAAGGACCTTCTCGACGAGGCCTGCGAGCGCTCCTTGACCATCCTCAAGGAGCGGGAGACCTCCGACCGGGCACAGGGGCACACCGAGGAGGAGATGAAGAAACTGTCCGAGGTGATTGGAATAGGCTCGGTCAAGTACTACGACCTGAAGCAGACCCGTACTAGTGACTACGCCTTTAACTATGATAAGATGCTCGACCTCAGCGGTAACACCGCCGTGTTCCTGCTGTACCAGTATGCCCGCATCTGCTCCATTAAGCGCAAGGCGGGGGTCAGTGATGAAGAGATTGCCACCTTCGAGGTCACCCTTGAAACCCCTCAGGAAAAGAAACTAGCCCTCTGTGCCTTCCGCTTCCAGGCTGTCATTCTCAAAACAGTAGAAGACCTCTTTCCTCACCACCTCACGGACTTTGCGTATGAACTGGTGAGCGCCTTCTCTGACTTTTTCCAGAACTGCAAGGTGGTCGGGGATCCCGCCCAGAACAGTCGTCTTTGCCTGATTGAACTCACCCGCATGACACTCAAACAGACTCTTGAAATTCTCAACATTGAGCTGGTGGAGCGCATGTAAAGGAACTACACGGATTTACTTTAATCCTAATGACAATCCATGAAGCATTAGTTACTGTCTTCCTTAATAATAATCTAAACCAATACCTGACTAATAAGAATGAAAAAAAAAAAACATTTAATGAAAAAAAAAAATTGTGACTCTGCTATTGTTTTTTCGTTTTATGTGGTGAAATACATTGTTTAAACCAAAAAAAAAAAACTAAATAATAGGTTTTGTTTCCATCGCTTCCTCTTTTTTTTGTTTTTCATTAATTCTCCACCTACTCGTTAGCAGTATAGGCTACATTAAAAAAAAAAATTAAAAAAAGAGGTTAAAGGGAGAAGTATGCAGGAGTGGTATAAGCCTCATCCTTACGGTATCTTTCCACGAGGAAATATTACCGACAAGAAAGAATACACGGAACGGTTTGGGAGTATTTCAAAGTTGATTGACGCGGTCAACAACGATGACGAGGACGGCAGTGCGGTGGAACTCCCTTTTATAGAAATCATGCAAAACATTTTCTCGTTTCTCAACGTGCCCGAGTTGTGTCGTCTGTCTGGGGTGTCGACGGGTTTCTACTGTCTCGTGCACTGCACCGATGCGTTGAAGGACGCCTACTTTACCCTCTCCCCTAAATACCTTCACTTTTGTGGAACGTGGCGGCAGTCTGCCTCGGAGGCCTACTTGAGGGCGAAGGGGATCCCATACACGGTAGCAGGGGAAGAGAATCCCACCAAGGCGGTTAGAACCGAAGCGAATCCCGCCGAGAAATGTGTGGTGGTGGTCCCGCACGAACCGCTTCGAGTGACGCGACGGTTTTTCTGTGACTATCTATTTCAGTCGTGGCTCTGCACCATTATACCGACGGACTACCACCTCATTAAATCCGAGACCCCTACGGCGCCCCCGGTGGCACAGGCGGGGCAGAAACGAGACCGACGCAGCGACGCCGCCTTCCCTACCGAAGGGGTCCCCTCCCGCCAAACGCACTACACCTCCGCCTTCAACCCAGTGGAAAGGATCAGTGGAAAAAAGTTAAGCCTAGACGAGTTCCGCGAGCGGTTCGAGGACCCCAATCTGCCAGTGATTATATCCGACGTCGCGACGGAGTGGCCAATGTATAAAATACTACAAGGCAACTTTCGAAACCTGTCTGAGAAGAAATCCGAACTGGTCTTGCCAGGGACGGAGGACCGACCCCTTCGGTGCGAGCACACCAACATGAATCTCTCCGACTACGTCACGTACGCCACCACCACCACCGACGAGAGACCGATTTACATGTTCGACCCCGACTTTGGCGAGGTGTTGGACATTCCCTCCCTCTATCCAGTGCCGGAGTACTTTTCTCGGGATGACTTCTTTTCCGTCCTAGGAAAGGACCGCCCCAAGTATCGCTGGATCATCGCCGGCCCTGCACGAGGAGGGAGCAGCTTTCACGTAGACCCCAACTACACCAATGCGTGGAATGCCAACCTCACCGGTCGCAAGCGGTGGCTGCTCTTTCCTCCTGGGGTAACGCCCCCTGGAGTAGTCCCTAGCGCCTCGATGGCCGAGGTAGCGACCCCTGTCTCTATAGGGGAGTGGTTCCTTAACAACTATGACGCCTCGGTACGTCAGTTCCGCCGGGAGGGGTATGAGTGTGTGTGTGAGGCGGGGGATATCATGTTTGTGCCCAGTGGATGGTGGCACAGTGTCGTCAACCTCGAGGACTCCGTTGCCATCACTCAGAATTACGTCTCACAAAGTAACTTGTCGAATGTGGTCAAGTTTCTAAAGTACATGAAGAGCTCCATCAGCGGCATCAACGAGGACATGGAAAACGTCTCGGAGGAGACCACCAAGGCTCGACAGAGTGCCTTTAGTGATTTGTTTATCCGAGGAATGGAGACCCAGTATCCAGAGTTGATGAAAAAGGTGGAGGAGAAGTTAGAAAAGGAAAGCGAAGAGAGAGCTAAGAAAAGGATCGGTCGACTTCCCCTGTTGGAAGAGGGGGAAGGGTTCAGCTTTAACTTTTAAACTAAGGAAAGGGGAAAGAAATAAAAAAAAAAACGACGCATGAAGCGAATGCAACCACGTCAACTAGTGTATAAACATCAAAAAAAAAAAAACTTTAAAAAAACACAAAAAAAAAAAGTAATTAAAAATTATAATTCGATTAATATAACAATTCATCAAAATCATAAATCGGGTCCGTTGTTGTTGTGGCTGTGGTTCACTTTTTATTTTTTTTTTTGTATTCCTGGTTCAAAAAAAAAAAATTATTCTAACAGCCATTATTACTACTACTCCTTTTTTTTTTTTTGTGTTTCTTACTTAATGTTTTTGTTTAGCACTCGCAACACCCTTCAACTTCTCCCTCCCCCTCTCATGGATAACCATAATAATAGTAGAACTAAGGAAGAATGATAGGTCTCACCAACTACTATGAAACCCTAGCCAAGGAAAAACGACTAGAACTGCTGGCGACCCTAGGGATGTACGACGAGCGGGTGTATGAGGTGGTGGAGCGGTACCAGCTGGCCCCCGACCTCGTTGCCGCCCTCCCTTCTCCTGTGATCGCGCGTTTCCTCGCTCGGGGTATGTGCTACGACCCTATTAACGTCGAGGTCATACGCAGTTTTGTCAAGATTTGTATGCTTCTCTCTCGGTACAACACCGTCGAGGAGGGTGCCTCGTTGGCGGAGTTGATCGGTAACTGCGGTTTGCCAGAACAATACCGAATGCAAATGTTCAACTTCAGTGAGACGTATCGGCATATGATCCTCTCTCAATCCTACTTTCCCCAGAGGGCCGTCCTACGCCTCCTGTCCTACATCTTCTGCGACGATATGCTCTCGGATGCGGTGGCACAGTTACAGCAGAAATCGGATATATTAAATCACATCAATAAAGTGTACGTCACCACACCCGACTTTGTTTCGTGGCGGTTCTCCGTACGGTGCATGTCTTTAGCAGGCGGCTTCAACGAGGACCGCTCCGACGTGGAGTACACCGAGGCCCTCTCTAGGATTGTGACGGAGATGGTACCGGAGTTCCTCACCTACTTCTTTGTCACCTTCTTTTACGCCCGATTCCGCTTCTACCCGAACCGAGTACGCGGCATCACGCCCCGCTGGCTGGCCCGTCAGCGAGCCGTATTCTCTGGGGTGTACTGCGGGCTGCTAGGCGTTTACATGCACTCCCTTCTAGAGTACCGCATCCACGAGCACCGCGTTCTTTATGAGCTGCGCAAGAGTCAAGAGTTTCGTCGCCGGAAGGGAGCAGAGAGACGGGGAGTGCCGTACGAGGCGAACACGTACTTTGACGACCTGCAAGCCATCACAAGGCGCGTTCACATGAAACAGAGCTCCGCCTACACCGTTACCGCCCTGGGCCTCGCCCTCTCCCTCCTTCCCCTGACCGCGGTGAAGTTCCCAAAGTTTATGGGAGACGTGGCGTGGCGCCACCCATTCGTGCCTCGTCTGTTCCCCGCCATCCTTGGTATGCACTCCGCCTCTCGCTGTCTCGTTCCTTTCGTCCTCGCCCCTTTTACCGCAGTCACCCTCGCCAAGTGGGGGGAGTGGGCCACCCTGTATGACCGGTACGTGAACTACCGTATGCGTATATGGAATAAGAAGACCGATGTGTCGTTTGACATGGATACGGAAATTGATGTAGACATTACAGCTGAACCGCCAAAGAAGCTTTAACGGTACCCTCTCCTTAAAGAAAGAAAAAAAAAATGAGAATTCAGCGAACCATCACGTCGTTGTTTCTTCATCGTTAGTAATGGAAGTGGATGAATGAAAACAATTGCTCACAAAAATAATGATTTTCAAACCAAAAACCAAAAAAAAAAAAAGCGTAGTTAAAACCAATTAAAAAAAATTCAATTTTTATCTTCACATGTCCTACAGAATTCGGTATACTTTGACAAAAGGGAAAAACAATTCCTTCTACACTGACTACCCTCTTTCTGACCAGCAATGTTAAATTTAACTTTCCTTCCCTTTTTTTCCTCTTTTTTTTTTATTGTACTTTCTATGGTGTTTAAACTCTTTATTAGATTATATAGAGCCATACATCTAGTGTAAATGCGCGGTGGTAGAGGCAGAGAGTTCTTCCCCCGGATGAGTGTCGTTGCAGGGTCGTCGCTGTGGACGGCACGGCGGCACGCGGGAGTGGACCTCCTCTCCCCCATCGCTAAATTAGGTCAAAGTAGAGATCTTGCGGCCGACCTTAAGGCAGGGCGGCAGCGCAACAATAAGGAAATCGTGGCCTCGTTTGAAAAGATCCAAACGTTTGATGAGATTCACTACCGAAAGGTGGAGCGGCCGTGGGAGTTGGTGCCCAAGTACGCCAAGAAGCGCGTCTCGGATCTAGTGGGGATTCTCTCCACAGAGGACCGAATGGAGATTGAGCAAACGATAGACAAGATGCAGTCCCTCTGCAACACCGACATGTACGTGGTGTTGGTACCGACCGTAGGGTACACCACCCCTAAGGCGTTTGCAAACTCTATTTTTTTTAACTGGGAGATTGGAGAAGCGAATGGGAATGGGTTACTGTTGGTGATTGCGCAGCGCGAGGCGACGGTGCAGCTGGTGGCCAGTCCTGCCCTAGAAAAGTACTTTGACCTCCACTTTATTGAGCCCGCCGTGCGAGAGATCTTTCAGCCCCTCGTGAGAGAGGGCAAGGCTAGTTACGCGACCGTCCAGCTGGTTTATGCGATTGCTCGCCAGGCACAGGAGATGCACACCCGGTGGGAGCGAGGGCTGCTCTCCCTCCCCGCCCGCAACAAGGCCCACCGAGTCGTAAAGACCGTCAACTACGGTATCTTTGAGGTGCCGTATTTGCTGGCCGGTGTGGTATTCTTCACCGCCGTCAGTGTGTGGTTTATCAGTCAGATCCTCGACACTATTTGCCCTAACTGTAACCGCCTAATGTATCGCGTCCGGGATGAGGCCACGATGCAGAAGCTTATGACCCCAGGGCAGTACCTAGAACACAAGAACGGCTGCTCCTACTACCGTGTATGGAAGTGTAAGCACTGCGATGGGAAGTCGATAGAGCTGTGCTCTAGGGACCTGCATCAGAGCGAGAAATGCCTGCAGTGTATGGAGTGTCAGTACTACACGTGCACGCTAGGGAAAGAGGTGCTGAAACTGCCCTCTAAGAAGGAGGACGGACTGAAACGACTGACCTACAAGTGCGAGAACTGCCACGTAGGCAGAGAGGTGTTACTCCCTCTCTACCGACCAGTCGACACCAAGCCGGACGCGCAGTGGTATGACTTCCTCGTAGAAGGCGGCCAGACGCATAAAAAGAATAAAATGGACCTAAAGCTATAAGCGAAAAAAAAGGTCATCTTTCATCTTCTCACACATAACTTTTAACAAAAAAAAAAATAACAAAAAAGAAAAAAGGTAAACTATATACTATTATTTAAGTTCCTATTTTATTTATTTTTAACCTTCCATCTAGTCACATTATTCAAGAAACACAATGAAATGAAAAACCTATCCGAAAAGAAAGGAAAGAAAATCTGAAAGATAGTTTAATAATAATAATAATAATATATATATACATATATGTTTTCAATTCGTTTTTCATATCATAATTATTTTTTCTCTTCATTATTACTCTGTAACAAAAAAAACAAAAGGCGTTGTAGTGACTAGGTAAACAGTGGAAAGAAATGTCTCCAGTAATGCACTCTTTTCCTCTTTTTATTTTTGGTATAATTATTACTATCACACAAGAAAGAAACCATCCACCCTAGTTGTTCACTAAGCATCACATTAGACAATGTTCGACCTCTCAGAGTCGAGTGCATCACAGTCCCCCCACCGTCCGAGGCCTTCTCTCTCTCCACGTCTTCCCCTTCTAGACCAGCTACTGCCCCTTGCCACCTTCCCAGAAGAGGTCCCACAGTACTACCCAGAGCTGACCCCCTCGCAGGCACCTCCTCGCAAACGGGAGGAGCGACCGGCCGCGGTGACGGCGTCGGAAGGGGAAGGGGAGCGGTCCGTCAAACACACACATCGGGAACCGCATCAGCCAGTAGGAGCGTTCGAAGAAGGGGTGGAGGCGGTCGACTACCTGGGGCGCTCCTTCCTGCAGCCCCCGCCCGCCCTCATCTCCCTGGTAGAGACGCACGCCATCCCCTCCTGCCGGCCGCCGGGGCAGCTCAAAGGGAACTACAAGGGCGGGCACACGGCGGGGGTCCAGCTCGTCCAGTGTGCCCCGGAGAGTTACGGTCATTTGCTCTTCTCTGCGGATATGGGAGGGACGGTGAAGCTCTGGGACTCTAACCGCCGCTCCCTCCTCTCCACCTACAGCGCTCACCGGGAGCCCATCCGCAGTGGGGGTCAGACCCCTGACGCTACCCTCTTCTCCACCGGGTCCTCTGACGGTACGGTGACGCTGTGGGATGTAGAACAGGCAAAGTGCACACAGACGTTGACCAACACAGAGGGACTCGCGGTGGGACAGCATCTCCACCACCCCTCCGATCCCTATTCCCTTTTGCTGGTGTCCCTAGGCCGTAAGTTTGTGCTCTACGACGTCCGTGCCAGTGTGGACAAGTATCAGCGAGAGTACACAGGGCACATGGGTACCATCTTTAACCTCACCCTCCTCTCCGGTGGCTCCAAGCTGCTCTCCACGGCGGAGGACAGAACCCTTCGAACGTGGGATTTTAGAATTCCAATCCAAATTATGCAGTTTGCCGATGTCAACATGCATGCCATCTCCCACGTCGCCCACCACCCTACTCAACCATTTCTCGCGGCACAGTCTCTGGATAATCGAATCACGGTGTTCAAGGACGAAGGGGCGGGGAAGCTGAGGAGTCTGCACCAGCGCTCCTTCACGGGGCACACCATATCCGGTACTCGCTGTCAACTCGCCTTTAGTCACGACGGCAAGTACGTCTCCAGTGGGGATATATCGGGTCAACTTTTTATATGGGAGTGGGAGAGTGGAAAGTTGGTGAAGACTTTCAAGGCGCACAAGGACATGCTAACCTCTCATGTGTGGCACCCGTGCGAGCGGTCGAGGGTGGTCACAGCTTCCTGGGATACCACCATAAAGCAGTGGTCCTGAAGAGGACAAAGAACGGTTGGTGTATCTCAGCTGCCTAACAGTTTTTTTTTAATTGCTACTAGTTATTTTCTCTTTTTCGTTTATTTTATTTTATTTTATTTTTTTGCTATGGAGGGACTATTATGGTGATTACATTCTCTCCCTCTCTCTCTCTCTTTCTCTTTTCTACCTCTATCAAGCTAGTTATTATTCGTATTGATAGTAGACACCAACATCACAACCACAACAACAAAAAAAAAAACAATATACTACACTTTCTCCAATGCCGAAAAAAGGATCCCAAGATATGGAAAAGGTCATCAAAAAGGCGAATGATCTGCTCCACAAGTATGAAGAATTAGACAGTCGGGTAAAGTCTGCCAGCGATGCCGCCACCATCGACGCCATCAACGCCACAGAGAAAGAGGTGCGAGCACAGCTACTTCAGATCCGACAGACGCTAGACGGACTGCGCTCCGACGTCAAGGACTCCACGGCGATTGAGGAACTAAGGGATCGGATTCGGGCCTCGATAGAGATGTGGGATATGGAGAACCTAAACGAAGACTTAGGGCCACTCGATGGAGATGACATCGACAACGCCAACGACGACACTTTCGGCGATGACACGGTAGGGGTAGGCTCTCTTAACGACATGGCTGCGATGACGAGCAAGATGGCGGGGAACTGGGAAACCAAATCCCCGCCGCCCTCCAAGACTGCGTCGAAGCCGGTGGTGAATGAGTGGGACCGACGGAAGCAGCAAATGCAGACGAAGCAGACACCGCCATCTCAGCCTCAAGAAGCAGCACCCCCCGCCGCCGCTGCTCCCGCGCCCGCCCAAGCGGCATCCCAACCGACCGCCCCCGCCAAGCCGAAGGAAAGCTCCCCCCCGCCCTCCTCCTCTCATAGTCCCCCGCCGCCTCCGCCCAGAGATCGACCTCCGCACCACCCTCGAGCAACTCGACATGTCCCTCGCCCACCTCCCTCACACCCTCGACGTCGACCGTCAAAAGCCCTACGAGGCCCCTAACTCCATAGAGCCCATTCCCTACTACCCTCAAGAGGTGCACCCTGTCCTCTCCTGCAAGGAGATCTACTCCCAGTTTGACCTCGAGACGCTTTGCTTCATCTTTTACTATCATCAAAAGTCGTATCAACAGTACTTCGCCGCCAAGGCACTTAGGGATCGTTCTTATCGTTACCACTCCGAGGATAAAAGATGGCTGAAGCGAAAGACCCAACCGGTCGAGTCCAATGATAAGATGGAGAGAGGATCGTACACCTTTTTTAACTTTGAGACGTGGAGGGAGGAAGAACTGCACGACTTTACATTTGAGTACAAGTATCTGGAAGGGGATTTCTAAACTCTGTCTGTCTCTGTGTGTATGTGAGGTGAACTGATGATATTATTTCTTTATTCATCATCATCATTATTATTATTTATTCAATTATTTATATGAATATTATTATTATTTGACTGTTCCCTTCGCATTATAATTATAAATTAACTGTAAATCATCTTAACCTACATGACAAATAAAGAAAAAAAAACAGGTAATACTGGTGTCCGTTCACCGTATTAATCGTGATAGGGAATATGCACTTGCAACTAGAATTATGTTACCCTACATATACTCCTTCCCCCTCTCCCTCACTTTTCTTTTCGCTTTTTCAAAACGGTAAAAAAAGAGAAATACGGCTCTCTTTTTTTTTTTTAACCCCCATTACTATTTGTTTTTGTTACTTTGTTTGTCTTCAAAAAAAACGGAAAAGGGAATTTGATTTATTGTTATTTTCCTTTTGGGGAATAGAGTTGAGCTGCTCTCTGTCGGTCCTCTGTAGCGTGTGTAATTGGAACTCATTTATACTTTATTTTTATTTTTGTATATAAACCCGCCCACTAACTATTACTATTTTGTTTTTGAGCAGTAAACATTGTCTCCCAATCCTTTCCGGATTAAAAAAAGAAAAAGATAAACGGATAACAAAACCAAATAGAGAGAAAAGGAAATAAAAATAATAACAAAAATTAATAATAATAATAATAAAAACGTGATCCCATACGAGTAATCAAATAAACATACACATATAAAGAAAAGAAAAAAAATAGAAAGTGAAGTATGGCACTGGTGAATCGCAATGCTGAAAAAAGTAAAGACGGTCGGTATCCAACGCAGGAGGAGTATGATGGACACCCTCAGCGGAAGTACCCGCAGGGTCCCGCCTTCCCACGCCAATGGAACTCCTCTGGGGCCCTCCAGAACCCCAACCCCACCGACGTCGGTGTGGCACTGATGATCGATCAACTAGATGACAAGCACTTTGACACCAAGGAAGATAACGAGTTGAAGGAAATCAGTGCGGGTATTCGTCAATGCCTTCCCTCCGACACTCTAGAGCCCCCACCCCCTCTGCAGCCACGAAATGAAAACCACGTCGTGCATCAACCGTTTAAGCCGGTAGTGGTCAATCCTGTCGGAAATCGAAAAGAGACTACCACAAGGAATAACAGGGAGAATAATAATAAAACCACTGCCACGACAGCGGTAAGAGTCACGACGACGATGACCGAGGTGAAGAGCACTCCTGTCCCAACCCCTACCAGTGGCATTGGACGAGGAATGGGGATGCACAACCCATACAGCAACACCCCCATCACACCGCCCGACGGCGAACGGAGCGATTTTGTAGTGCTCTTGCACAGTGGGCATCGTAATACCAGCCCCTACAGTGAAGGAATGCCCAATGTGCTACGGGGCTCGGGGGAGACCACACAGCCGGCCCCACCACCAGAGATAACAGGACGCCCGCCTCGCTGGTCGTGGTGGAACGCGGAGACCACCAGTCATAATCCACCAGCGGGGTACCACGCCCCGGCGCCGAACCCTTCTGTCGGCTACTCACGCCCTAACCCCAACCCCATGAATGGCAATGTGGGGATCCCCACTCGACGACCGGTCACGACACTGCGCAGTAGCACGCCTCCTGACCTCCAGCGAAACGCCTGGCTAGCCGTGCAGCGGGAGGAGATGCACTTGCACTACGACAACGTCCCCTACCAGCCCGACCCCTCCGCCTGTGAGGAGGGGATGACCGAGGATGGCCTAGTCCGTCGTCTAGAGCAGCGCCGCAAGCAAATCTCGTACGGTAAAGGAACCGAAGGGTATCGTAATTACCTCCTCTTTCTACCAGATAAGAGTAAACGAGAGTTTCACAACGACATACACCCTGTCACCCCTCGGCCGGAATATCACTGCAGCAAGCGGGCCTTTGACAAGCACCTCAACACATGGCGCCGTAAGCTTCACCTATGGGACGACTTCGACCCCGAGAATATCCTACCACGCTACCTCCCTCAAGGAGCTCCTACGCTGGGGGACCTAGGGCTCGCCCGCCAGTACGTCTCTCCCCCCTCTCCCTCTCACCTAGATCCAGTGGGGGAGCGACAGCGAGAGACCCCTACTGGGTTACCGCCCAAGATGCAGTCGATTGCGTCTGCCATGTCCGGGGCCCCACGAGCGGTGGGCGATCAAGAGAACAGCACCCCCCTCAACAACACGCAGCGTCAGAGCCCTAGCGTGGTGTTTGACAACTACAGCTCTTTTGCCTCCGGGAGTGCCCTCCGTCACAGCTCCCTCCGCACCCCCTCCCGCCCAGGGCCTGACGGTCCAGAGGTGGGCTCTAACTTTTTCAACAGCCTTAGCACCATCAACTCCCCTTATCTTCAGCCCTCCAACAGCAACCCTTTCTACGCCTCTGGTAGTACCAGCGCCTACCTCAACAGCACAGGGGGCAGTCAACCCGCTACAGGAGGGGGGGCCTTCCACAACTATACTAATAATAATAATAATTTACCCCCGCCAGGCTGCGGCCTCACCCCCCACTCCAAGACCCCACGGACAGGCTCCACCCCCAACTACCACGCCATGTTCCGCTCCCCTACACTGAACAGTCCAGTTCCTTTCCACCGCTTCACCCACCCCAGTCCGTCCCCTTTTAGCAGTGAGGAGTTCCCTGGGAATGGAAACTATGGCACCCACTCGCCCTACTCCCATCGGCCTCCGACCGTGCCCTCCATCGCGCAGTGCAAGACCCCGTCGTAGTAATAGAGGATGGTAGAGAGAAGAGAGTACAACTTACCTTTTTTTTTTTTGGTGTGTGTGTGTACGTGGGTGGTAAAAAAAAAAGGCAAAAAAAAAAACGAACAGCTGAAAGAGAGTAAGAAAGGAAAACAAAACAAAAAGTATTCAGTTATGCATCCCTGAAATAGAAAAAAGAAAATTGTTCCTGTTCTGTTGTTGTTGTTATTGTTTTTTAAAAAAAAAATCTTGCCCCTTCAGTGTTTCTCTTCCTTCCGACTTCATGTTTCTTTTTCTTCCCCCTCAATGAAAGACGACGAATAGGTGTCGTGTTGTTCAACGCGACTTACACGAACTGTGTTTATTAACGCAGGAGGTATAAAGGTATAATTCCTACGTTAACGAATAGAAATATTTTTTATACACAACTAAAAAAAAAAAAAAGAACATGGAAAATACATGCAAGAAAACTGTGCGGCAACCATATAGAAAAAAAAAAACATCCACTTAACGTACTGTTATGTCTTTTAATCAAGCAGTTGAGAACATGAAAAAAAAAAACGATCCAAAACTTCTCTTTTTTTGTTTTGTTTCTCCATATTATTTTTTTCTTCAATTTTCCTCCCTGGGAAGTTTTAATTACATACACCTTTTTTATTTTTTGGTTTTTTCTGTTTTCGATATAGCTATATACGTAAATATATATATAAATATATACACAATTATACACTATCAACATGTCCAAAGCACTACCCCCTATCGGTCGACGTCAGTCCAACTCCACCCGCCGCCGCAGCTCCACCCACAACTCCACCTACCCTCCCAAAATGAACAGTCGAAGGACCAGTGTCGCCCGCTCGCAGAACACTACCGCCCGTAGTCTGAGCCCCACCCCCTCCCACGTGCCTACCCTTCCCCCAGTGGATTTCTCTCTGGGCCCTATGAAGGAGAGAGTGCTCCCCACCTACAACGACCTCGAGGACCCTCACCTTAATCTCTACTGGCGCCGTCAACAGTACCTCGCCTATGAAAGGGTGGAGCGACGGCGACAGCAAAAGAAGCAGGAGGAGAAGGAGGCGCAGCAGCGGGAGGCGGAGCGGCGCCGGTTTAAGGAGCGCCGTCAGAAGGAACTGTTGGGGCTGACTCAGAAGAAGGGCCGCCCCTGCTCCTCCTGTCGCCCCGGTGCGCACACGGAGGAGGCCCATGAGCCGACGAAGCCGAAGCGCAAGCCCAGCAAGCCAAGGAACAGTCGCCCCAACAACGCCTATAAGCGCAACTCACAGCCCGCCCCTACCCCCAAGAAAGAGGCCGAGCCAGAGCGCGCCCTCTCCGATACCTCCACCGTCGACGACGATATCTGGGACGACCGGGAGCGGTACCTCGGAAGAGAAATCCTTGGGATTCCGATTGAAGACCTCCCCCTCGACAGTGATAAATCCTTCCTCGAGCTGGAAGAGGAGCGTCGCCGCCTTCGTGCGCTGGACAAGGACAGCTATGCTGGCGTGATCGACGACCTCGAGAAGCGCTTGAAGGAACTGGCGGTGGTGATGGCCCAGCAACAAAAGAAGGCGGCGGAACGCAAGTTGTACCTGGACCCGTTCCCGGAAGGAGTGGCCCTGGAAGAGGTTCCCTTGGACTCGGATGAGAAGTTCATCGAGCTTGAAAATCAGAGGTCGGCCTTGCTGGCCGATGGAAAGGATGTGAAGGCGATCGAGCAACAGCTGAACGACCGCTGTCACGAACTGGCCCACGAACTAAAATGGAAGGACCGAGAGGGTTACCTCGGGTCCTCCATTGAAGGCGTCACAGTAAGAGAGCTCCCCCTTGATAAGAACAGTGGGTTTCTAAAAATTGAAGAAGAACGAAAAGATGTTTTAAAAGATGAAGAGTCCCCCGCGAAGGAAAAGATGGTGTCTGAGATGGAGAATAGACTGAAAGACATCGCCACCGACGAGGCCAGAAAGAAGAACAAAGAGAATGGTGATCAGTGGCGTGAGCTGGACGAAGAGAACGACCGTCGGTTATCGGCACACGAAGAGGAGCAACAGAGAGCGTTGGAGGCGTATGATAATCAATCTCCCACGGCTCCTCCGGAAAAGAAGGCAGTACTGTCACGTGAGTCTGTAGCCACCTCTTACGGTGAGGAAAGTGACGACGAGGACGAGTGGAAGGAGCTAGGAGATGAGGACGAGGTGCCAGCAAAACACCTCACAGCCGAGTCTGAGCAAAAACCAACTGCTCCTCCTGTCGAGGAGAAAGAGGATGCGGATGAATGGAATGAACTAGGGGACAATGACAACACCAAGCCACTCACCTCTACAGAGAAGGGTGAAGAAAAGGACGAGGATGACGACGATTTTGAAAAGAGTGAGAAGTCCGAAAAGGCTAACGAGGATGAATGGAATGAGATCGGAGATGATGACGTCAAACCTCTCACCACCACCGAAGTACAAGAGGAGGAGAAGGAGGAAGAACGCAATGCTTCTCGTGCCATCGACGAAGACAAGTCTGAGAAATCGGAGAAAGAGGATGAAGATGAATGGAACGAGCTAGGGGATGACGAGGTTAAGCCTCTCACCACCACCGAAGTAAAGGAAGAGGATAAGGACGACTACGAGGATGACGATGACTTTGAAAAGAGCGCTAAATCCGAGAAGAGTGAGAAGTCTGAGAAAGCGAACGAGGACGAATGGAATGAGATTGGAGATGAGGCTGACAAGCCCGCCGCTGCATCTCGTGCCATCGAGCTAGAGAAGGAATCCGATAGCGAAGATGAAAAGGACGAATATGAGGACGATTTCGAAGACGATGATAAGAAAGAAAAAGTAGACGACGATGACGATGAAGACGATTGGGGCGAACTATAACAAATCAAAATAGTCATCTTATGACAGTCTTTCCAATCTAAACTAGAACGAAAGCTGAACGCAAAATGCTTGGACGCTATATGTTTTTGTTTGTATAATAGTAATAGCACGATAAAACGGAGTATGTATTTAGACTAATTTATTATTGCTCTCACTGAAAAATTGTTTTAATGCTTACCACTAATGTATTAAGATCCACACATAAAACGATGTATATGATTATTTTTCAGTTTTATGTATCCGTATACCAGAAAAATTTTTTTTGTATCACGCTTTTTTTATTTATTTCTAATCTAATCTTTCGCTCCTTCCCTAGATAAATAAACTCTCAACACACTTTTTGTTACCGATATTCGGTACGTGTATGACCCGTTTTTTGATGCGGTACACCTTCATTTCAATTGACGCTTCAAATAGTAAAACTACTTTTTTTTTTCTTCTCTGTTAAATATTATAAAGTAGGAATAGAAATTTAACAAACAAAAACAAAAGCTAGAAGTCTTCCATACTTCTTTTTTTTTTTTTTATCCAAGAAGATATAAGTAAGTCAAAAAAATGAGGGGTCCGGGCGATGAGTTGTTTCGGGAGCCGATGACGAGCGATAAAACCGTTGTGGATGGCATTAAGGATAAGAAAAAGAGACTAGAGCTGTATCAAAGCGAATCCCATAAAATGAAATCTCTCCTCATGAACAGCGCTGGTATCCGAAGTGGTATGTCGACCGAGAATGAGAAACCACTCAACCCTCTGTGGGTCAACTTCCCACGAAAGTGTGTTAAGCCGATTGTTAGTGTGGAGGAGATGAAGGAAAAGTTAAACTACTTTTCTCACTCCGATGAGGTGATGGTGGTGCGGTACCATCAAAACAACTGTACCGCCTGTAACGCCGTCGACAAGGTGTTTGAGGTGCTCTGTCATCAAGCCGAGAATCGCACCCCGGGTCTGAAATTCTACGAAGTTAACCGTAACGAAGTTCCTGAGCTGGCGAAGGGCCTGGTGCGATTTCCTCAGATCAAAGGCTACAGTGGGGGACAGTGGACCGACATCGACTTCAAACCCCCCTCAGAGTTCCGTGAGGACCTCTACAACGATATTGAGAAGGAGGTGAAGCGTCGGAAGAACGAAGGGGTCCCTATTACCGCGTTACAGACAGAAGAAATGTACTACAGTGCCGCCGGTCCTGCCATGCTTGAAATTATGGAGGAGAATATCGTCCGTTTCTACGCCAAGTCACGCGTACGTCTGCACAACTACTGGAAGCAAGTCTCCGTCCGCCGGACTTGGTTCTACCGGAAGTTCATTGAGCCGCAAATCGACGAGGAAATACGGGACGAATGGCGTATCAAGTCTGTCTTTGGCGAGCGTGTGGTACATGGACCCCGCATGCCAGACGATTTCTCCTAATACAATCACACCGCCGCAAAATTTTTTAAAAAAAACGATCATACCCGTCACAAATTTAATTCTGTTCACACACACACACACACACACACAAACACTTCTTTTATATTGAAGTATATAAAAAGGAAAGAAAAAAAAAGCATTAATAGTACTTGTCAGCACTTTATTTCATTTTTTTTTCTCAAGCTTATTAGTTTTTGAGTATCTGACGGTTGGAAAACGTTTGTCCTACTCTCATTGACAAAAGTCTTTCAAAGCATATTTTACTTCTCTCCCTTTCTATCTCTTTAAAAAAAAAAAAATAGTATTAGAAGAAAGATGAATCAAAACGTGGAGAAGGAGGTGGAGCAACTTCGTCTCCTCGCCCAATCGGTCTACGGTGCCGACAGCACCTCCCGGCTGTCCCTCACCCTCTCTAACCCTCAACTAAATCCCAAGGATAACTCCAGCTGTGTAGTACTATCGCTCCTCCAGCGGTACGGGGTGCCCCCCACCTCGCACTTTGTTTTTGTGCACCTTGAGGTACTGTTTAGTATGGACTACCCCCAGAAAGAGTGTCAGTGGTCCCTGGCGGAGAATCCTCTCTTAGAGATGGATATTGCCGCCGACCACGCCGATGCCGTCCTCACCCCACTGCCTACCACCGTAGCCGAACGTTTGCTGCGGTGTATTGCGGAACAGAGGCAAAGGGATAACAGCGCTTCTGGGGCGGTGTCTCCATTTCTTAGAGACGTGCTCCTCTTGGTCCGGTACTTTGGTGTCACTCAACTCACGAGTACCGACTTTGCAGCTCCCCTCGAGAAGGGTTCCCCAGTGATACGAGGCGCTGGGTTGGAGTCGGTTCCCCGCGCTCCTACTGGTGCTCCCCTAGGGAGGGCAGGAGGGGGCTCTACTATAGTCGTGCCAACCGCCACCGCGACGGCGGTCCCTCTACAAAGGAGTCGACGTCACTTCTTTGCGGTGTTACTGCCCAGGGGTGAGATGGCGTGTACAGGGGGAGGGAAGCGGTCTAGTACTGCGCCGTCGGCGTCGGCTCCCCTTTCTCCCTCCCGCCTCCCCGAACACGTCCGTCGCTATGCGGAGGCAGGGCGCCACAGTGGGGGTAGTGGTATCGTACAGGGAGAGGGACAGTCGCTGGTACTGCTGACCACGGCACTCCACCAGCCCCTCCCCACCTCTCTGCGCTCCACCACCGCCTTCCTCAGAGGGGCCAACGTGGACTGTGAATGGAGAGAGATTGTACTGCATGCGAAAGGGAAGCAGTACGCGGCGCTGTCCTCCAACATTGCCCTCTGTGAGCGTATTGGTCTGCCGGAGGTGGCCCGCCTCTTGATGACGTTAGAGAAGCTGTGGGGTGGGTGTGAGCCGCCGGTCGAGGGCGCCTACCTAAAAGGGGTGCTTCTTCCCATTCTGCAGGAGGCGATCGATAGCTTCACCGCCCTCCGGCAGTGCTTCTGGTCTGGAGTGGCGGTATGCTGTCTGCTCCTCTCTGAAATACGGGGTGGTGGCGGCGAGGGGAGAGAAGGACGGGTGGTGCGTGCCGTCAGTAAAGTACGCCGTGCCTATGAAGCGGTACAGTTGGTAGAGAAGGTTTTTTCTGCCAACGATTGTGTCCTTCAGACGTGTGAGGCCCGTCAAGTACGTGAAGCCCTTCTCCGCTGTATCAGCGGTAAGGAACCCACTCCAATCAAGCGGTGGCCCTCGATGAGCTGTGCCGTGTGTGGTCTTTGTGTCGGTGGAGATGTAAGCTGTCCGTTGCGATCGGAGGGGGCTCTGGTGATGCAATGTGTTTACTGTGGGCACGGAGGGCATGCTGCTCACATCAAGGAGTGGTGGTCGCACCCACAGGTCACCTCCTGTCCCGGCGGCTGTGATTGTCGCTGCTTATACTAACACTCTGTGAATGGAGAAACGAAAACCACATCGCTTTCTGTGTATTATTATTCGATTCCTACGTCCGAGAAACCGCTCCCAATAAAAACTCTCCCACCATAGTATTTCGTGACCGCTCACAAATTTCTGCAAACACTATTTTTATTTAGTTAGTTAATCTCTTTCTTTCTCTCCCCTTCAATCACCTTTAGATATCCAAACTATACATAAACATATAGAAAAAAAAGAAAGAAGAAAATATGCGTCGAGCACTTCGGTGGAGCATTTCCCTGACTCCCATAGCGGCCCTTGTAGGCCCTAGCCTTCGGTACCCCGTCCACAGAGTAGAGGACCTGAGGGTGGCTACGTCCTCCTCCTCCTCCTCTCTGCCTGTCACACCACTGTGTGTAGCCAAGCGGTTCTTCGCCTCTACGGATAACCACAGCACCAATGCGAGTGGCACGACGAGTAGTACCTCCTCCGCCGGTAGTGGGGAGGCAGCCGCACAGACCGGTCCCGCAAAGGCGAACAAGGCAAAGTCCAAAAAGCTAAAACGCAAGCGAAAGAACAAGGTGGTGAAAAAGAAGAAAATAAAGAAACCTTCCGCCAAACCATCGACCCCCACTGGAGGAAAAGCCGACTCTCAGTCTACCTCCCCTAAACAAAACAGAAAACGAATTCAAAAAAAGAAGCGAAAGGTAACCCCAAAGAGTACTAGTAGCGCCAAACAGAGCGGTTTAACGAACAGCCCTACGAGTAGCAACAGCGGGGCGAGTGGTACCACAGGGGGCAAGAGCGCGGCAGGCGAGTCCAAGAAAAAGATGGGGAAGAAGTTGCGGGTCTGCGTACTCAATAGTAGTTACAAGGACTCTGGCTCTGTCACCGCCAGCGTGGACAACTACCTCTGCACTCCGGCTCACTACACCAAGAAAAGTAAAAAGAACTACTCTTTTGACAATGTTGAAATCGAAAAGGCGGACTCCTTTCGCCGCATACGCGAACTGGTCACCTCCGATAAATACGATGTGTTCTTCAATCTCTGTGATGGAGGGAGAGATGAGAAAAGGGCTGGAGTCGATGTGGTAAACGCGCTGGAAGAGATGAACGCCGCCTTCACCGGTACCGACTCCCGCAGCTTTGAACCCAGTAAAATAGACATGAAGTTACTCGTGGGATCGAGTGGGGTCAAGGTGCCCAACTTTGTCCTTCTCCAAAACGCAGAAGGGCTGGCGAAGAAGTGTCGCCATCTTCGCTTTCCAGTGATTGTAAAGCACTTGTCGGGGTACGCCTCAGTGGGGATCCACAAGGACAACCGATGCGAGAACTTTGATCAACTCAAGACCAAGGTACATTCCTTCATCAAGCAGTTCAATCACGCTATGGTGGAGGAGTTCATTCGAGGCCGGGAGGGTACCGTGTTAACGTGCGCCGACAGTCACAGCCCTTTCGGAGTGAAGGTGTTTCAACCACTAATGTTTACCTTTCTGGACAACGCGGATGATTTTGCGTACTTCTCCAAAAAGTGGACCACCGAGTTCGATGGAAAAGCCTACGCCTTTCTTCCCACCAGCGACCCGGCGTACAACAAGATTGTTGACATGGCGAGGAATTCCTACCGTTACATTATGAATAATGTGGGGTATGGCCGGGTGGACTTCCGTATCGACGAGGTAACAGGGGAACCGTTCTTCCTGGAGATCAATCCCAACTGCGGTATGTGGTACAGTGAGGAGGATGGTGGGGACTTTGCCGACGTAATGGTGCAGAACGACCCCAACTGGGATCACGAAAAGTTCTTCATCAACTCTGTCCACCGGGCGTTGAAGGAGCAGGCGGCGCGGAAGCCGTGGTACTTTATTAGTCACGATAAGAACGGACAGTTCTCCACCCGTGCCAGTCGTACCGTTCCCGCTGGGAAGTGTCTCTTCGGGGATGCCACGCATCCCATCCCTGTGGTCGCCAAGGCTCTGTTTAAGCTAGGCGAGGAGGAGCCCTCGGTGGGGTGTGTCGTACAGAGGGGGGACGGCATTCATCACGCCGTCGCCATCCGCCACTCCTGTGAGCCCAACATGACCTTTGTGCATGGTCGTACGCTCCTCTTCGCGGCGAAGCGGCAGATTAACTCGGGGGAAGAACTGACGGTGGACTATGCAACCCTGCGAGATGAATCCATGCCTCATTTTGCGTGTAGCTGTGGGGTGCAGAACTGTAGGAGTGTTATATTCTCCATGCCCGCTACCCCGCGAATGGTGGAGGTGAAAACCCTTCGAAAACTACTGAGAGAGAAGAAGCGTGCCTGGATGCAGGAAAAGATTGACAAGGAAGCCGAATTGATGGTGAAGAAGCGTTCGGAAAAGAAGTAATAGTATTATTATTGTTAATATTATTATCTGTATCACACTCAAAAACATACAAAAAGGGACAAAAAAAAAAAGAAAAGCGCAATGGGTGTATAGTGCTTTACTATAGAATACAAAAATACATAGAACAACTTGCGTCAAAAATGAATAACACTATATAAATATATATAACTTTAGACAAAGTATAGTGCTAATATATAGCGTTATAATCTTTACATACATTCCATTAATTATTAATTTTTCTCTTTTCATTATTATGATTACTATTTTTGTGGAGTTTTATTCTAAATATATATTTTCTCCCTGACGTTTCAATTCCAATACTACTTTGTATGTACTGTTTCCTTCCTCTATTCTTTCTGTCTTTCTCCCCTTTTGCTTTCTACAAAAAAAAAAAAGAACTTCGCTCTTCTTACCCCTTTTTAGTTTTCACTTTATCTTTTTTTTTTAGTCGTTACCCCCTTTTTTTTTTCATAACTACCGTATCAATGAAAGTCACCGTTGTCTCTGGACCCCGTCGCGAGGAGATTGACCTCCCCAACGGCGCTACCCTCGACGACCTCAAGAAGGCCTACCGCCCCAAGGTCAGCGTGCACCGCAAGTCCTTCAAGATTCCCTCCGACGCCCCTCCGAAGCCCACTGAGGACGGCAAGCCCCCTCGCCCCGCCCTCGCCACCCTTAACGATAAGGCCCCTCTCGCCGAGCAAGGCGTGAGGGAAGGGATGGAGATCACCTACAAGGATCTCGGTCCTCAGATCGGCTACCGCACGGTCTTCTTGGTCGAGTACGCCGGTCCTCTCGCCTTCATCCTCCTCTACTCGATGCGCCCGTCGTTTATCTACGGCGCTGGAGTCACGAAAGAGTTTGGGTACGCGCAGAAGGTGTTCATCTCCCTCTTTGCCGCTCACTTTATTAAGCGCGAGCTCGAGACCATCTTTGTCCACAAGTTCAGCCGCCCCACGATGCCCCTTCGTAACATCTTCAAGAACAGTATCTACTACTGGTCTTTCGCCGCTGTTATCGGCTACGTGCTCTGCCACCCCGACTACACTGAACCCAGCGCGACTCAGGTGAACATCGGCGCCGTGGCGATGGTGATTAACGAACTCCTCAACTTTGCCGTCCACTACCAGCTCAGCACGATGCGCAAGGGCGACCTCGACACCGCCCGTAACGTCCCGGAGGGTCCTCTCTTCTCCCTCGTGAGCTGCCCCAACTACTTCTTTGAGGTGATGTCGTGGGTCAGCTTCTCGGTGGGCACCAACTTGCTCTCCTCTTGGTTCTTCACGCTCGCTGGTCTCCTGCAGATGTCCGAGTGGGCCTTGAAGAAGCACGCTGGCTACATCAAGGCGGACCCCGCCAACAAGAAGAAGAAGGCCATCCTTCCCTTCCTCCTTTAAAATCCCATTATAAAATAGTTAAAACCCAAAAAATAAAAATGAAAAAAAACTAGTAAATAAATGAAATAAAAGGAGGAAAAAAGGGAAACAAAGACTACAACATTATGGAGAAATAATAATAAGGAGGAGGAATGTTAACATCGTATCCCGAAAGGAAAAAAAAAGTAAAAGTAAAACAAAAAAAATTGAAGGAAATTCAGTAGACCACAGTGTCTAGCAGAATGTACTTGTGCGTACTGTTCTTTCTGAAATTATTTTTCTTTCACCTTATCGTTGGCGTTTTTCTTTCTTTTTTTCTTTTCTTATATATAATAAACTGTCGAATTTTTTTTTATTTCTGTGTTCATCCTTTTTTTTTTTTTATATTATTATTCAGTAAAAAAAAAAATTAAAAGCAGTAAATCTGTAGATCACACGCTGATACCACAGAAATAAAAATTAAAATAAAAATACACAATCCACTACTGTCAATGGAGGAATTCATTTTACTTCCGTTTTTGCAGCGTGTACACTTTTATAATTATTCTTTTTTTCTTTTTCTTTTTTTTGTCTCTCCTATTTCAAAAGAAAAGCACAAAGAAATAGATCATAACACACACACACACACACATATATATATATATATATATACACTATAGACAAGGAGTGCATGCCCACCCTTTACGCAGGGACGGAGCGGTCCACTATGACATACGTCCAGTCCCACCTTGACGAGGACATGGAACTCCTAGCCGCCCAACAAAAGATCCGTCCCTCTCTTTTCCCTGAGGAGGGGGCCACCTCCTCTGACGACGGCACCGCGACCCCCTCTGTGGACCTGCACGAGTATCTACTCTTACAGATTGTTCACGTCGAGGACGTCTCTCTGTCAGCGGCGGACCGACTCAAGACCCTCTCCGCCACGTTACCTCTAGAGGAGGACAGTACGGCGACGGCGACGGTGGTAGAGGAGAAGGAGGGCGCCGCTGTCAGTGAGGAGCTGCAGGAGATGTTAAGGCTGGCGGACAGTGTACAGGGAAACGCCTCGCCTCCTACAGGGCAAACTGCGCACCGCTGCCTCAAGTTTATACTCACAGACGGATTTCGGCGTCTGATCGCGGTAGAGCGACGACGTACTTCCCCAGGGGGTCCGCTGTTCGAGGAGGGAATCACACTGGGCGGTAAGCTGCGGGTGCCGCTCCCTCCGACAGACGGTGTCCTACGGCGGTGGGGCCGACCGGCGCTGACGGCTCCTCTCTATCACACCGCCTCTGGGGTGCTGCGGCTGATGGCGGGGGAGACGGTATGGATGGGCGGTGGAGTGAGGGCTCTACAGTGGTACACCGCCCTCGACGCCCGGCGACAGTTGCAGCAACGGACCGGACGGCCCTGTCGCAGGGAGGAGCCCAACACCACCGCCAATAATTCCAACATCGCCGCCCCTCCGCCTCCTGTGGTCCCTGTTCCTCCCACCACCCCCTCTACAGATACCACCCTCACCCGACGTCCTCTCTCTCAGTGGAAGGAGCACCAACGTCTTCACCCGTACACACCTTTCTGGACGGAAATCGTCATTGAGGAGGTGGTATCGGATTTAGTCATTGCACCTCTCTTACGCCCGGAGGGGACCGCTCCCAGTCACCCCTCCGAGGTCGTCTTCTCCCTCCTCGTTCAAGTTTGCTCTCCAGAGACCTTTCACGCCGCCGACGAGCCCCAGGCCGCCCCACCGCCGTCCAGCACAGAAGACGACAGTTTAATCATAGACTTGGGCAACTTTTGGTTAGAGCAGCTGATAGGGATGCGGGCGGCAGAGTTCCAAGCCCTCACCCAACCACCTCCGCAGACCGGTGGGAAACCCAACCACGATCGTGTGAATGATATTATACAACGTATGGGGAATACCCTTCAGCAGCTGGATACCTGTGAGGTGGTGCTGGTGAAGCGCCTTCATGATGGTGTCGTGGAGGTCACCGACGTTCGTCGCGTTAGTTAAGCCGTCTGCTCTGTATATGGAGTCAAAGTATTAAACACACACACACACACACACACACACCTACATAAAATAAGAAGAGAGAGGAAAACTGCTAAATGAATAAAAATAAAAATAAAAAACCCGCTGTAAATCCTTTTTTTTTTTTCATCTATTTTCTGTGTAACATGCGCTACTTGTCGTTTTACTTTTGCCCAAGAAAAAAAAAACTCGTCTCTTTTTGTCTATAGTTTCACTTTTTTTTCTAAGCTTCCTTCACTTTTTTTTTCTGTGTTTTCCTCGGAGGAGGAAAAAAAAAAAGAAGGACCATTCACAAAACAGAATCACCTATAAATAATTAAAAAATAAAAAGAATACAAGGGCACACATGCTACGTCTAGTACACCTCACGAAGCGGCAAACTACCACCTCAGCCACCGCTCTTTTATCTTCCCATTTTTTCAATCAGAAACAATTCCAAAGCGGTTTCGGCAGCGGTCCCTCATCGACTCCGGAAAGCCAACAACCTCCTAGAAACGATAATAATAATAATAACTACAATAGGAATAAGAATAATAATAATAATAATAATAATAATAATAATTGGAAAAAGCCAACCACCGTCAACGACGGGTATGTACCTACCCTCAGCATCGAAACCCGTATGGCCATGAGGGATGACAATGTTATCATCTCTGACATTATCCGAGTCGCTACGGCGATGGAGAAGGGAGGTGCACGTGGAAACCCGCCTTCCAATTCAGCGGTCAGTATCAAACACCTCTACACCACCTTACAGCTTCACGTACAGGAGGCGCTTAGTGAGAAGTACGGCGGACTGCAGAAGTTTCTCTCCGATCGTAAGCAGTTCTTTCTCTTGATCGCCGACCCCAACACCTCCACCACGTATGTGAAAATTAATGAATTGATGAAGAACAAATTCATACAGCGAGAAATGCAAAAGAACACCATCACCGACATGTTAGGCATCGATAGAGATGTTTACAAACCTAAGCCGAAGGAGGTGCCTATCAAGAAACGAGGCGGCTCAAGAGGGAGTCACTCTAGCCGTGATAACAAGTACCAGGGTAGGGGTAGGGGTGGTAGCAGTAGGGGTAGGGGTAGGGGTCCTGGGAGGGAAAAAGAAGGGCGTCGTCCGTTACCCCTGCGACAGAAGAAGTGGAGTGATACCTACCGGAAAGGATCCATGGACATGAACGCCACCTTTGGAGTCTCGTAAGGATAGTCTCTCTCTCTCTCGGTAGTGAAGGAAACCCTCAAAGGGGAAAGGAATACATATACGTACATATTTTATTCATACATACATGCTTTTGTGTATTGGTATATGTTAAACGAAAAAAAAAAAAGAGAAGGAAAGCTCATTTTATTTTATTTACATTTTTCTTTCTTTTCTTTGTGGTTCTCTACCTTATTATTATTATGCATCTCTTTCTTTTTTTATTTTATTTTATTCGTTTTCGGCTAAACTTCAGCACAAATACAACACACACACATAATAATAATAATAATAGTAAAGCGGAATAAGGGTAATATACTTCATGCGTAGTGTGGCGCAGTATAGTCAAAGAGGGTCTCGTCTCCTTCATGGCTCACTCTTCCTTAGTAGTTTCAGATGGTGTCATAGTAACAACAGCAATAACGACGCTACCACCACCACCCTTGATAAAGAGCTGAAGCGGTCGCTACAGGAGTGTGGCGTACTGCTCACCCGCGCATACCCGGTAGGAGAGTTCTACCAACGGCTGTCCCCCGAAACCAAAACTTTCTTAACCAAGAAGCTCCAGAAACCTTTCGAGCTATTCCTCAGAGAGTACCCCGACCATTTCGTCATCTATCGAATGAACAGCTCCCCCTCCGGGCGGAGAGGCAGTGTGATTCATGTCTGTCCCCCGTACTTGGTACCCGCAGGGGTAAAGATTCTTTCGGGGAACTGTCCCACCAAAGAGGTCTCCCCTACCGACCCATCTCATAAGGTGATGGTGAATCCAGACTCGGAGTTCGACACAGGGGCGCTCACCCCTCGGGAGAAGCTGAAGGAGGTGCTTCGGTACATCCCAGAGGAGTTCTGTGCTTTTCAAGACCTTGGGATCCCGTATAAGGTCAAAACCTCCTGCATGGGGTACCCAGCAACGTCCCCTATTGAGTACTTCCGCCTTTATCCACACTATTTTGAGGTGCAACAACCCTCTGGAGGGAAAACACACATCTTCTTTGTTCGTCGATCTCTTTCCCTACAGCGACACACGAGACAGTCATCGCCCATGTCCCCCACCCCACCTAGAAGAGGGTAAGGAGTGAGGCGCAGGAGGCGTGCTCTTTGTTAGGGGTTCTAAATTATTGTAATGTCACATGTTTGTTGGTGTTCTTGTTTTAATATTTAATCCCACTGTTGTATGACGTGCTGCTTTGTGGTCCATAGCTCGTACCACTAATCCCCCTCCCCTTCCTTTCGGTCCCTGATACTACTACTGTTTTAGCGAAAAGGGAGGGGAGTGAGAGAAATAAATATTACATTATTTTTTTCTTATTACTTTTTTTTTTTTTTATTCTGTGCCGGAGGTGTGTGTACCAAAAATATAAATATAAAAAAAATATATATATATATATATATAGTAGCGATGCCATCCATCCTCCGCTGCACCGCTGGTCGCCTCAGTAGACACCGGACGACAGTCGCCAACTGTAGGACCTACTCGGTGACTAGTGAAGGCCTTCGACACAGAACCCCCCACACGTCTGTCCACCCCCCTTTTCGCTTTTCCCCCGCTGCCCTCTACAGTCGTGCAAGGCGTCCCTCTCACCTACTATCATCTCCATCCCTACTCTCCATCCCCCTCATTAGTTTTCCTAACCAAGCGAATTATTCCACTTCTACTCCTATTCTTTTAAAACCAATGACAGACGCAAAGGCAGTGGCGGAAGCCGCAGAGAAGCTAAAGGCCATTGTGGGTCTAGACGACAAGAATGCAGGGGACCTTGCCACCAAGCCCGAACGTGTGGAGGATGTCTTGAACTTTTTTGCTCAAGAAGGCGTTGAAGCGTCCTCTCCCCGTGAGATTAAAGTGATGCTGTACAGCATATGGGCCAAAGCCAAGGAGGTGCAGCACCGTGACCTCATCGCCAAGTACGTCCTTAATAAAAAGCTCAACACCACCCAGAAAGTGGACGCCGCGATTAAGTTTGTGAATGGGGTGAAGAGCGGTGCGGTCGATACCGCTAAGCTCGAGGCTGGGTGTGGCGTGGGGGTCACAGTGACCTCGGAGCAGGTCCACTCGCTGGTGGAGGCCGCCCTCCAGAAGGAGGACCCCAGGTCGCTCAAGCAGTTCTGGGATAAGAACCCTAATATGCTCATTGGCAAGATGCGCAGGGAGGATGCCCTTCGATGGGCGGATGTGGAAGATGTGAAGGCGGCCCTCGATGCCTTGGTACCCCCTCTCATCGCTGACGTCGTTCTCGAGGAGGAGCCGAAGCCCAAGGCGAAGGCACCTGAAAAGGCAGCCGCCGATAAGAATGTGAAGGAGTGCCCTCGTAATGCCAATTACCAAGAAGTCTCTCAGGGTCTGCCTCGTACCCCGGTGGGTCAACTCCCTCTTCACACAGAGGGCACCGTAGTCTACATCTGCGGCTGGGCTCACCGCGTGCGTCACCAGTCTCGCATGTCCTTTGTGGTGCTGCGCGACGGCTACGGCTATGTGCAGTGTGTCTTTGACGGGGCCACGGAGCCCTTCCATCGCGAGACCTCTCTAGCGATCCGCGGTGTGATCAAGGCAGAGCCCAAGGCCCAGACCGAGCTTCAGCCCCCTCTGGAGGTGCACGTGCAGGAGTACGCCATCCTAGGTCCATCCGACGGCACCATTGAAACCATCATCACCGCCGAGAGCTCCGTGGATAAGTTACTCGACCAGCGCCACATCGTCCTCCGCGGCACCAACGGCTCCACCGTGCTCAAGGTCCGTCACGAGGTGCTCCGTGCTTTCCGGGAGTACTTCTGGTCCAAGTCCTACTATGAAGTGACGCCCCCTACGTTGGTGCAGACGCAGTGCGAGGGCGGTTCCACCCTCTTTGACTTTCTCTACTACGGGGAGACCGCCTACCTGACGCAGTCCTCCCAGTTGTACCTGGAGACCGTCACCGCCTCTCTGGGCAACGTCTACTGCATCCTTCCGAGTTTTCGGGCCGAAAAGTCCAAGACGAAGCGCCACCTCAGTGAGTACACCCACCTGGAGGCCGAGTATGATATCTGCACCTTTGAGGATCTTCTCGGCCACATTGAGGAAATGATCTGCTTCGTATTTGAGATGGTCATCCGCCGTGTGGGGCACATGATCGCGATGCTCAACCCCTCTCAGCTGGTAGACCCCAACGGCCCAAAGAATGAACCGTCCAACTATAAATTCTGCCCCCGTCGTCCCTTCCGTCGTCTCCCCTACGCCGATGCTATTAAGCTGTGCAATGAACACGGTATCCTCAACCCAGAGACGGGGAAGGACTTTGTGTTTGGGGAGGACATCACCGATCAACCGGAGCGAGCGATGGTGGCCAAACTGGGCGAGTTCGTTCTCATGACCCACTTCCCTGCAGAGATGAAGTCCTTCTACATGCAGCGAGACCCCAATGACCGCAACCTCACCGAGTCCGTCGACGTCCTTGCGCCTGGTATTGGAGAAATTGTCGGCGGTTCGATGCGTATGTACGACTATGCAGAGTTGATGGAGGCGTACAAGCGCGAGGGCCTTGACCCTTCCACCTACTACTGGTACACCGACCAGCGCAAGTTTGGAGGGACCCCTCACGGCGGTTTTGGGCTCGGTGTGGAGCGGTTCCTAGTGTGGTTGCTTGACCTTGACAGTGTGAAGGAGGCCTGCCAGTTCCCCCGTTATATGGGTCGCTGCAAGCCCTAAAATAAAAAAGGGAGAAAAAGGTGTAGAAGACGAAGTACTTCATTAACACACCAATACAAACAAATACGCACACACACACACACACACACATGATGAAAGGAAAAGGAAAAGAAAAGGAACCAATCTAAAAAAAGAAAAGGAACTTGAACAAATCATTAATTAATTTTAAAAAATAAATTAAATATTACATAAGCATTACAATAACAAAAAAGAGTATCATTAATAGTTACAATCCTCTAAATAATTCACTTTAGGGCTTCTGCCTTCATTGTTCTTTTTCTTTAATTTCTTGTGCAACAAAATTTTTCCTTTTTTTGTACTGAAAGTTGAAATCTGCGTTCTCACAACAATGGAAAAAAAAAATTACTTCTTTATTTGATTATTTATTTATTTTTGCTCATTGACACACACACATACACACATAAAAGTATTAAGGAATATAGCTCTAACCTATGGCATCTACCGATCTATCTTACTGGTGGGCTCCTGCCCATCGCAGTCTTCACGACGAATGCCCTCCCCTTCAGCGCTCCTCGTCGGAAGGGCTCAAAGATGTCATGAACGCCACCGTCACTGCCGCACAGGACCTTATCACGAGTGGTAGCGCCGTCGCCCAACTCTATCATAAGTCTCTATTAGTAGGGCCGGATAGTGAGGAAAGTAGTGGAGCAGAAATAGAACGAAGAATAGAGTTGCAAGCGGCTCTGAATTTCTCTCGCTCGTCATTGCCATCGCTGCTGTCATCTTTAAAAACAGCGTTGGAGGAGACAAATAGGGAGAAGAAACAACAACAAGCCGATCACAATGGGCCCACCAACACAAAGAATAATAACAACAACACCACCACTATAGCCGAGTGTCTATTTCTACAAAATCAAATCTTCGACTACTATTTTAGCGCTGTAGGAGAAGGCATCGGCAGAGGGGTGGCCGCTCTTGTGGACTCCAGCGCGGGTGACGTCAGTGAAGAAGAGAAGGCGACTCGAATTCAACTGTGGTGCGAGCGGGTACTGGACAGTTTCCTAGGCGACTGGTGTCACCCTGCCTACTCAGTAGGGGTAATGGAATCGCTGATGGAGCTAGCCTCTTCTCTGGAGAGCCGTCAGGACCAGTCTGTGGACCGTGGGGCAGTGGAAAAGGGAGAGGAAGAGGAAAAGGAAAAGGAAAAGGACACCGATGAAGCCACGCTGCGTGCGTCTTTAACAGAGTACCTTCTCCACGCCCACTGCTGTGATTATATCTTGAGTACGCTGCAGCTCTCTGACGACGTAGAGCGAAAACAGACGCTACCACTGCTGTTTCACCGACAGAAGAGATACGTAGAGGGGGTATTCCACACCTACCAACAGGAAGGAGAAGTTATCCTTCGCTCCTTATCAGAGGTAAAGGATGAAGCATTACAGAGAGACAGTCCCCCCGTCACACGCGCCGTCCATCTCATCCGTCAGTTGGGCCCCCTGCTGGAGCTGTTCTTGGACAGTAACAACTTTCGTGTCAGACACGACATACTGAGACTTCCTCTGCACCCAACCGACCTCTCCCCTACGCTGGTGAACGCCCCGCTGTTTAGTCTCATCTCTCAACAACTTTGTCTCTCGTCGACCGAGGATGCAGAATGGTGGTTAGATACCCTACTAGGGGAGGACAACTGGCTCCATACAGGGCTCCAGTTGATTCAAACATTGCAGAGTGGTGTAGCATCGGGTAACACTGTTGAGGGGTCTGAGAAATGTGTGGTGACTCCCCAATTTCTACACAATATGACGAAAAAGATAGAACAAAGATTAATGATCGGTTCGTCCATTCTTAACCGACACTATCATTGTCAAGTGGTGTTTTTTGACTTCTTTGAGCGATACTGTCGTCTGTTTCCCTCCTCCTCCTCCTCCTCCTCCACAGCCGGTGGTGGTGTGGAAAATGGAAGTACGGCGGTGCCCTTTTACCAAAAGGAAGACATTAAAAGTTTTGCCTTGGCCTCCAATCGGGTGAATAAACTGTTCCTAACAAAACTGTGCAATAAGAAAGGTCCCAGCAGCGCCAACGACGGCCACGTCCTCTTCTCCGATACTTACATTAAAGAAAGTGATCTCAAATACATCTCCTTTGTCAGTCTGGGGTACTGTCTACAGCGTCTGGTCTCGACGAAGAAACCGGAGGAAGCAGAAGCACCCCCCACCACTCTGCATACCGTCCTCCGTAGTTTACTGTTATCCATCCCTATAGAGTTATTTACTTCGGTGATTCAAGAAGCCCTTTCCGGTAAAATAAACGGACTTTCCGAGTATGGTGGGATGGAGTCGTTCTTGTTTTTTCGGGAAGGCGGTGCAGCTCAGAGAAGAGCGAGCAAGGAGGAGAACTTAGCCTACTACAGGGAGGGGGAACACCTTTCAAGTTCGCGGGTACAACAGGAGTACTACACCGCGTTTTATAACCTCTTTCATGCTATCGACGAGGTAATGATGGAACTGGTACAGCAGCTGAGGCCCACACAAGGGGGGGAAGAGGAGAAAAGGGAAACTATAAAAGAGTTTATAATCCAATACGTCGCCTTCACATTACAGGAGGCCATCACTAGTACCCTCAACGGCAGCAGAGGTGGTAGTAGTAGTCACCTCGACATCAAATACGAATTGTGCGTCGCAGAGCTCTTTATGTTTTTTACCTCCGTGTTGCTTCAGGGTGAAAAAGCAGAGCTGAAAATGTTCTCCTCCGCTCTACGTCATCTATTTGGGGTAAAGTCAGAGGCGGGGGAGAAGGTACCCCCCCTCGTCGCCCGTTACCTTCATTCGCTCATTGTAGGAAAGAAATACTTTTCACTACTGCACTACTTTCTTCCGCCACTACGCCGTTTGGGCTTTGAAAGGGGTTCTCACCTCTGCCCTGTAGCCCCACAAGCCGCCACTGGCACGGGTGAGAGGGATGGTAATAGTGGTGGTAGTGCACCTAGCCCCCCGAAGACGGACCTGATTAGCGGGAGAGGGTTAGGGGTACCGCAACTGACCGCCGCCCACAGTCTTCCCTATTCCTGTTCCACCGTCATTTCCTTCTGCTCCCCGGACGACAATAACAACCATTTCTACTACTTCGACGAGAACAATCGCCCCGATACCTGCAAGGACGCTGCCGTGAATCTGCAAAAGGAGGACGCACTAACCTTCTTGAAACAGCTACTACTCCCCGAAAATGGGGACTCCGACCCCACCACGATGCAAGACATTCTCTCCACCGCAGGAATAGAGTCCGTCGAGCGCACCCTAGCGTTTCTGACACCAGAGCTTGCTCCGTCGACCAGCGGAAAAGGAAAGAAGACCCTTCCACTGCACTCTAACTTTCTCATTCAGGGGGACGTGGTGCACTGTGTGTTTGAGTCCTTTGTACAACTGTTCCTTCTCTCCACCAGCAGTGCTCCCCTACGGGAAAACTTTTCCGAAAAAGAGGCTTGGCTACTGGACGAGAGACTCCGTGCCTTGTTCGAAGTGGTGGTTGGTCGAATCAAAGATCACGTGCAGCGCAAGTATCAGAATGACAAGAACCAATTAGAAAGGGCTTTAAAAATCATCACGCCGTATACTGGTATGATAATAAATCCCTCCAATAATAGCAAGCCAGTAGAGAACAAGGCAATGGTGGTGGGTTGGCTGCACAAGGGTACCCTACCGCTACTGGAGGAGTTTGCTCTACGAAGTGGAAAAGACCTGCAGCGCGTCCAACTCACCCCATACATCAGTGTCATCAGCGCGGTCAACCTCCGAGACGCAAGGGCCTCTATGGAGCGGTGCAACGAAGCGCTCCGTCCTCTACGAGAAGCCCACTTGAAGGAAGGAAAAGAGACCTTAGACAGAGATCTAGCCCCGCTGAAGGACAGTGCCGGCAAACTGCCCTCCTCCGTCGCGAGGGAGTACATGGATGAGATACTGCACCACGTCGTCATCAAATCTCTTCGAGGGCCTACCGAAGCCTTGGCCGCTGTCACCAGCTTAGCGCATCTTTTGGTATTTCTTCTTCCTCACCTCAACCCCAGCACTGGGGATCGGACGGTGTCGGACCTGATACGGAAGTTTATTTCCCAACTCTACGCCCTCCTCACCCTCCCCAGCAGTCCTCTCGAAAACTACTCGCTCTGTATGATGTTGTTTCTTCTCTCTGAGAAGGTGTTGTTGGAGCACAAGCGGTACCTGTATGGGTCCTCCGTGAGCACCGACTGGGCCTCCACCGCCACCCTCGTCAAGGTCCTCCCCCGTTCCGAGACCGAGTCCAGCAGTGTGTTGAGATTACTGCTAAAAGAGGGCGTCGCCTCTCTGGAGTCCCTCCTGCGACTGTCCAGTTACCTCGGCGACCGCCGTGCGTTTCAGCTGTGTGCCGCCCTCTCCTCCGTCTTGGGTCTGGTGGAGAGTCATAAGGAGCGATTGGGGAAGGCGGTGGCCTCCAGGGCGAAGGCGCTGCGAGGCGTGTCCCCCTACCTCACTCATCTCCAGCACCTCTGTCAGCACTTCCCGCTGCTGGAGGGGATGCGGTCGGCGGCCACCTCTGAGGATCACCTCCTCGCCCGCCACCCCCCAGAGAAGAAGGAGAGGGAGAGGGAACGGGAACGGGAGAGGGAGAGGGAAAACGTTACGGATCACCGCTCAGGTCGCCGTAGTGACGGCCATGGTCGACGCCGTGGAAGGGAAAGCAGCAACCGACGTGCTGAGGAGGAGGGCGGGAAACGACCCAAGTACGAGGACGACAGCCGTCACCGTTCCTCCCATAGAGATCGAGAAAGGGAAAGGGAGGAGAGGGACCGACGACACGATGCCGACCGACACGGAAGAGAACAGGAGAGGACAGCTAGAAGAAGAAGAGGTAGACACCGATGAAGTGGGGGGTAAAACGGAAACTATTACCTTGATACAATTATGGAGAAGCACCAAGTGCTGTGGAGGATCTATGGATATTGATAACCTCTATTTATTACTAGTATTATTATTATTATTGCTGTTGTTGTGAACGAAATGTGTTTTGATTTTTGTTGGTTTTCTTCTCTTTGGACTCCATTACCTTTTTTTCTCCTTTTTTTTTTAGTAAATATTTCCTTACTCTTTTCATTTATTTATTTTCTTTAATTCTTTTTTTATCGTAAATACTTACCTATTTATTACCGCCCCAAAAACAAAAAAAAAAAGTTTTACTATAATCTTTTTATCTATACATCGATCATGTTTCGCCGTGTTGCTCTTCGTTTCGCCCCCGCCTCCATGACGGTGCGCGATGCCCTCAACTCTGCCCTCGACGAGGAACTCGCCAGAGATGACAAGGTCTTTATTCTTGGTGAGGAGGTGGGCCAGTACCAGGGTGCTTACAAGGTCACCAAAGGTCTTATAGACAAGTATGGTAAGGACCGCGTCATCGACACCCCTATTACAGAGCACGGTTTCACCGGCATGGCGGTCGGTGCCGCCCTCACCGGCATGCGCCCCATCTGCGAGTTCATGACCTTCAACTTTGCGATGCAGGCCATCGATCAGATCATCAACTCCGCCGCCAAGGGTCTGTACATGTCTGGCGGTCAGATGAAGTGCCCGATTGTGTTCCGTGGTCCCAACGGTGCCTCGGCCGGAGTGGGCGCCCAGCACAGTCAGTGTTATGGTCCCTGGTACGCCAGCGTGCCCGGCCTTAAGGTGTTCGCCCCTTTCAACGCCGAGGATGCCCGCGGCATGATCAAGACCGCCGTCCGCGATGAGAACCCTGTGGTGATCCTAGAGCACGAGCTCCTCTACGGCGAGAGCTTTCCTGTCAACGATAAGATCATGGACAAGGACTTTCTGATTCCCTTTGGCAAAGCCAAGATTGAACGTGAGGGCAAGCACATCACCTTAATTGGGTTCTCCAGGGGAGTAGAGCTCTGCCTGAAGGCGGCGGAGAAGTTGGCGGCGGAAGGAGTCGAGGCGGAGGTCATCAACCTCCGTTCTCTCCGCCCTCTCGACCGCGACACCATCTTCAAGTCCATCAAGAAGACCCACCGCGCCGTCACCGTCGATGAGTCCTTCCCTGTCTGTAACATTGGCGCTGAAATCTGTGCCTGTGTGATGGAGAGTGACACGTTTGACTACCTTGATGCGCCGATAGAACGTATCTCCTGCGCCGACGTTCCTACCCCTTATGCCAAGGAGATAGAGCTCGCGTCTCAGCCTCAGGTGGCGGATGTGCTGGCGGCTGCTAAACGCGCTCTCGCCTAATACTAGAGGAAGACAGTTGGAGACACGCACGCACAGACACACACACACACCTCTTTATTATTTACAATGCGTAAGAAAAAGTGGATGACTCAACAAGGGAAAAAAGGCAAATATATTTAGCTGTTCTTTTTGTTGTTTTTTTGATTTCCACGGCAAAAAAAAAAAAACAATTAGCGGAGAGAATGACGCATTCTTTTTATTTTCTTTGTAAATAATAATATTTATTTAAAAGTTTTATGTAGGGAACACAAAGAAGGAGACACATAAAATAAAATACCAGCAAAAACAAAAGATAATTGTGAGAAAGAAAGAAACGAAAACAAGGAGGTTTCCTTTTTCTTTTCTTTTCTGAGATTCGTTATCATCTTTTCAAAAGTTCTATAATACCAAAAAAAAAGAAAAAAAATTATATATATAACGCACTGAAACTATCCTACAAAGGAGATCGGAAAAAAAAAAGTGAAGAACCAATGTTATACCGACTGCCTCTTTTCGGGCTCACTCCTTTTTATTTGTTTTCTGGTATACATATTCGTTACAAAAACAAAAAAAAAACGCTTTCTCTCTTTTTTCCCCTCTCTCTCTCTCTCTCTCTCTCTCTCTCTTTCTTTAAAGGAGACACTACTTATTTATTTACTTAGAGGTATAGAATTCTATTTTTTTCTACACCGTCCGTAGCGTGCATGAGGCATTACACCCCCCTCGTCATACCGCTTCAGCGGCAGGTCCCCTCTTGCCCCCTACGTGTAGCCCTCCTCCTCCCCTCTTCGCTTCGTTACTGTTCCTCCACTCACCATCACCATCAAAACGACACGTTCCACTTTACCCCTGAAAGAGGTAACTTTTTTAAGTTTTACACCCTTCCCCGCTCTCCCCGACTGGACGAGAACCGTCTGCAGAAGCAGTACCACAATCTGCAAAGGAGAGTGCACCCTGACCAAGAGAATGTCACATCCTCAGAGGCCCCCACAGACCTCTCCGAGCGCTCCGAGGAAGAAAGAAAGGACCTGTCCGTGTACGGCAACCTCGCCTATGAAACCCTCCGTGATCCTTTCCTACGGTGCCGCTACCTCAGTCGACTGGCACGGTATGAAGCGGCCAAGCAGAAGAACTCCAACACCCCACTTACTGTAAAGGAGGAGGAGGACTTAGCGAACGACGACGACCAGCGCTCCGAGCTCATCAACGCAGCGGTGCCCATGCCAGAGATGTCGGAGACTTTTTTAATGGAAATAATGTCCATGAACGATCTTATTTTTACTGGTGATCCTCACAACGAGGAGGAACGGAATCAAATGCTGGTGCTGAAGGCGGACCTAGAGGAGCGCTCCGACGAGTACTACGACCGTGCGCTCGCCCTGTGGGAGGCCGGCGACCTCGAACAGTTCCACATCGTGGTCGCCGAGTGGACCTACATCTACAATGCTCTCCGTCACCTTATCAACCGACTCTAATAATAAAAAAAGGAAAGGAAAAAAAAAAACTGCAAGCGATACGCTTTCCTCACTCCTTTGGGAATAGTGTACTTTATACTGGTTATTAATATTAATTTGTAAAAAAAATAAAAGACACTTTACGCGCCGACCTTAATCACACGTTTAAAAAATAAAATACATTAATTATTTATGACTTTTAGCCGTAGTTCTGCACTTTTTTTTCCCCCCTCCTTATTATTTTATTAACTCTCCAGTGTAACCATTACACTAATCTCTCTCTCACTCTCACTCTCTCACTTTCTGCTATTCTAAGAATACAAAACTGTTAAAAAAAAAAAAGAAAAAAAAGAGGAGGCGCATTATTAAAGATGGCGGAGGTCGATGGAAAAGGAATGATAGCACAGACCGACGTAATCTTCCTAGTTCGTACTGCACTGTTCTCCACGTGGACGACTATCAGTCGTTTTGTGGTCCGACGAGTGGTGACTCTAATGGTAGTAGAAAGGTGTTCTCTGGGGGAGAAGGAGAAGGAGAAGGAGGAAAGGACAAATAAAACAGAGGAAACACAACAGCATCAACAACCTCGTCGGGGGTGCTGGGGAATGATGAAATACTTGAAACAACGCGCCGGGTATGGGGGGATGGTGAAGGGACTGAAAATCTCTTTTTGCTTTTCCGTGCTGGTGTGGGTGCAGAACCAGCTGTTGTTCCTCGCGATACGAGGCCTCCTGCTGCACTATCAAGGTACGCTACTGGAAGTGCTACTGCGATTGCTGCTGCCGGTAGCGGTGTGTTTCGTCTCTGCGCCTCTACGAAACTTACGCTCCACCATTCTCACCAACCTGACGGTAGGTGTGGTAGCGGAGGAGGGGGAGGGGCTGCAGTCTATGGGGGAGGTATGGGCCGCAGCTCCTCCACTCGATGCCGTGGAAGAGCTGGCTGTGGCGGGGGGGGCGGGTGGACCTTCTGGACCGTTATGTGGGCCTGCTAGGGGGGCTGGGGCTGCCGATGGTGCTACGGTATATACTCGAGGACCAAGGGGAGTGGGGCCTTCCTCGGCCGTTGCGACTGGTGCTCTCCACCGTCACCTTGAGTACCGTTTCCACGGTGCTTCATCATCCCTATTTAGTGATTACAGAGCGGTTAGCGCTGTTGAGGGCGGCTGCACCCTCCGAGGAGAATAATGAAGAGAGTGGGGAGAAGAAGGTGGAAGTGGAGTGGCAATATCGTACGGAAGAAGAGTGTATAAAAGCGATCCTCTCTACTGAAGGGGTAAAAGGATTCTTCACAGGATCACTTTTTCTCACCGCCTTTCACTGTTCTTTATCTCTTCCTGTGGTACCCAAGAAGGGAAGGAGGACTGAACTTCAATGAAAAAAAAAAAACAAATATATATATAAATATATATATATTGCACCTAAAAGGTTCAAAAGTTAAAATAATATACATACACAAACATCACTAAAAAAAAAAAATTGATTGTATTATAACTTTATTACTTCAGATAATCTCTTTGATCACTTTTTTTTCCCCTTACTCTTTTTTTTTCTATCCTCATGTCGCCATCTTCTCGTAGATAAATACTCAAAGATAAAAAAAAAACAAAAGGTAAAAAAAGAAAGAACACGGAAGACTCTGTTGGATTATGTCTGTGAATGGAGGAAGTAGTCCGGCCCCTAAGGAGCCTTCTCGTGCTCCTAACCTCTTCGTTCCCTCTAGCCCAGCACTACCACTACGACACGGTGCCAACGGAAAGACTCTCATGAGCAAGAAGAGCACTCGCACACTCAGCAAAATGGCCAAAGGGAGAACCAGTGGTGGTGGTGGGATGGAGAAGGCGCCGTTTGGGTTCCAACCCTCTCCTCGTATCAACGGCTTGCAGATTGAAGGAAAGCGCGCGAGTTTGACGTCCGCTCCCAACAGTCGACGTGGCAGCTCGGCGGCCGGTAGTCCGACCCGCAGTATAGGAGGCAGTCACTCCGCCACACAGTACCCCGAGTGGTCCCCCAAGCCCCCTTCACAGGCCCGTCCACTGTCTCACCCTCGGCAGAAGCCGGATACCCCTCCACCCTCCTTCACGCGCACCTACTTGGTGGGAGGGGCCGTCGTCAACCCCAACCTGAACATCGCTCCTTCGGTTCAGAAAGACGTTAAAGTAGTCGACACCCCCGAGGACCTCCGCACAACGCCTCCTCGGAGTGGTATTGGGGCGATCTTGCGAGAGCCCCGCCGCTCCTCCCGGCAGCCAGGTATTACCGCAGAGGGTCTCCCCTCTCCACCTAGTATTCCCTCCTCCGCGGGGGAGGCACCAGTGCTGGAAATCATTCCCAAGGAAAAGTCTACCCCTCTCTGCGTGGAGACACTGCATAAACTGTACGGCACAACAGTCCATGACGTCGTCGCCCCCGAGCAGCTCTCCACAGAGGCCTTTGCCAATACCATTCCGCGTTCCTTCGCGAGAGAAATCCTCCCCGAGCTCCTGCAGGCCGAGAGTAAGGCGGAGGAGCTCGCCTCTGTACGTAGGCTAATCGACTGGACGGTGACGATCCCCACCGCCGAGACCGTACCTCCTCCCTCTATTGCATTCCTGGACGGGGAGGGTCAGCCGATGCCACACGTCACCACCCTCTTTTATACGCTAGACTCCCTCACCGGAGACCTTCAACTGACGGATGTCCTCTCAAAGGATAGTAAGTACACGAATGGAGGGGAGTACGCCGCGAGTGCTACGACGAGCGGTGGTACGAGTCCTTCTCCCACTAGTACCTTCCACAAAACCACCATGACTGGATCGACGAAGCCCTTTTCCGCCGCCGCCGCAACTACTACTTTTGCTTCCGTACTCCCACGCCCTACCACGGGAGGTCAAAAGCCCTTTACCTCCCCGGAACCCAAAATATTTGGAAGCTCGACGGAAAAGGTGAACAGCTTCGGTCTTTACCGCATTCATCGTCTGGTTGGATTGCTCCCTGGTCTGTCTGAGAAGGTTGGCCTCGAGCGTGTCTTGGAGTTTCAGGTGCACACCCCTACCAAGGGAATGTTTCTGGCCGAGCCCTACGTGGACTCTGAGGTAGGGGACTTGGTACTGCACCTCAACACTAACCTCGAGGGCAGTGTGACGATGGTGATCAAAGGGTTCGACTGTAGCAGCGTTGACAGAGAGACGGGATTGATTCAGGAGAGCTCCAATGAGCTGCGGTGTGTAGTGCAAGTTAAAACGGCCCTAGGGTCCCGGCAAGGCGCGGCGCCGCTGAAGCACTCGGACGCACCCCGACCCAGGGCATTCAGCAATAGTCTACAAAGTATGGAAAAGCTAGAAACCCCTCCCGCCCCGAAAAGGGAACAGAAACGGGAAAGGACCAGTCTGTCGGAGCCGTTTTCCTTCCCTCTCGACAATCCCTACACCCTCTTTTACGAAGAGGTGTCCCAGACCAGTACTGAATTTAGATTAAAAAAATACCGGAGGGAGCAACAGAAGAAAAAGCAGCTCAGTAAGGCTATGAAGACGAGTCACAAGGCGACGGACTTGGAGGCCAGCACACTCAGTGAAGGGGACCTGAACGCATTCAAGGACACCCCTCTCCTGAATCGTCATGAACAAGAGGAAGCCGACGCCGCTCAAAAACTGGAAACGGAAAACCTGTCCTTCCGATCGGTAGATAACCACTCTCCTTGGTTCACCCTCGGTACTCTCCAGCAGCCGATTGGACACTTTCGTCTGACGGCATGGCAACAGAAATTTATTCGCCTCTTCGCTAACGGCAACGAAGGACTGTTCCGGACCGAAATTCGGATCGAAGTGAAGAAGAGTGCACGACGTGACCTTAGAGGGGTTCTCTACGCCCTAGGTAACCGAACCAACAGCCTGAGTGGTAGTATCATGAGCCGACGGAAGAGTTCCAAGCGAAGCAGCATAGTGACCGATGCGGCGGCCGTGGAAGCGGCGTCCAGCCCAGAGAAGCGAAGCGAAACCATCAAAAAGCTAATTCTTTGTCTTTTGCTGGAAGAAAATAGAAACTCTAGACAACTCTACGCCGATATAACGGAACTGTGTGACGTCTATGTCACCAGCGCCTACACTCAGACCGTTGCGACGTCAGGGGGCAGTCGGGATCACTTGCAGCGAAAGGCGGCGACTATCATTATGCCAGAAATGGCACGTGGGGCGCTGCTGGGTATAGCACCCACTTCCCCTAAAGGGAGACTCGGTGGAAAGGCGCGGGAGGAGATCAACACCCTCATTGATGCCCTGGAGCTGGCGATGGTGGCGACATTCAGTATAGGTTGCTACGCACACTGCTGTCAATATGCGCTCCAACGAGTACATGCGGTGTGTGTACGGGAGCAGGATACGACGATTCCGTTCAATAACGCTCAGGAGGACCTTGCAGAGACGTACCTGTGGAACGGCGATGGCAAAAACTCGCTGCAGGTGGCCGAAGATGTCTTGATGCTGGCGGAAGGGTTGCACGGTCGTCACAGCATTGAGGCAGTGCGAGCCGCCCTACTCCTTTCCCTGGCTTCTATCAGCTGCACCGACGGGAAGCGTGCGGGTGAGGTGCTGATCCCTCTGTATGAGTCGATTCATAAAGGGGAGGTGTCACTGCCGCCCCACTGGCAGGCACAGGTTCATATAGCCGTCGCCTACACCAGGCCCAACATCGGGTCGCACCAGCTGGACCAAAAAGGGCTCACTCCGGATAGTGTGATTGCGGAGCTGAACCGCGCCTATGCCCTTCTACGGGGGGATGGCGACCTTGCTGAGATGGATAAGTCCTTCTCTACTGTTTTACCTGGTCAGGTCAACAACAGCATCAGCGAGAGCCGAAAAGAAGAGGAGCCTGGTGGCGGTGTTCCCAACTTGAGGGAGGAAAAACGGCTTCGGTGGAACTTGCTATCGTGGGTGGGGTCTATGCTGGTACAGCATGGTCAGATTCAAAAGGGAATTAAGATTATTGAAGACGTAGTGCAGGAGTTGGTGTTGGGCCAGCACCGTGTAGTGGAGCGCCGTCATCGAAGCGAGATGGCCGCCATTCTTTGGGTCTCCATCTCCCTCTGGCGCTGTTGGGCCTACCCGACCGAGGAGCAGACCTCTCACGTGATGCTACGGCGCATGACGCAGCGCCTGCAGACCGTGGAAGGTCCTATGCATCCCATCACCTCCATGGCGCAGCTCATGTTTGCCTATCTGCAGCGCACCGTCCCTTACGCTGGATCGCTCACCATTGCCAGTAAAGCGATGCAGTACCTCAACCGCACCGTCAACGCTCGTAGTCCACTTCTACTATATGCCCACCGGATCAACTGTATTCTAAGCACCATCTCCCTCCGCTGGCGGCACGCGATCGGTCACGCCAACTCCGCGCTTCAAATCGCCATGATAAACGGCTGTTACGACGAAACACTTTCCGTTCACGAAGAAGATCTCATCGGTAGTCTCCTCCGCACCCCCCACAGCGTCACCGTAGTCCTCTCGGCTCCTTTATTTGAGGAACGGCTCCTACGCCGGTTGGAGTCCCTCGCGAGGGGGTACGGCGCCTCTCACTTCCGTCTACTCTCTCCACTGGTTAGTCTCAGCTGCCTCTGCTACTTGCAAGAAAAGTACGACGAGGCCTTCCAGTATGCACAACGGGCGATACGGGTGTTGGACCCTAAAGGTCTCCTTCACGTCACGCAGAAGGTGCTCCTCCCCGCCAACCTCCTCCCCATCTCCTCGGTTCAGCAGCGCGACCACCTCGTCAAGTCGAATTTGCAAACCGCACCACAGATTTTCCGCCTCACTCAGTTTGTCTACTTTATGGCCGCCATCCTCGTCGCACAGAAGCGGGTCGACGAGGCGTTGGACTACTACCTACGGTGCCTCGCGCTGCTGGAGTGCGCGGAGCTGGACGGCTCCCTCTCCTCCATTCACGTCATGCGATCCATCGCGAAACTCTTATACACGGAAGGGGAATATGGAGAGGCATTAGGGTGGGCGACCACCGCCGCCGAGGACACCCGTCGTCACTACGGCTCCTGGCCGCTGGAGGGGATGGAGAGTAACAAGCTTCTGATGGAGATCGAAAACATACTGTTTCAGAAAGAGGGATACTACGTAACTATTAATCAGTGGAGGCCCACCTACGAGGATCCGCAGGTGAACGCCGAGGCACATCAGTACCTAGAGCTCATCTAATCAAAAACACCAACCAAAACAACAAAAAAAAAAATGTATCTCAAAAAAAAATAAAAGTAAAATATTATGTAACTCAATATTAATACTAATAATATTATTTGTAATTTTGTAATTGTACTTGAATCATTATATTAACTACCAAAAAAAGGCTTACTAGACAAGAAATATTAAGTAATAGAAACAAGGAAAGGAGAAGAGAAGGTAAAAAAAAAATGTAAATATTTTTAGTACAGTTTGTACTACTCTTCTATGTACACTATAGGAGAACACGATGCACTCTTTAAATTTAAGTGAGTTTTCCTTTTTAAAAATATATATTATTTCTAGCCACAATCACGCACATGAACGCATTAACGTAAGTAAATACACCTTAGTCCCCTAGTGGTCCAGAATGATTGTAGTTCACAGTGCATGTTATCTCTCTTTCTTTCTTTTTTTTTTTCTTTCTGTTTACTTCTTTTTCTCACCTTCTTCTGTTTTCTTTTTCTTTCTTTCTTTTAGTGCCCCCCCCCCCATCACCACCACGTTACTAATTCTTTTTTTTTAGCTCATGTCCAGTGTCGCCCAGGCAGTGGTGCTCACCGGCTCTATAGCAATGGTAACCGAGTACTTTGGATTCGCCATGAACGCTATTCTCTACCAGCGCGGAGTGTACCCCTCCGATCAGTTCCAGCTGGTCCACAAGTATGATTTACCCCTCTACATCACCACTAACGAATCCCTCTCCTCGTATATGGCGGTATTATTACAACAGATTGTGCACTGGATTAGCAGTAGAGAGTGTAGCCGTTTGGTGCTGCTGCTTCAGTCCGCGGAGACGGAGGAGGTGCTCGAGCGGTGGGAGTTTGTGCTGGACACCGACGACAAGAAGGGTCGCCGATGGGAGGATAACGCCCCTCGGGTGATGTACCAGCTGCCGCCCCGCACGGCCGCTAAAAAAACGGAAGAGGAAGTGAAGAAAGATATTCAGGCTGTTATGAGGCAGATCACTAGTTGCGTGTCTTTTCTACCGACGTTGGAGGGGCCGTTGGTGTTTGATGTATTGGTGTACACTACGGTGAATACCACCGCCCCTGCAGACGGTAGTTGGGAGCTGTCGGATCCACGGCTGTTAGAAAAAGGCTACGCCTTCCACCTAAAGTCTTTTGATACTTCCCACCATAAAGTGGCGACTAGTGTGAGTTACAAGGAATAATAATAGTATAGAGATAGATACCGTTAGATGAGAAAGAATAAAAAGAATACGGAAACAACCCTGCACTGTCCTCCATCTTGCTTAGATACATTTTAGAAGTGAAAAAAAAAAACAAGGAAAAATGTGTCTGTCGGCGTTTCACTCTGAAACACATTTATTATTATTATTATTATTATTATTGCAGTAGGCTCCTTGAACCAACTATATCTGCACACATCCGCTTCCTCTCTTCTGTCTTCTGATCACTAAGAAAAGTAATTAGTAAAACAAAAAAGTGTATACATATATATATATATATATATATATATATATTAGAGAATGGCCTCAAAAAAGGAGGTATTTAATCCTTTTCCTAGAATGGGCCGATACGCCGCCCCCCTCATCGAAGGCGTCGCTCCCACTAACCCCGTAGCCGCAGAGTTCACCGACACTCTCCTGCAAGTCTTTCCTCCCCTTCCCAAGACGGAGGTGTCCCTGCGCGTACAGTTCCGCTGCTCCGTACCGTTGGTCGAGGGGGACACCATCACTCTCACTCTGCCAGGGTTCAAAGGAGATCCCCAGGCCTTTGCTCCAGAGCCGCGTCCGCATCCAGACGGCTTCAACGCGGCGGAGTGCTTCCGGGCGTACTGGTCCGGGGATGCAAAACCGAAAGGGAAGAAACTAAAAGGGGTCCCTCCGAAGCAGACGATTCTTTTTCAGGCGGTGTGTCATGTGGAGGAAAGTCAGCTCATCACCTTTGGGGTCCCTTTTAGTGTCGGTCTTATGAGCCCTGACAAACAACCCGCCAACAGCGCCAAGCTGAAGATCGAGGGGATGATAAAGGCAGCGGAGGAGGGTAAAGTACCGAAGCAAACGATTATCACGTCGACCGAGATTAAAAAGGAAGCCATCACCGACGAACTAGACATCTACGGCAAATGCATTACACGAGTGATGGACGAAGGGAACATCACCGCGGAGGACCAACACATTAGTGAGTCTCTCAGTCAAGAAGAACTCGATCAACTGTGGATGGCGGTGCAGCAGCGACCACCCTACGCCCTCAATATGCCCTTCACCATCGCCGTTCGCGCCTTTCACGAGTACGAAGACGGTGGGGGTTTTATCAAGACGGTGATGGAGGCCGCCATCTCCTACGTGCGCGCCAAGGACCCTCTCGCTGTACACCGCGAGGTCGCCAGGAACTGGGGGGTCAAGGAGGCAGCGGTGGTGCTCCTAGAGGACCTACTCGCCACGCAGTGTGGGGGGCACTACCCAGAGATGAGTCGTACGGTCCTTCTGGTGTGCTGTCTGATCACCATGGAGCCCGCCGACGTGATTCGTATATTTGGACTGACAGGGCCGCTGGATAAGATGCCCACCTGCTCTATTCTTCAGGAAGTGCAGAGCGCCTTTCGCAGCTATGACGCGCTCGTCAAGAGGGCGGTGGACGACACAGGATCTTCTCCTACCGGGAATGCCAACGATGCCGTCACTGGCAACTCCACCAAGTCCTTGAAGCCGAAAACGGAGTATACTCCTCCCCAAGTATACTCGGAGCGATGTGAGAGGTTGGTGAAGAAGTGGGGCGCCGTGCTGGCCTGCTTGCTAACCACCACCTACGTCACCCAAGAACCGAAAGAAGAGAATCAAGCAAACGACTCGGGTGAGCGCCGTCAGCCGGTCGTGACGTTTGACACCACCCAGAACAGCGATCACAAGGAAAGGGAAAATTATCATCTGATGGCGCCTCCCCCTCTCTACGTCGCTGTTAGAGACCTTCCGACGGAGGAGCTGAACTACCTGCAGTCAATGCAGTCGGGGGACTGGTACATGTTTCCGCACTTTTTGATGGCGCGGGAGCACTTTCCCCCCATAGAACGCATTCAGGAGCAGGAAAAAACCACCGCAGCGGCAGCGGCAGCAGGGGACGGCCCTATGGCATTGAAACTTCCTACCGATAACAAGGAGGACACTAGCACCAACCACGAAGACGAGGACGACAACGACGGGGACGATTATATTCCCGCCGACGACTCTGTTGTATTTGAACTGAGAAATGTTCTTGAGGCGCTGGAGATGGCCGACGTCTCCGTCTACCCCAACAACCGAGAATGGCTGCTCCCCTTCGGTGCCTCTTTCCGGGTGGTGTCCGTGGAGGTACATCAAGCCCTACAGAAGCTCACTCATGTGGTGCTTACGATGGAGGGCAGCGTCGCGGGAGCGGTCGGCGATGACTTCATTCCTCAAGGCGACCGAAACGTTGCGGGAATGGTGAAGGGAAAGGTGTTATCCCGCCTCGAGCAGTCCCACCTCCACACCTCCCACATCGCACAGCTCATCTATCTCTATGTTAAACTGCAGAACCGAAAGCGTCAGCACGCACCGACGCTGATACGAGCACAATACCTCTCTCACTATCATACCGTTCAGCGGGCGACGCAGGCGAAGGACGCGATTGAGGGTGGGTATGTGCTATGGCAGGTACAGACGCATCCCCCTTCCTACGTCGAAGAGGGGGTGGTGCGTCCGGCGAGTTGGGAAACCGTGCCGGCCAAGTTCTTGGAAAAAATAGAACTCTTCTTTTTGGAACGGAATAAGTCCCGGTTGCTGTTGGAGGAGGGCACCGACGCAAAGAGTGGTCCTACGCTGGTGTTTAACTTGGAGAACTACACGATTACCTACGGCGGACGAGACCCACGGCCGGTGCGTCGGGTGGTCGGTGGCTACATCACCCACGAGCCTACCACGATACAGTGTACCCAGTACGACGAGATGAACGATTTAAACGAGGAGTGTGATAAAAAGATTCTTGCATTGAAACAGAAATTAGGTTTAGTGGACGCTCCTGAAAAGGCAAAGAAGGAAAAGAAGGCTGCTGGAGGAAAGAAGGCGGCGAAGAAGAAGAAAAAATAGCCACATTGATGAAAAAAAAGAAAGGTTCAAAGCGGACTCCTCTGACAGTATTCAAACAACCCGTCAACGTGTCTCGTCATTATGTAAATATGTAAACTAAGCAAGAAACAGAAAGAGAAACGAATGCAATAATAAAAAAAAAAATACGAAAGGATACACTACCACAAAGGTAAGAAAAAAAATGATATTTCTAATAGTTACAATACTATCTCCTCCATTATTCATTTTCTCTCTCTCTTTACCATACGATAGAATACGTATATTAGAGCCCCCACTCCTACTTAACCCCTATGCTACGTCGCCTCTCTCTGGCTACGTTTCTCACCGCCACTGCGGCTGGAACTCACCCCACTAACCCTCCGATAGCCTACACGAATGCCTTACTACACGCCCAACGTGGTATCTTTGCGGATAAGGTGAGGGCGGGGATGGTGCTCAAGGTGGACAAGCGTTACTATCGTGTCTTGGCCAACACACGCTCCCAGAAGGGTCAAACTGCCGCCTCGTTTAATATCAAACTGACAGAGGTAGGCACTGGACGGAAGAAGGAGGTGACGGCCGGCCAGGGACACGACTTTGAGGAGGTCCGTGCCCATCGTGTGCGACTGTTATTTAGCGGCTTCGACGACGATGACTTTGCTTGTTTTGTATTCCCCGAACACAGTACGGAGGCGGGGCGTGAGGTCAACATCAAAGGGGACTCCCTCAGCGACGTGCAGCAGCAGTTCTTGGCATGTGGAATGCCGGTCGATATTCTCCACATCCCCGCCGATGATGAGTCGCCGGATCAGAAGGACATTTGGTCCGAGGTGATGCTGCCCAACAGTTATGTCTACACCGTCGAGAAGATCAACTTGAAAGGGCTTTACAAGATGGCAACGTTGGTGGAGTGCGACGGGAGTGTGAGTGTTAATGATCAAATACAGCCGGGGGATAAAATTAAAGTGCTCATCAAACCGGACGGAACTGCCTCTTTTGGTGGGAGAGCATAATGAAATAAAATACCATCACACACACACACGCGTATACTATTTTAGTATCTTCACAACTAAAAATAAAAAAAAAAAGAATGGTAGGAGAGAGACAAAAGAAGGAAAAAAATGAGGAACAATGTCATAAATGCATTGGGACAAGCTGTAATCTTTTTTAAGAGTCAGAAGCATAAGAATGACATGCATATCCATTATTATTATTTTCAATTTGTGTCGTTGTAAAAAAAAAAAAATATATATTACTCTTTTTTTATTTTATTACTTTCTCTCATATTAATAATATAATACATACAAAGGGATCACAGCAACCAAAAAAAAAAAAGAATCACCCTATACATACACACACCATGCCCGCGGCCAGTGAGCAGTCTCAGAATAGCGAGCCCTACATTGATCGACTCCCTCCCTTCTTCCCCACCTCTTGCAAACAGTGTGAGAAGCAGACGGAACAGTTCTTTCAGTGCTTTGAGAAGTACGCCGTGATGAAAGATGCCACCGACACCGTTTCCGCCAAGCAGTCCCTCCAGCACTGTCAGGGACCTCTCAGAGAGTACAAGGTGTGTATGGAAAAACACATGAACGCGACGAAGCCGTGGTGGAAAGTGTGGTGATCCACACCCTATACCCTATATATATTCATGAAAAGGAAAAGAAAAGAAAAAAAAGAAAATTTGTCGTGATGAGGATGATAACTCTTTCTTTTTTTTCTTTTTTTTTTTTCATCTACATTTTATGTTCACAAAAATTAGTTGTATTCAAGTTTTCGAAAAAAAAAAAACGAACAATACACTTGTCGTTTCGCCTTTTATTATCATGATTTAGTTTTGTTTTCACAATAACTGACTTCCTCTTTCTTTTTTCTTTTACTGTCTTTTAAATACGCACCAAAAGAACTAAAATAAAAAGGAGAAAATCTGTCTTAGGAATATAGCAAACAGAAAAAACAAAATTTCTCTCTTCACATAAATATTATTATTATTATTAGTTGTTTTTTTTTAGTTTTTTACTCTTTTTCACTCTAGTCACACCTCAATGTACGCAAGGTATCGAACCAGGTCTCGCTTCTATAAGCAAAACATCCGCCCTCAAAAAGCCTACGGAGCCCCTGTCAACCTTTTCCGTAACCCAGTGATCAAAAAAGGGCTCCTCCACGGTATCTACACCGACCAGACAGTGGACCTGCGGGAGAAGGAGCGTCTAGAGCTGCTAGAGAGCATCCGTCACCCCCGAGAGAGAGACTTTTACCAGGACCACACCTTTCACAACCAGTGGGTCGACCGTGACTTGGAGAAGCACCAAAAATCAGAGATTGTCTCTCGTTATCGCTTCTTTGACCCCAACTACCCCGTGAAGAAATGGATCTGGTACCCGGGCGACACCGTGGAGGTCGTCTCCGGCGAGGGACAAGGGCAGCGGGGCTCTATTATTGCTGTCATCAAGTATAAAAACGAAATTCTAGTACAAAATGTAAACGTCCAGGACGTCACGATCCCGGCCTCGGAGACCCGCCCTGAGCAGATCGTCCAGCGCGAGCACCCCATCAACGTCGACCGCGTTCGTCACGTGGACCCCTCCACCAACGAACTCTGCCACGTCGAGTTAGTCACGGTGCGGAATAAAGAGAATGGAAAACTGGAGGAGCGACGCATCTCGATGGAGACAGGCGTGCTGCTGCCCACACCGGAGCCCGAGGTCACTGTAGAGGCAGGGGACCCTCTGCGTGACACCCCTATCCAAGACGCCGACGAACCCACTTATGAGCCGGAGAAGGAAATACCACTCTTGATGGAGCGTCGCCTTCGTGCGATGGAGAATTACTTTATCAACACCCTCAAGGAGGCGTACGAGTTCCACCGACCGCTGCAGCAGCAAAACGCGGAGGACATGTTGAGGTTCCAGCAGGGAGTGATCCGCCAGGCAGGAGAGAAGGTGTCCGACCACGTCCTGAAGCACGGTCTTACCGCCGAGTCCGCTGCAGTCGGTAGTCTGCCCGACTGGTGGCAGCAGATGCTAGCCCCTTATGAGGAAAGTATTGAGGAGGAACGTCTACTGAAGGAGGAGGAGGCCCGGCAGGCGGAGCGGAGGGCCCAGGAAGAGCTCTCTAGCACGTCCGCCAGCATGGACGTCGACGACGACGATGGGGTGTTTGAAGAAATTGAAGAAGAGGAGGAGGATGGAAAAGACAGAAATTAGGATTATGAAAAATAATGAAAAAAAGGTAAAAAAAAATAAACAAAATGCAAAGCTTGAATGAAGAGGATTTATTTCACATGCATACATATATACATGTATTGGCTGTTGGTAGTTTTACTCTTTCTAGGTGCATCTATTCGAAACATTCCCTTTTTTTTTTTTTTGAGATAGTACGAGTTATCTGCTTTTTACACATTATCATTTGTATACCTATCAAACAAAAAGGAAAGGAAAAAAAAATGGAAAAGGAAAACGCCTCCCCGACCAAAGAAAAAAAAGAAGAAAAGGTTTCTTCCCCGGTACAACCTTCCCCTCCTAAAAACGATTGTTTGCCGCGGACGGTGGAGGAGATTGAGGAACAAATTGACAACACCCTCTACATGCTGGAGCAGCTTCAACAGGTCAAAAGCAGGGGACGGTTTATTGCCAAGAGCGAAATCGTTAATCTTCAAAAAGCTTACCAGTATATTAAAAAGGAGGCAGAGGGGTCCTCTGCTTTTAGCAGCTTCAAGGAGAAGCTAACTTCTATCGAAACACAGTTGGTCGCATTAGAAGAATATATCGAGCAAAAAAAGTTTAACGTGTCTTATCATGGGTCCTGGAAAAGTATTTTTCATACCCCTGGAATACGCCGACTACAGTCCATCTGCTTAGGCACGTTTATCTTTTTTATCGGAGTCCCTCTCAGTTTTGTGCTCATTATTCTGTTCCTGTACTTTCGTCTGACACGGCCCTTTATTATTCTCTATATTCTCCACACCTTCACGACCGGGCGGCCGAAGCATCCAATGCCACGTCAGATGCGAGTGCTGAGACTCCCTATTTGGAAGTACTACCGAGACTACTTCCCAATCCGTCTTGTCGTGCCGCCCGCCACACGGAAAAAGTTTGACCCCCAGTACAACTATCTCTTCGCCTATCACCCTCACGGGGTACACACCTTCGGCGCCATCAGCAGTTTCGGGACGGAGGCCAGTCACATTAGTAAAGTGTTACCCGGTGTGTGCGTACACCTTCAGACCCTGGCGATCAACTACTACATTCCTTTCTGGAGGCAGTGCATGGTAGGGATGGGGGCGGGCGATGCGAGCGCCGACTGCATCCGTAAAACCCTTCGTGCAGGCCCTGGGGAGAGCGTGGTGCTGGTCGTCGGGGGGGCGGCGGAGGCACTCATGTCCAAGCCTGGGTCGAACGACCTCTTACTGCACAAGCGAAAAGGGTTCGTGAAGATTGCGCTGCAGGAGGGGGCGCGACTGGTGCCGGTGTACGGCTTCGGGGAGAACAACGCCTATGATATCTCCTCGCTGGCCGAGAGCAGAACGGTGCAACTAGTGCTGCGTTTGATGAAGAAATACACGGGCTTTACCATTCCACTGGTGTCAGGGAGAGGGTTTTTCTTCTCCTTTGGCGTCCTCCCTCATCGACGACCGATCGTCGTGGTCGTGGGGGAGCCCTTGGAGCTGCCTCGTATTCCCAACCCTACTCCGGAAGAGATTGAACACTGGCAGGGGAAATATATTGAGGCGGTGAAAAAGCTGTATCATGAGCACAGCGGTGTGTACGATCTAGAATCTACAGGTCTGCGAATCATGAAGTAATATATATGCTTTTCCAGAAGCAGGAAAGGTAAAAAAAAAAAGCATAAAAAAAAAGATAAAATCAAGAAGAAAATAAAAAAATAGGTTTGAAGTGTCTCAAATTATATATTTATTGCCAATTTTATATGTCGCTACGTTTCTGTGGACTTTTCAGTACTCTACATTGAAGAATACACATATTTAAATAGGTGTAGAATCTATAAGCAAAGTGTGATATGGACAATTATCAATATATATATATGTCTCTCTTTCTCTCTTTTTCGACGTCTCTCTACCACTATTATTATTATTATTATTACCAAAACCATTAAGGATTCTTTTTATTATTATTTTTATTGCTTTTATTTCAATATGGTTCTCATCTCCACCTACAGGAGCTCTCGCTTGGTGAGCCCCACCTTCCTCAACGGCCCTGTGATGCGCATGCGTGCCTTCGCCGACTACTGGTTCCAGCGCCCATGGAACGGTTCCCTTATGTTCTTCATCCCTGGTGACTTCCGTCTGTGGGCGGCTGGTATTCCCATCATCTACTGGGTCCACCGCTGGCACAACGACCACACCCTCGAGACCGACGCGGTCGAGAAGGCACTTATTCAGCGCTGGGGAGGATCGGTAGAGGCGGTTCGCAAGAACCTCACCCCGCAGGATCAACTCCGTGCTCGCGGCTTCTGTGATATCGAGAAGCTCTACTCCGCCTACGGACCCAAGGATGTCATCATTCAGCCCCTGGGTGACACGCTCCCCGGTAAGGATCTTTACAAGAAGGACCACGAGGGCCACCACTAAAGCACAAAAAAAAAATGTGTGGGTTCGCTCTCACGAAAAGTAAAATATATTATATAGTGTAAATGCTGAAAGAAAAATATTTCTCAATAGCGTTTTAGTAGTTCAACTTGTAGTTTAACAAGGGTTTTTATCAGGAAAAAAAAATCTAATGTTGTATACTGTTTCTTTTCTTATTAATTTTGAATATAACTTTACCGATGTGGGTTTGATTTCTCTAAACTATGAAATCTTCTTCTCTTCTACCCTTTCTCCTTTTATATAACAATTACAATTAAAATTAATAATAATAATAATAATAATAATAAAAAGAACACTTAAACAGATACAAAAAAAAAAAATGTCTGCGGATGCCAAGGTTGTGATTACCCCCTACGTCTCGTCTGCCATCCTCGAACACGCGAAGCGCAAACGTCAAGTCACCGGATTCCTTATCGGTTACCCCGCCAACAATAAATACTTCGTCGTTGATTATATCCCCATGACGGTCTCCTCCTCTAACCGCATGGAGGAGCGGAAGCGCCTCGCCCGCGCTAGGGACGTCAAATCCTCCTTTGTAAAGGGAGACATTATTGGGTGGTACTCCGCTGGTTGGCCAGAGGTTTCCGTAGAGAATGCCGAGGAGGCCTTCCACCGCTTCTGCGAGGCCCCTGGACATATTCTACTGGGGAAAGGAATGTCCGCCCTTCACCTCCACTGCGCCCTTCCAGAGGCCAGCCGCATGTCGGTGCAGTGGACCGCGTATGTCACCCGTAACCTAAGGACGGACAAGGACAAGTACGAACTCACTCGCTCCGATGAACAGCTGGTGAGCATCGCGGTAGAGGACAACACCGCCACCAACGTGGTGCTGAATCACGTCCGCGATCAGCTCCTCTACGCCGGCCAGTCCCCCTACCCCCGCGAGGCGCTAGTGAACCTGGATGAGGTGGCAAGGAAAGCCTCACAGGAGGGTAAGTCGATCCCAGAGTCGCTGCTGGCGGTGGAGAAACAAGTGCAGCAGCTCCTCTCCCAGGAGGGCGGCGATGATGTGGTGAAGGCTTCCCTGGAGACGCTACGACAGACTAGGGAGGAGCAGCTGGAGCGACAGCTGACGGCGGATGATGTGGTGACCCAGCACCTGAAGGAGGCTCTGATTATTAAGTGTATGGCAGTCCTCCTGCAGGAACACGTCTACCGCATAGAGGTTTCTATCGGAGAGTCTACGGACGATAGAAGGGGTGCTATTCTTAATAATAATCACAAAGGAAATAACTTTAGGAAGCGCAACTTCAACAATAACCACAATAAGCGGTAAAGCGAGGGCGAAGAAAAAAAAAAAGAAATATATAAAAGGATATCTAAGAAAAGAACGAAACAAGGATACATATATAATATAAAAAAAGAAAAAACCTTTAATAATAAACTAATTTTAATTAACCAAAAAAAAAAAACTAAAGCCAGAAACAGAAAAAAAAAAAAGAAAGAAACAGAAAGAAAAACAATTCTTGCTCTCGAAAATCTTTTAGCTGTTGTTTCTCACATCCTCTCTTTCCCCCAACTTATGTCTATTTATTTAATTTTCATAAAGTTAAGTGGCACATTTGTGCGTAACATCAGTAGTACTTTTCCTTTTTTTTTTTTCTTCGTCCTTAAGAAACCACAACTCACAACAATAAAAAAAAAAAAAGATGGCCGAGGAACCTCAAGCCCAAAAAGGAGCGCAACACCCCAAGTTGAATCAAGGCACCCCCTACCTCGCCTGCCCCTCCCCCAACCCACGTCAGCAAGCCCTTTCACTGGAGTGGGTTTTTGGGCTACATAAAGACTTTAAATCCATTATTCACAATCTCAGTAGTGTTACCGTATCCAATGACGGAAAAGAGGTGGAATTTCGAAAAGTGTTCTACACCGTCGCCCATGTCGCGGTGCTGTACGACGTGGTGCACAACACACAGAAGCACTTGATGGGGCACCTCCACACCATTGTCGCGAGTGCGTGCAGCTATAACCGTCGGTTTGTGGTCACGATTGATGAAGGAGATAAGGCGTGCTGGGGGCGGCGGAACCAAACCGCCCGAGTGAGGAGGGAAATGACCGTCAAGACCCCTCAAGATGACGTAGAGATGGGAGCGGAGGAGGAGGAACGCATGTTTCAAGACCCACAGGAGGCCCGCATCGACGAGGAGGACGATGGCTCCCTTATGATTGTGTGGGACACTCTCACTGGGATACCGGTGCGGACGATACCAATAGGCAAATACGGCGGGGCGGTCTGCTGTAGCATGTCCTCCGATGGAATGTACATCGCCACCATCAACCGCCGCACCCCCCAGGAGTTGATGATGTGGGGCTGGACGGTGGATGAGACCCAACTGGACGACTTTAGCTGGGCCAACAGTACTGTGGAGTACAACGGCGGGGATATTATTGCCCCAGAGTATGTACGGCGCATCCCCGCCCAGGATGAGCAAACCTCTATCCGGTTCTCCATCGAGGACCCACACCTCTTATGCTCCAACGGACTCCGCCGCGTCCTTTTTTGGTCCTGGCAAGAAGGGAAACTCAAGTACTACTCTCCCCCTATCCTTCAAAAGGACCTCAACGCCCCGGCGCTGGGGAACTTTACGCAGACGGTGCTGATCCCAGGGACTAGCATGGCCTGCAGCGGCACGATAGACGGCGATGTGGTCCTCTGGCAGTTGCAGCCGCGGGACCGCGTGCGTAAGATTCAAGACAAGGAACTCTTCAAGACGGTACGCATCCACCAAGGGGGGGTCACCTACATCACCTCGGAAGGGGGTCTTATCGTCACTGGTGGGATGGACGGTCAGGTGAAATTCCTCGACACGCGGTTGAGGTTAGTAGCGTGGTTCGAGGAGCTCAATGGGGGGCCGGTGGTGTCTATCAGCTTTGACCGCCTCCAGCAGAAGCCGTTGGAGGAGATGTTGATGGAGACTGCCAAGGCGACGGAGCGGCAGTTGCTAGCGGGGGGAAGTGGCGCGGCGGAAATGTTCACGGCACCGGATTTTATGATCTCCACCGCCAACGCTCTCATCATAGACGTTCCTAGTAAGTCGTTTCACACGAACGACGCTGAAAATGAGTTACGTCGGGGTAAACTGATTGTTCAAGGACAGGATCAATCCGTACAGAGTGTGGTAGCGCACCCAAAGCTGCCCTTGCTGGCGGTCGCCGGACACAGCGGGGGGTTGCATATCTGGGACTATCTGCAGCGACGGGTCCGCATGCTTACCATCTTTCGCGGGCTGTTGATTCAGAGCATGGCCTTTGACCCGACCGGTCGCCTCCTCGTCTGTGGGTTCACCAACGGAACGGTCAAAGTACTTTCCTCGGAGACGTTAGAAGAGGAACAGGTGTTCAAGCCCAAAAAGCCTGACAGTATTGTCCGCATCACCTTTTCCACAGATAGTCGCATGTTTGCCTATGGCACTCAGAGTGGTACAGTCGCCCTCTTCCAGTACGTGCACCGCAACCACGACCCTAGTAAACCGATGGAGTGGGAGCTGATTGGACGGCACAAGACCCACCGTGCCGCCATCAGCGGTCTTCAATTCATGAACGACACTAACGGGGAGGCACTTCGGCTCATGTCAGTGGGCGAGGATAAACGGTTAATCGAGTATAATTTAGCGGAATCCGACCCCGAAAGCGGTCTTCTCCTGCGGACCGCCCACCGCATCACTCAAGGGCCCTCTCCTACCGGCTTTCTCTGGGTCAAGGAACCCAACACCCTCGACCCCGAGAGCCGACCTCGAGGGGGGATGGAGATGATGCTAGACGACGACGTCGCGGAGGAGGTCGCCAGCGGTGCGGGAGGAGGGGCCCGTGGATCCGCCTCGTTGGATTCCGACCGAGACTACTTACTGATCGCCACTGACGAGTACAAGATTGGCATCTACCTCAGCGACTGGAGCCGCCAGTGCGTCAAGACGGTTCTCTCCCCTACCTATGGCGGCCCCATTGCCAGCATGGCCGTCGTCCCCGCCAACCCCGACGACCCCACAGGCCCCGAGCGCTGTCTTGCCTACAGCACCAAGGAACGGGTGATCGGCCTCGTGCAACTCCCTCTGAGAGGGGATCCTTTTGCCTCGGTCGGTCTTCTCGCCCACCCCGGCACCATCACCGACATGGCCGTCTCCTACGACGGACGGTTTCTCTTCACCGCCGGTGGGGAGGATCAGTCGATGCTGCAGTGGCGGATCGACGGCCGTCACATTCTGACCCCAGAGGAGCAGCAGGCGGTCGCCCAGACCCCTAGTCACGTCCCCCTCGACCACCTCCTCGCTACCGTGGAGGGAGGGGCGGAGGGGGAGTTGATGAAGGAGGTGCTGGATTACTTTTACTATGCCCAGATCCGCACCCAAGGGGAGGAGACCTCGGCGAAACGCGAGCTGCTCGGTGCCGTCCGCTTCTCCCAGCTCCCCAACCTCTTCCGCTCCCTCGGCTACTACCCTAGTGAGCTGGAGATTGGACACCTGACGTTTGAGGTCGCCAACCGGTACGGTCCAAAGGACGAACGACTGGAGGAGATTGACGTGGATAACATTCTCTTAGACTTTGCCCAGTTCATTCGACTGTATATTAACTACCGACCCGTCTTTGGGATCACGCGGGAGAACATTGAGTCCGCTTTTTTGGCGATCGGGGCGGATAAGCAGACAGGGGCGATCGATAGGGATGTGTTCTTTAATACGCTTTCCACCCGAGGGGAGGCGTTACACTCGGCCGAAATCGTCGCCGCACTCGCCTCCCTCCTAGGTGATGGGGTGAGAGTGGATATGTTAGAAGATCACATCACCGCCAGGGCCTTCGCTGAAAATCTGCTAGGCTTCGAGGACTATGACGTGGACGGACAAGGCAACCCGGCTGTCGGGTACGAGGATGAGGAAGACGAGGAAAGTGATGAAAATGGATTTTCTTGATATAAAGAAAAGAAAAAAAAACAATCCTTTTGAAAGGAAAAAAGGAAAAAAAAACGGATGTAAAATAATTATGTTCAGTATAGAATAAAAAAAAAAAATTATAAAAATTAAGAGAAAAAGAGAAAGAAAAAAATTGCTTGGTATGGTTGAATATCAAAGATTTTACTATATTTACTCTTTTTTTTTTTTACTATGTATAGCATCTCCATAAAGGAAACAAATAGAAGCGAAGCAGAGCAGCTTCGTTATTCTTATTCATAATCATATATATATATATATATACATATATATATATATACTGCACAGCATAAATATAGTTATACATTCTATATAGAAAATACAAAAGCATAAATTCATACACTAACATTTAAACCAGCTAAAAAAAAAAAGGATGACTTCCATCCTCGATGGAGTATGTGTATTTCTACAAGTCAAAAGGGGTGAAACATATAAACTAAAAGAAGTCAAAGACAATGTAAAGTATTTGGGAGCGACGTTGGCCCTTAGCGAAAAGGCGGCGGATATTGTAGTATGGTATAAGCCCAACGACCCTCTCCCTGTCCGTGATAGCGCCTCCTCTAACGTACTTTATGTGTCCCCCGACTACCTCCAATCCTGTAGGGCGGCTAGTAAAAAGCTTTCACCCCAAGACTTTGCCCTCTCTCCTTCCGAGAAGGGAAAAAACAGTACCGCACGTTCCCCATCACCAAAGAAAAACACTCGACGACCTGGGGTGACGAACGTGCCCTCTGACCCAGAGAGTCTGTGTAGTACCCCCTACCTCATGGAGGACCCCAGCCCTGCACGGGATCTACGCCCCCATCCCTTCGCCAGTGACTCCACCATTGAAAAGGAAGTGGAAGATATGCGGTTTGCCATGGTACTCGCCTCGGCCAAGAAGCGAAGTGCAAGCGCCCACTCCCCCGAGAAGCACTCCTCCTCCTCCTCCAAGACGACGGAGAGTGTGAAAAAGAAGAAGGATCCTTTTCTCGAGGATATTTCTACTCAGAAGAGTGTCTCCAATAATGAACTTTGCTCCAACAGTGGCGGCCTGGCGCACTCCTCGTCGCTGTCCCTGACGCAAAAGCTGCCCCGCAAGGACCCTGTGGAGGAGGAGGATGAGGACCTCGTACTAATCCGGAAACAGCCAAAAGAAAAGAGAAAGCGGGAAAGTAGTTCACCGAAAAGGGAAAAAAAAGTAAAACCCGTAAAAGAGAAGAAAAGTAAAACGAAGAAGCCCGTCAGTCCGGCAAAGGAGAGAAAAGCCCCGCGACAGCGGAGCAGCAAGCGTGCCAAGACAGACGACGAGGCACAAGAAGAAGAGGAGGATCCATCCACTTTCCTGCGTTTCTCACCAATCGAACGGCTCACTCCTCTCTCCGAACAAAAGACGGAGGATGCGGTGTGTCAGAGTGCCTCCTCCTGTCGCATCGCCTGTCAGTTTAGTGCCACGAGCAGCGCCTTTAAGCGGCAGTTTCTGTACGATGTGATTCGTCAACTAGGAGCCGAGTGTATCGAGGATTATTATTACCAAATCGAAGAAAATACAACTTCACGTGGAAAACGAAAAAAAAAAATGTCTAGTGTGGAGCCAAGGAATGAAACAATGAAACTGTACTCGAGAGGCTGCCCTCGACCCACCCATCTGGTCCTAGAAACCGACGCCGACCTCTCCCCGCTATTACTCTTGTGTAAGGCGCTAGGGGTGTCGGTGGTCACCCCACAGTGGTTGTACGACGCAGTGCAACTAGGTGCGCTACCGTGCGTGGTGCCAGACCTTCATCATCACCCTGTGTATGGAAGAGAGGACCACGCCCCCTCTGGAGCGGAGGACGTCTTTCTCTCCGCCAGCGCCAGCGGGGAGTTGGGGTACCACCAGCGTATCGTCGCGGAGGAGTGGTACCCCTTTGGCGAGCGGTGGTGTCGCCCCTACTACCGCCCTCTCCTCCAGGACTGCAGTATACACCTCTGCATCCCAGATGGGGAGGACTGGACCCCTCGTCGCCACCCTACCGTACGAAAGGGAAAGTGCAATCTTCTAGAAGGGCCGATGGACGCCCTCCTGCAGGCGACGGAACTCGTCCGCACGCTGGGTGGCACCATCGCCCGTGTCCTTCACGCACACACACCCGTAGATTTAATTGTTGACCTCAAAGGGTTCTACGCCGACCGTCGGGCAGCGGAGGAGAACCCCCCACACGACCACCACCACCACCCTTCCTCTCCTGCCCCTGTAGAGTCACTAGACCTTAACACGGTGTTTCAAAGTGCGGTCCAGTGCATGGAGAGTCTATCGACGCTCCCCTCCTCCCCGCCCCACAAGGATGAGATTCAGGGTACTCCTGTAGTGCGGGTAGAGTGGTTGGTGTATACTATTCTGCAACGTCAAAGAGCTCCGATAGCCCCATTCCTGCTTCGCTATCACGTCCCTGCATCCGTTACTAATAATAATAATACTAATAGTAAATCCGTTAGCCCATTGAAGGCGAAGGAGATGACGAATGCTTCAAGAAGAGAGGAAGAGGAAGAAAAAGAAGAAGTAGAGATGTTGGATGTGATGGGAAGAGTAGGGATCAAACAGTCAGAGGGACCGCGGTCTGCGGTAAAGCAGGCTTGGAATCAACTGGATACACAGCAAATTATTCAGCTCGGGGACAGTGATGGGGAGCGGTCACCACTCTAATACTTCTCTATTTTGGCATCCCTGTGCCCTTCTTGTTTATTATTACGATTACTATTTGCTTTAAATATCTGTTCAATTTACTTTATTTATTTATTTATTTATTTTTGTTTTATTTATATATGTTTTTTAGTTTTTGCCTGCGCTGTGAAAAAAGGAGGCTCGTATTACTGTTCTTTTAATTTTTTGTGTTGTAATATTATCTTGTGCTGTAATAATACTCTTCTCCGTTACCTTTTTACAAAGAAAAATAGTTTTTTATATATATTTATTTTTAGTTTACTTTTTAGTTTCACTGTTGTATACACATATTTGTATATATAACGAAAACAAAAAATAACAATAGCGTCTATCTCCGTCACCAAAGATATATATATATATAGGCGCCGATAGAAGTTTTTTTTTTTTTATCAAAAGCACACACACACACTTTCTTTCTCTCTCCCTTTTTAGTAGTCATGTCCTCCGGTAACAAATCCGGCAAGGTGCCTTTCGCCAACGGTCGTTATCTTCTTAGCCATCGATTAGGAAACGGTAGCTTTGGTGATATCTTTGAAGGATATGACACCGTCCGTCACATGCGCGTGGCGGTAAAGTTAGAAAAAAAAAAGATTCGCTTTCCTCAATTAGACTATGAAAGTAAAGTGTATCGACTGCTGCATCAACCCCCGGTAGGAATGAATGAGATAAGCCCTGAAGTGGTGCTGGACCAGTACGTCAACGGAGAGTTGGGCGAGGACGGTATGGCGGTACAGGACGCGCCTTTTATTGTGATTGGTATTCCTGAGATTTACTACTTTGACTCCGAAGGGGACTATAATATTATGGTGATGGAGCTGTGCGGTCCCTCGCTGGAGGATGTATTCAACTACTGCCACCGTCGGTTCTCGCTCAAGACGGTGTTAATGATTGCCGATCAAATACTGTTTCGTATTCAGTACCTCCACGATCGTGGGTTCGTCCACCGGGATATTAAACCAGAAAACTTTGTCTTTGGTTGCGGCGCAAAAGGTCACATCCTGTACATCATCGACTACGGTCTTTCCAAGCTGTATTGGGATCTGAAGAAAAATATGCATCTTCCTTTTGCCGAGGGAAAGCCGCTGACGGGGACCGCACGGTACTGCAGTGCCAACACCCACCGAGGCTATGAGCAGAGCCGTAGGGACGATATGGAGTCGCTAGGATTCTTATTTGTGTACTTTCTAAAGGGTAGCCTTCCATGGCAAGGAATCCAGGCAAAAGACCAGCACCTCAAGACGATAAAGATTGGAGAAAAGAAGATCGCCACCCCGCTGGAGGAGCTGTGCAGTGGACTCCCTGTAGAGTTCCTCAAGTACTGCCAGTACTGTCGCCTTCTCCGCTTCCAGGATAAGCCCGACTACGACTACCTCCGAGGGTTATTCCGAAACTTGGGAAAGAGGTACAACTACTGTGTGCCCGCCGTGCCGTGCAACAACCCCATTATGCTCCGCTACGCCATCGTCGAGGAGGAGGAGCGCTACGAGGATAACAGCAGCACTCAGAATAGCAGCGCCAACCACTACACCTCACGTCACAACGCCAATCGGGTTCGCAGTGGGGGTACACGGTTCGACCTCCCCGACCCGGACCCCACCAGAGGCTACTACGACTGGCAGTACGACTGGTTCTTGAAGCGAGAGAAGGAGGTGGAGGCGGGGCACCGCGAGGGGCAGCCCTCGACCGCGGAGGAGCCCAGTATTAACCCTGCCTACCGTGGGGACCACACCGACCAGCTGAATAAATAAATAAATAGGTAAATAAATAAAATTGAATATGGGTATCAAAATACCGAAAAGTAAAATAAAATAAAATAAAAAAAATAGAGGGAAAGGGAACAACAAAAAATCAGAAAGAAAAATTAGGTAAGATATAATATATATATATATATATTTCACCTACGAGAACGAATTGTTCCTCCGCCACTTTTTTTTTTTTTTCCGTCTTCAATGATGTTGTTGATTCACCTGGTTCCTTACTGTGTACACTAGGAGAAATTACGTCCTGACTACTTTTCAGTAGTTCGTTGCTGTGTTGTTGTTTTTTTCTCTCCAAAAAATTACTAGCTTTATTTTAAGTATTATACACATTTTATTTTTTTTTTCGGCAGATGATAAGAGAGTAAATATATGTAGTGCTTTTTTTTTTTGTAATTTATTTTATTTTTTAATTGCAAATGTATTTAGGGTAAAATGCTTCCCTTTATCTCTACTTCGTTGTTTTTTTGAAGACAAAATGTATTCTTTTGCACGTACTGTAGAAAAATTTCATTTATATTTAAAAAGTGCTAATGTAAAAAAAAAAAACAATTATATATATATTATATTAATTTAAAAATAAAAAATGAAGGAAACTTTCAACTGTTTATGTATGTGTGTATTATATATATATATATATATATATATACATACATTAATGTATTTACTCACCTTTTTTGCGCTCCCTATCAGTACACTGTTGTGCAATAAATAATAAAGGTATAGTAAAAGTTGTTTCTTTAATTTACTTTTTTTTTATTATTATTATTATTTACTCATTTATTTATTGATTAACTGTTCAAAAAGACAAAAGGGTAAAAAAAAAAAATGTGTGGTGTTTCCGTTAAGCATCTCTTCTTTCTTCCGCACTCTTTTTTTGGAGATTAGCGTTATAAGCATATTACCTTTTTTTGTTTGTTTGTTTAGTTTTCGTTACTACACTTATTCGTTTTAGGTTACTGTCGTTAACCATTATCATTACTATTATTAATATTACCGTTTGCCTCCCAAATTAGGACAACAATAATTTCAAACTAGACGAACCGAGAACTAAAAGGGAAGAAAAAAAATATCAATAAAATAAAAAAAGAATGTCTTCCGAGTTCACTAAATTTTTAGAAGAACGCTACACAAGACCGGTAGTGGTGGTGATCGCCTCCCCTGCGGCGGAGACGGCCTGCAGGAAAGATGGCCTCGATGTCATCCACCTCCTCCGCCCCTACAGTGTACACGAAGGTACTTGCTACGCCCACATTGGAGAACGAGGGGAGAATCTTAAAGTTACGAATTTTGGCGTCCGTCTCGTCCGCCATACCTGTGTGAGGGAACCCGGGGAGGCGGAGATACTACGATATCTGGGCCGTACGCTCAAGGTGGAGGCCCCCATGGACCTGGCGTGTGGGGAGCAACTGGACCGTGCTGTGCAAGAGCTCATGACGCCGCCTGCTATCAAGGAAACGAGCGGAGGCTGTGCAAGTGTGGGGAGTAGCAACAACAATAGTAATAACAACAACAATAACAATAGTAATAATAGTTACAGCTCGAGACCTCCTGGGGTGAGTGCCGGGGGCCCGCTGCCCCGCCCCGTCCGTCTCTCCTCCTCCAACGCCCTCACTACCCTTCTCGATCGCTCCTACCCCACCTGGCACAGTCGTATCGTCAAGGATATCTCCTTCCTCACCCGCTGCTCCGCCTTTGACACACTCGACCACCCGGTGGGGGTTATCAGCGTGGCGAGTACCGCGGAGCCGGGAGGGTTGGAGGGCTGTCTTCAAATCTTACAGTCCCAGGTGCGCCTCGCGGGGGAGGTGCGCAACGGCCTTCACAGCATGGACACGGACCTGCACAAGTACTTTATACTCCTCCACGACGTCACAGACCCCAGTAGTCCTTCTATTGACGAGGCACGGAGAATTCTACGGGCCGCCCAACAGCGCTTTTCTTCCAACAACGTCGCACTTGTTCGAATCAACTCGGTAGAGAACCCTCGCGGGAGTAAGTGCATGGACCCTACTCCGTATATGGAAGCCAACCGCCCGTGTTTGGACGTGCCTTCTGCCACTGCCGCCCAACTATACGAGGAGGCCGAGGCGGCTCAGTCGGAGCCGACAGGGGCCTCCGCGCTGGAAACGGCCAATAACAGTACCTCCACCTTGATTAGTTCCAGTGTGCTGATGAATAGTGTGACCAACAGCCGATACCTCCGCTATCACGGGGTGCACGGTCAGTTCGGGAAATGGGAGAACAACACCCCTAAAATCACCGCCTGCTGTCTCAGCCCGGAAGACGTTCAAGAACTCCGGTCCACCATGAACTACTATCTATCTCAGTCCTTACTGCGGCACCTCGAGCGCCGGCTACGAGCGATGGATGTGTTTGTGGAAGATAAGCGAACGACCACCCTCGGAAGGGTGGCGGCGTGGCTGAAGGGGAAGGAAGACTCTAAACCCGCCGCAAAAGACATTATTGTAGTGAAGCACGGAAACAGCACCCAGACCATGTACCTCGCCACCTCCTTGGAGATGCAGATGCGGCGGTGTGGGGACCTCTCCCTCGCCCTTCACGACTACGGCAGCGCGGCTCGGTACTATAAACTGTGTATTCAAGAGCTCTTTGAAACGCTCGACGACAGGCCCTATAATCTGCCGCTCATCGCCGCCTGTCAGGAGGCCATAGGGGTGTGTCACTACTTTGAGGGTCGACTCGCCCTTCCCTCCGTCGCCCCGTGGAATGTGGGGCGGTCGCAGCCCAAGGTGCGGTCCAACACCAGCGTCTGTCGGTTAGAGCTCGCCCTCAACGACTACGATGCCGCCAGACTGTCGTCGTATGTGTTACGGACGGCCCTTTTGCTGTACGAGTTTGGGCGGACCCGCACCCCTCCTTGCAGTGCTGCCTCCAAGTCTATAATTGAGTACCTCTTACGAAGTGGGTGGCTGCAGCAAAACAAGCTGCTCCGAGCCATCGCGTACGACATGCTCGCCTCCCTCTCCATCTTTTCCAATCCACCCTTTCCCTCCCATATGGTGCTACCGGTCACCATCGCCTCCGGGTATGGGGTGGAGGGTCACGTCCGTACCTTTGTCCGTCGGTTAGTAGAGGCGGGGGGTCTGTACCGGGAAAGCGGAGCCCCCGAGACCGCCTTACGTTGCTACCTAAGAGTGTTGGAGATACTCCGAGGCGTGGGGCAGCGGGGCTCGTGGAGCTATTTTTACGAGCACATTCTCTTCGCCGTAGCGGAGTTGTACTTTACCCTGCATCAAGACACGAAAGGACTCGTCGCCCTCACCACCTCCGTCACGCTCGGCACACCACGGTACCGCTCCACGAAGGAGGCAAAGAAGCACTTGGATTACTTCCTCTCCCAGCAGCAGCGGGTGCTACAGCTCATCGGGTATGGTCTCTGCCCCCATATGCCGATTCCTCTCATTGAACGGCCCTCTTTCACGATTGACAAGAATGTGTATATTGCCGACGGTGAAACCACCGCGACGGAGAGTAAAGTAGGAGAGGTGGCGGCGGAGCAGGAGTGGGACGGAATGGAGGAACTGACCAAAACGTACTATCAGAAAAATATCTTAAAAAAATACCCCGCCGTGACGTTTCCGCAGTATCAGAGCGATCACGGGAAGTGTACGTACGTCTTTCGGGAAGGCACCGATGTAAAGTCGAAAAAAAAGCTGTTTCAAGTCAACGTGGAACAAGATAAACGGTCCTACACCATCGCCAAGACGGAGCCTCTTTTACTCAGCTTTGTATTCTGCCACACCGCCGCCACCCCCATTAGCGCTCAAGGCGTGTGCATCCTATACCTCTCCAAGTCCAATCCTGACACTCTGTGGAAGAGCTCACTCTCCCAGAACGTCCACCTCCCCCCTCTCGGCTCCCAGCGCATCACCCTTCGCTTCGACCCGCTGGAGGAGGGCGAGTATGTGGTGATTGGACTCTGTTGGGTGGTGGAGGGTCAACAGGGGTATTACTACTTCGCCTCCAAAGAAAGTCGCCCGGGTCACACCGAGAGTTTGTTCGAGAACGCGCTGGAGAATCCTACGCCGAAGATTGACGCGGAAGAAAATATCAAAGTGACCGTCACGCAGCCGAGAGCGTGGTTGACCAGTCGGTTGGAACCCCCCTTACCGGAGAGTATGCGAGACGGCGAGTATTTTGCTACGAAACTCATTGTCACTAACCATAGCAAAGTGAACGCAGCGACACACATCACCTTTCAACGCAGTCCCAAAAGTGCACACCTCATCTGGTGTGAAAAGCACTCTCTGGAAGAAAATCTCGATTTCGAAAGTCCGTCGTTGGTGGCGGAGCAACTGGCTGCGTCCTCCTCGGTGGAAGTACCGCTTGTGATTCGCGCCCAGCACCACCGCGGGGATCGACAGCAAATTTGTCATAATCACATCTTTCTTCTTCTCGCCTACCTGCCAGTCCCAGAGAGTCAATTAAGCACGTCGGCTACCAAGCCGTCCGTCCAGGTCCGACTCCACCGCTTCCTACGGCAGGTGCGAGTGCAGCCGATGCTCGCCCTCTATAGCACCGTACTACCCCCCACCAACGTCTCCATGGCAATGGCGGCAGTATTCACCGCCAAGTACATCCCTGAAAAGGGGAGTCCCTCCGCGCAGCTGTGCCGGGTGGTGGCGAGTCACCACCACCAGTGGGGGGTGCGCTGTGCCTACACAGGGTCCCTCATTCGTGAAAATGGGGCGACTGGGGTGGTGGAGGCCGAGAACGCTCTTACCGTTCCACTCCTTGTGAATCGACTCCCCAGCCTCATTGGAGAAACAGACTATGGGGAAGACGTGATGGACAGTGATTGCCTCTCCATTAATACGGTGTCGCCGGGAAAGAAGGAAGCGGTGCTGCGGGTGGTGGGCTCCACGATCAGCCAGAGTCCTATGAACCTCTACTACCTGCAGACGTGTTACAAAGGGGCGGGATCGGTAGGACAGTCGGCACAGGCGGATATGGGTCTTGCTTTTTATCTAGATAAAGGAGCCGCGAATGCACAAACGGAAGAGGAAAAGAAGGCGGCTGAGGTGGCGTTGGAGCGAAAGTCGTTTGGGGATATACGAGAGCAGTTCAGTCCCATCGCTATTACCGCGACATGGTTACTTCCCCCTGTCGATGGGGGTCCGCTGCTGTGTGGACAGCTATTTCACTTTATAGACCCGATGAGCTTCTTGGAGAAGCGAGTGCTGCTTCCCTCTCCCCGCCGTGGTATGGATTACCGTGACAACACCTCCCACGCAGTCGACTGGAATGAGGATAACGACCACGTCACCCCCGGCTCCGCTCCCAGTCTGGTGAACGCGAATACGAGCATAACGCGACAGAAGGAAGAGGAAGAGACCTACCTCTCTGGGATTGCGGAGGTGCAGTCGATGCGTTCGATGCAGGAACTCTTCAAGACAAAGTTCTTTCTACGGCAGAGCGTCAATCCGTTGGTCGGCTCCCTCGCCTACTTTGCCTGTGTTCAGCCCGAAGTGAGTACCAGTCCCAACGCGCCCCACTACCCCACCGCCACCCTCACCGTCCGTTGCCTCTCTCTCGCTCCCCTTCCATTACTGGTCACCGTCACCGCCCGGCCGCCGGGGGCGAGTCACCTGACGGATGGCACCGTACCGCTCATCTTTGTCGGTAAGACCCGCCACTCCTTTATTCTGCTCCCCAGTCACACCTACGATGTGCCTCTCACCGCCACCGTGCTTCTACCAGGGCTGGTGAACTGCAATGTATTCGATGTGGATGCCACCCCCCTCTACTTCCAGCCATCCTGTAAGGTGGTGACCGGTATGTTACCGGAAGCGTATGTAAAGGAACTGGTGCAGCAGCAAGCGTCACTCTTGGCGTGCAAGAAACAACTTCCCACCTCCTCGGACGGAGGAAAAGAAGTAACCGTGACGTCCGTGCACCGTACGTTGGAGGCACTTGCCCGGCTGCAGAACAGCGGTCAAAGTGGGGGAAAGGAAAAAGAGCAGTTCTTTCAAGATCTCATCCCACTCGGCTTTCACCGTACGCAGCTGACTGTCGAGGGACGACAAGAAGCGGTCTTCACCAACTCTGTCTTTTCCCACAAGGGCGACGAGGCCTGCCTCGCTAGGGTGGCGGAGCGGTTCGCCAAGAAGAAAAATCTCTACCAAAACGACTATCTTTTGTTCGAAAAAGAGTACTACGCCTTCGCGGAGGCGGAGAAGGAGAGACAAGACTTTCTACAGCAGAGCATTGCCATCAACAACTACAGCATGGTGCAAGCTCCTTCGCAGGGAATCGAATACATCTACCGTCCGCCCGTCCAGGTGAGTTATGTGAAACCAAAGAGGGTGAAGAAGCTGTCCACCGAAGAAAGCACCGCTGTTCAGAGCGTCACGGGCGAAATTAGCGGCGTGATGGACGGGGGAGAAACCGTAAAGACGGTGGAAGACGCCGAACTAAGCAGTGACGAGGACATTATCCAGACGATTGAAGTCGCAAAGAACCCCGCCCCACCCCTTCTCTCCACGGTGGAGGTGAGGAGTGAAAAGTCAAAGAAGCCGATGTTCTTTGAGCATAACCCTAAGGAGGCGGTCCCCCTCACCTCGTACAGTACTAGCCACACCAAAACCGCCGATACAGTCCACTACACGTCCATGGAGGCCGCCGACTACTTTGCACAAAAGACCAAAGATCCGCCTCCCGCCCTCTCCGCCCTGTCGACGGGGAAAGGAAACAAGGAAAGTGTCACCAACGTATTTCACCTTCCCCCTCCCCCTTCCAGGAGTGACCCCGCCGTAGCCATGGCCTCCTCCTCGTTGCCAGCGAGCACGAGGAACACCCTCTCGGAACGGACGGCGCTGATGGCCCCCCTCACACACCCTTCCTCATTTGACGACCCTTCCCAGGTGGACTCCACTGACCCCCTCTCACCTCTTAAAGTCACCAGTCACAGTCCTGGGGAGGAAGAGGAGGTGGGGGACATCTTTGTCCGACAGACGAGCACCAGTGTAACGGAAAGTAAGAACAATGAGAGTCGCAGTTTGGGTAGTCTACAGCCGATCCACGCGGCGGCGGACGAGGAGGAGGGAACCGATGAAGACGGCACTAACCGCCGTCCCCCACCTCGGGTGCCCCTTCTCCCTCCTACCACCACCACCAGCACCAACCTCCTAGATGAACTCTTCGGCGGCGATAACGCCGGTAGTGTTCGCTCGACCACAGTCCCTCCTGAGAAGGTGGGCGAAGAACTGGACCTTGACCGGCTGGAAACAAACCCTTTTCATACCACTAGCACACCACAGGGAAGTGAGGCGGCGGGTGCCTCTCCACCCCCCAGAGCGGTACTGACCGCCGTCACCACCTCCGCCCCCACACCCCTTCAAGGAAAAGAGGAACTGACGCACAATGGGAAGTGGTACACCAACACCACCCGCGTAAAACGAAACTTCAGTAGTAGTGGCAACAGGGCAAATAGCACCTCCTCCTCTAGTAGTTCCTCTGGTATGGACTGATTTATATTATTATTATTATTATTATTATTAGTCTGGAGAAGAAGAAAAATTCTATATTTTGTATGTCAACATTGGTTAATGTTTAATCTGATTGCTCATCTTATTTCAGTGGAGTGTTTTAAAGAAATTGGAAAGGGGAAAAAAGGGAATAGAATGAAGAAAAGGAGAAAAAATCGGATTCACTGTATTTCTCTTTTCACAACTTTCTAACCAAAAAAAAAAAAAGAGCAAAAGGAATAAAAACTAGAATAGGAAAAACACGTATACATTTCATACTATATTTCACAGTATATATTCATCACTATCGGATTACCCCAATGGATCACACGCAGCCAGGGACTCCACCACGTCCCAAGGAGAGGAGCCAACACTACAAGCGCATGCGAGAAGAGGAGGAAAACAGTCAACCCACCCCTCCTACCGACCTGGTGAACGATACCTACAAGGAAGGCGGCGGCAGTGGAGTGGCGCCTCCTGCTGCGACGGCGGCGGAGTTACCGGTCTCCCCAGAGCCCCCGGTGATTCTTATATCCCCACATCGACCAAAGACGTCCGACCCAGCAAGTCCCAGCGGTACAGCCCCCGCGGTAGAGCCCAATGCCAATCTTCCTAGCTCTGTACAGGAACTCCTGCGTCACCAACAGGAGGCTGGTCACTCCTCCTTGCTGGACTCTCCCAAATCCAAAGCGCTCCCTCCTCCCAAGGAGCCAGAAGAAAAGGGTACGACCAAGGACAACACGGTCTACAAGCACCGGCACGAGGAGGAACAGGAGGATATTGTTATTTCGGTTCAACGACGGCAACAGGCGTATAAGGATCCGAATGACAGTGGTAATGTGGCCAAAGCAAACACCAGTGCAGCACCTTTTAGTTTTAAAGAAGCGATGCGTAAAAAATCTATCATCGGAAATAATAATAATAGTAATAATAATCACGGCAAACAAACGGCGAAAGGTGACAACAACAATAATAATAATAAAGCGCCTGCGTTGTCAAATGACACCGGAAGCAGCAGCACCTACCAGTCTGGAGAAGAGGCGGACCATAAGAAACGAAACGTAGAAAGCTCCGAAAAAGACGACGACGACGACGACGACGAGGAGGAGGAGAGTGATAGTATTTCTTCCTCAACAGGAACAGAAAGTGGAACCGAGAGTGATGAAGACGACGCCAAGCACCGCTATCCCCGCTTCGATGACGCCTACTGCCGTCAGCTCGACAGCCGGCGTCAGTCTAGCATTCTAACCCCCTTCATGCGCATCTACGGTAGTGAAGGTGGTGAAAAACGGGTGATACTCTATGGACGGTATGAGTTTATTAGTATACTCGGAAAGGGCACCTACTCTAAAGTGGTACTGGCGCGGCCGGTAGTGGACGGAGGGGTCACCCCTCGCCGCCCTACCAACACCAACACCAACAGTCCCAACAAGGATAAAGATAACAAATACGCGGAGGGCGACTTTCTCACCGATGGACCGTATGTGGCGCTCAAGATATTCCGAAACGAGTCCTCCTACCGCGATGCCGCGCTCGAAGAGGCCAGTGTGTTACACTTGTTGAGTCAGCCACCGCGCCGCCCTCCTGCCGACCGCCGCGAGTCAGACATCCCTACAAAAGCCTCGCTCCTCGACGGAAGTTGCCTCACCACCCTCAGCACCGTACAGAACTCCCCTTTCAAGGAGTACTACAGCCGACACGGTCGTTTTGTGACTTTTGAGGAGTTCATTCCCCACGTGCAGCACCCGGCGTTGGTGTTCCCCTGCATGGGAGCCTCCCTGTACGAGTGCCTTCGCCGTCTACGTCACACCACCCGGGATGAGCACCGACGACGGTTTTATAAAGACTGGACCAAGCGGCACAGCTCCAGCAGCGAGAGCTTGGTGGAGTCTCCGAAAATGAAGAAACAGCGAAAAGAAGACTTCAAGGATGCGGAGGAAAAGAGGGTGTGGCTGAGAGGTTTCCCTCCCTACCTCATCAAGTCCATTCTCTATCAGCTGTTGCTCTTTCTAAAGTACATTCACTCGCGGGGGGTCGTCCACACCGATCTCAAACCGGAGAACATTGTCTTTGAGTCCACCCACACAGTCCCCTTTGACATTGATATCTACTCTGTGTGTTACACCAAGGAGGGAGGCACTGCCTTCCCCACCAAGAAGGGCGACAGTGTGGAACGACAGCTGGATGAGCTGCACCTCGAGCACTCTCCTACTCAACCCAATGAACGCCAGCTCCCTGGCCGCCGTCGTACGTTGCCTCTACCGCCGGACAGCCCTCTCTGCAGCCACCACCGCGACTTTCGCCAGGAGCTCACCCTCCATCACTTCCCGCTGCCCCTGACCAACCAGGTAAAGGTGATTGACCTTGGTGCGGCGGAACTGACCGAAACATTCCACCAACTCAGTCCAATGGACGACCCTATCCGCCGTACGCCACATCGTATCAGCTATTTCCCAATCCAAACCACCCACTACCGCAGTCCGGAGGTGCTGCTGGACTTGGGCTGGGACAGTAGTGCGGACCTCTTCAGTGTGGGGTGCATGATACCGGAGCTGGTCACGGGGGAGTGTCAGTTCATGCCGCAGGATACGCTGGAGCACCTTGCCATGATGGAGACCGTCATTGGACCTTTTAAGTCGGAAGGGGAGTACCGGCAGCCGTTACACGACCGGTATGGAGTGGATGTGCATCGGGATGTGTTTTCCAAAAACAAACGCACCTATGAACATTACTTTGATGCCGCTAAAGGGCGTCTCAAGTGGCCCGTTTCACAGGAAATCATGCAGAAACAAGAGAAGTTGGAAAAGATAAAGAAACAGCAAGGAGGAGGAGGAGGCGGTACCCATGCGAAGGGGACGGCAGATGGGAAGACAACGACTACCAATTATGCCTCTAGTAACACCAGGGGCGAGGGGAACACGGACGGGAAACAGGTAGGGTACGGTATTGAACTAGAACCTTTCGTTCTCACCTCTGTAAAAGATGTCAAGTTTGTGAAACAGCTGAAGACGATTGAGGAGCAGTTGGCCCATGAACCGCTTCTCCTCGACCTCACCAAGAGACTGCTGAACTACCACCCCCATCTCCGCCCAACGGCCGCCGAGGCACTCGAGCACCCTTACTTCCAGCACGATGAGATGTAACTGGAATTGGTAAAGGTTAGTACAAAATAAATATATATATATATAGGAATGTTGAAACCCTTACGAGGTTTTAGTGGAGGGGCAACTGTCTTTTTTGTTTTGTTTTTATTTATGTTTATTCGTTAGTTTTGATATTTATTTATTTCCCGTTCACTGTATGTCCCTTTGTTACTAGAAAAAAAAATGTGTTCTTTCTTTCATTAATGAATGATTTTGATTTGGTTGACTCTCTTCTCAGCAATGTCTAAATACTTACATGTTTGTTCATCGTTACACAGCTGTGACTACACATGACTCATTAAAAAAATAAAAAAAACTTAACGAATTCATGCTACGCTGCCTCAATCTATTTGGAGAGCACGACAATTTTTTCTTTTTATCATCTCTCCCTCTTGTACATGTATTTCTCTAAAAATCGTTCATCCATTTTATTTCAAAGAAGCATCATAGAAAAACAAAAAAAAAAATTAAAAAAAAAAAGAGTAAAAAAGGAAAATTGTCCTGCCTACTGTTCTCTTTTTATATACTTTCTCTCTCTCCATTTTTCTCTTTTACCTCGTATTCTTCCTCTCTCTCTGGGTAAGCTAACCAGAACAACAGAGAAGAAGAAAGAAAAAAAAAAAACTTCTCTTCTCTTTTTTTATTTTATTTTATTTTACCTATCCACCATGCAATCCCAGCAAGGCCCCAGTTTTATCCCTGGTGTCAATCCTAGTGATCAAGTACTCTACTCGGAGCGACTGTACCACACTACCAATGAAGGCTTTGAGTTCTGCCTACAGCGCTGCCTCACCCACTTTGACGAGGACTCCATTCCCTACCACTATGGAGAGTATACGTGCTTGAATCGGTGTATTTCAAAGGTGAAGGATGGATTTTTATTAGCGGTGGAGGCAAAAAAGACGTTTGAGGCACAACTCCGTGCGGGGGATATGCCGTATCAGTGGATGAAGGATGCTAGAGACGGCAAAATCTAAACATGAAGAGGAATAAAAAAAGAAAAAAGAATAATTATTCATATATATATATATATATATAT
>JADNSB010000031.1:0-187046 GCA_019695575.1 Angomonas ambiguus | reverse complement strand
ACTCCTCGCCGTCAAAGTCGGGGAAGCACAAACGGGCCATACTGTTACGTAGTCGCGCAATATTCTTATCCGGTCGGAAGAGTCGCACTCGATGCTCCGTCAGCGTCTCCCCCTTCTCCACTCGCTCGACATCCTTAATATCCGTATACGCCTTCATTCCCTCGAAACAGCTCAACGAGTAGTGTAACACATTCGTTAACGGAGAAAGCGAAAAGTTTTGAAACGGCATAATTTCAGGTTTACCCCAAGCGCCATTTTTGTAGTCTATCACTAACATGTTGGCGGTGGGGACCGTTCCAAAGGGTATTCCCACCAGGGAAGGCAATGGCGGGGGATTTGGGTTCACATTTTTAACAAGGTCTGCCGCCTTAAAGGACTCCACTGATGTCATATTTCAATAACAGGAGAACAAAAAACGAAAATATGATATAGTAAAAAGAAAAAATGCAGGCTGTGGAAAAAAAAAAAAAAAACAGAATTGAGGTAGAAGGAATCGTCAAACTGAAAAACGATACACAAAAGTTCTGTATGAAGACACATCACATTTCAACCCAAGAAAAAACAGAGAAAAAAAAAGAGAGCTCACAGTATAAACCATTATAATACTATCGGTCCATTCCACCCGTACGCACCTCTCTCCCTCTCCACTTTACTTTCTACCAAGAGATCCAGGAAAGCGGTCATCCACAGTAGTGAGGGAAACCAACAGGAGAACCGGCACCGCCCACTGCATGAGTAGAAACGACACCGTATACCACACACCATCATAATAAATCCCTTGCAGCACACTCAACCACACGTACGACTGCAACAATGTGAGAGCCGCCGCCACCATCACGATCCCCGTTGATGCTATCTTGGACTTGAACGGCAAATAAGGAAAGTCTTTCAAGAACAAAAAGTACACGGCGTTGGTCGTAAGGCTCAAAAAGGAGGCCCATACACAGTTCTTTTCCGTGAGGACAATTCCTACCACCACCACCACATTCAGCAGAATTGTCCAGCGAAGGGCTCGTTTAAAGAGAAAAGTGTTCTCCTCCGCGAAGTCGGACGCCACTACCAGAAGCACCGATACACTCGCAATCAGTAATACCACAAGAAGAGCGATACAGACAGAAGACCATATGTCTAGTACCGAAATCATCATTCCTCACCCTCTACCTTTGGGTATAAGGAATAAGACTAGGGATAGTAAAATGAGAGAAATAAAAAAAAAAAACTTATATTTTTTTTTTACCTTCATGGTTAAAAAAACGACCCCACCATTGACACGTAAAAAAAAAAAACAAAAAAAAGGAGAGAAAGGGAAAAGTGGAAAATTAGATGTTAAACCACTTGTTCTAAACGGTTTTAAACCAAAAAAGAAAACACGAAACTTATTTCCACAACCCCTAAAAGGATCCGTTTCAATTTTCGTCAGTACGATAGACAGCTAATGATCAAGTAAGTTAGAAAAGGAAAAAAGTAATTAAGTTTGAAAAGTTGAAACGAAACAGAGCATTATTCCGTCATTGATACAGATAATATTTATAGGTATAAAATCAGAAAAAAAATGATTCTTTCGTTTCTAATATCGTTTTTATTTTTATTTTATTTTTTTTAAAACGGTCCTCTTACTCGATGCTCCCAGGAACGGGGGAGTGAGGGTAGGCGGCCTTCCACCTCTCGCCATCCACCTGGGAGTAGTCCCAGTGCTTCGCGCACTCCTTCGCCCACCACACACGTCGCATCATCGACGTCTCCTTGTTGTTGGCAATGTTCTCGAACCAGAGAGGGGCCAGCGACATACCCACGCAGAACCCCAGCACCGTGAAGCCGGAGAAGGTGGAGAAGAGCACGAACAGCGTGTTGCGGCGGCTCAGCACGTACGCAGACCCTATCACGGTGTTGAGAGCAGCCACCACGCCAGCAAACGTCAACTGACGGCGGCGCTGGGCGAACTGCTTCCCCCACACTCCGCCCTCCTTCTCGAAGCGGCGGTAGTCAGAGGGGTACATCATCGGCAGATCCGCTATAAGCGTCTTGGCGCGTTTGGTGTCTTCCGCAGCGTTGCTCATGATGGGAACGAAGTATGATTTAACTGCTAATTATAAAAGTAAATACACCCAAGAAACAGGAGGGGAAGAAATACTATAGTAAACTACTGTGGTGGAAAGGGGGAAAAAAAAGAGAGAGAATATAGTTAGTAAACATTTGGAAAGAACAAACGAAAAAATTAGTGGTACAATACCAAAAAGCACCATTTAAAAAAAAAAATAGTCATAAAAAAAAGCACTTACTCTTGTTAAACGTTTAATTATAATAGTTGCCGTGCTAGGATGCTTCGCCCGTCTCTTTCGTATGGCAGTCGAACCTCCAGTACACAATCTTCGCCGCCTCCTGGGAAGTATTCGTGTCTTCCCTAAACAGTTGCTTGAGTGGTATGTCCTCCTCGTCCTCCCTCACCTGTTTTACCGCCACTCGCCTCTTCTTCTTCTCTGGGGGGCTGTTGTGTACTTCACTGAGTTGAAAGGTAAACGGTCCGGGTGCGGGGCGAGGGGGACGGGTATTCAGCACGTGCATACCACCCGGAGTGAGAAACAGCAAAACGGACTTGTGTAAACTGAAAGACTTGATGTCGGAGGCTCGCACTAAAAGTTGAGTCATTCTCCGTGAAGGTTGGTAGACAAAGCCCTTCTCGCCACTGGCGTCTGTGGGTGGTGTGTGGGTGGTAGGGATGGGAAAGTCACTAGGAGTATACACCCCTCCTGATTTCTTCGTCTTTTTTTGCAAAAGGTGCTCCCACAAAGGGTCTTGGTCAATGGTCCACACATCCACCACCACCATCTCCTGAAAAGGAAAGGTGTTCTCTGCCTTTCCTGCGCTATCCTTCTCCTCCGTGCTGACACTCTCCGCCTCCTCCACTTCCTTGGTAGTGGTGGTGGTAGACTGGGAGGGAGGTGGCTGCATCTGGGTGACGACAGCAGGCAGCATACCATACCCAACCTTAGCACAGTGCACCTGGAAAACCACTTCTATTAACACTTCCGTCTGCTTGGTAAGACTCATTGTCTTGCGGCGGTTACTAATCTTGGTTCGATCGATCCCCTCGAGACTGCCGTCTTGGTCGGCGTACTGGACCGTGTTGAAACACACCTGTATGGAAGAAGGCACCACGCAGACGATAATACGCTCCCGTCCTTCCATCCCTTCCAAAGCGAAAAGGGTTGCAGCATCAGAGTCTCTTTTCCACTCCACACACGACGCCGTAAGCGCCTCTCCCTCCTTCACCGTCGGTACCACGCTCTCGGGTTTGAACAGCACCCGCTGCAGCAACTCGTCATACAGTAACGTTTTATTCGTAGAGAAACTAACAGGAAGCTGCAACGTTATCTTTTTGGTGACATTTTCCACCACGTTAGTGAGGAAGCCGCGGTGTGGGGTGAAGAACGGGACAGTTTGAGGCTCTGTGATGGTCAGATTCTTTACCACTGGTCGTTTCCCTTGACTTTTACCTTTCGCCATCCAACCTAACTAAGCGAACAACAACCAAATTAAATAAAAAAAAGAAGAGAAATGTTACTCTAAAAGGGGAAAAGGGAAATTTGCTGAGAGGGATACAGATACTTAAAAGGGAATAGGCAGAGAAGGCAATTTATTCGTCATTACTTTATTCACCATCATTGTCGTTTTTAATTTTCGGAGAATAAAAAAAAAAAAAAACTATTAACAGCGACATTAATTCTTACATTAATCTCTAATATACAAAGAGTTCTACGAAATCTCCATTTACGGCGTAAACACCGTGGTTAGTTGGTTTAGTTGTTCTTTGATTTCGTTGTTCTTGTTTTGTTTACAACCTTTCATTCTCTCTCTACAACTCTTTTTTATCCTCCGAGGGGGAAGCAGGGCTGTGCGCCTCAGCGCCCTCTTCTTCCCGCTCATTGAAGTGGTTCAACGGGGGACCCTTCACCGTGTATTCGAGCACATCCCGCACCTCCACCATATGGCCCAGCTCCTCCTGCCACACCCCAAGCGTACAGTTAAAGTACTCACTCGTCAGCGGATCCCAGAAACTGTTTTGTTGAAAACTGTAGTACATGTCACTCCGCTCATCGTAGAGCCAGTCGTCCGCGCCCGGTATCTGGAGCCCAAGCTCCTGCGCCGTGAGGTACTTTAGTCTGGCTATTTCATACTCTTCCTCAGTGTTACCTTTCGACTCTCTGGATCGTGCGGCCTGGCGGGACCCCTCTAGGGACTGTCGCAGCTCCTCCCGTTCCTCCGGAGTAAGCACCTCATCAAGGACGTAATTCGCCAACGAAGCGGATTGCTGTTGCTGCCTACGCCGCTGTCGCCTCGCCTCTTGGAGCTGTCTGCGGGTGTTGACACGGATATTCAGGATCGCGTTGTGCATGCAAAACGACACCAAAAAGCTTACAAAGTGGAGTACGACGACAGCAATGTACACCTTAAACCCCCACAAGTAGGATACCTCGCAGTCCACCCCTAACTGACCGCTGGCGGGTAACTGACGGCGTGCGTGACAGGTCTTCCGGTCGCAAGAGACGTACACGGAGAAGAGGACACAAACAATAATATCCGCTATGGTGGCCAACAGCAGGGCAAGCACGATAACCACCAGCGTGTGAGATCGAGTAGGTCGGCAACTGAGGTAGAACAGCAAAACAATCGATATCGCGTCGAGCGCGAGGGAAAGGATACCCATACTCCACATCGCCCCTATATACTTTACAGCAAAGTTCTTTGTCCTCGACCTATTACTGTTGTCCGCCGCACACACCACCTCCCCAGTAACGGAGTCGTACAGAACCCGTTCGTAATAGGCGGAAAGATGAGTGGTGCATTGCTGATAGGAGGACTCCTCGCACCGAACGAAAACACCCATAGCACTGTAGTGATTGACATACCGTATTCCTAACCAATCGGTAGAGCTCATGCTAAAGGCCTGACAGAACACCGTGATACACATCAATAAGAGAAGAAAGGTAACAAATCGGCTGAGAATGTTGACCGAGTTGTATTTTTGTTCCTTGTACATGATAAAGTCCTCCACGTCATTCCAGGTGTACCGCTCTCGCTGTTTATCGGATAGCTTTAGGGTGGTATACCCCATACGATACCGAAGTAACACATATTTAGGAAGTGTGTCTTTTCCCTCTGTGCGATGGTCGCCTTCCTCATTCGGTTCATCGTTCACGGAGACGACTTCCGAGGAGGAGGACAGCGTTTGTACTCTGACTCTTTCGTTTTGAGTAGGCGGAGGGACCATTTCTTCCTCCTCTTCTTCCTTCTCATTCTTCTTCTCTGCTGACGGTGGAGGGAGTTTTGGGCTAGTAGACATTTATTTTCAAAAGAGAGAAAAAGTGTGTGTGTGTGTTAGAAAAGTAAAATAAAGAAACACAAAAAAAAATAAAACTATCGTTCTAGTAGTAGAACTTGGAATTCTTTTCTTTTTTTAAAGAAAACTTTTGTACCACAAGAACTGTAAACTAGAAATTTAAAAAAAAAAGAAGAAACAGTAAAGGTTAGTGTACACAACTTGACAAGGTTCGTATACTCGTTTCTTTTTGAAATATTCTATTATTATATATTATTATATTATTTTTGTCTACTGACACTAAAGTAGTGCATTAGTCATATTTTATTTACTTTATTGTAAGGAGATAAGAACATAACATATTAATTTTCTTTTTTTATTTTTATATATCTTTATTCACGGTGTAGATCCTTCTCTGTTTTGTGTTTTTTTTTTTTGTTTTGATTCTTATGTTGTTTTTTAAGATTGTTAATAATAGTGAAAATTAAAAAAAAATGCTGAATCCATTCGCTAAACAGTTTATTACTACAACATCCTATAAATGTACAAAAAGGTTTCTGCACTGTCTGCAGATTACCTTTTCAAAAAAGAAAAAACATTCTAACGCCCCAGTATATTTTTTATTTTAATTTTATTTTTAATTTTTTTTAATTTGTATTTAGTAACAACTTGTATATATACTCCACTTTTTCATCCTTTCCTAAAAACAATAGAAAAAAAGAGAAAACTGATACCCAAAAAGTTATTTCGACTAAAGAACTAAGCGAGAAAAGGAAAAAAGAGACATACACTTCTCCTATCTCTTACCTTACTCGATGCTCCCAGGAACGGGGGAGTGAGGGTAGGCGGCCTTCCACCTCTCGCCATCCACCTGGGAGTAGTCCCAGTGCTTCGCGCACTCCTTCGCCCACCACACACGTCGCATCATCGACGTCTCCTTGTTGTTGGCAATGTTCTCGAACCAGAGAGGGGCCAGCGACATACCCACGCAGAACCCCAGCACCGTGAAGCCGGAGAAGGTGGAGAAGAGCACGAACAGCGTGTTGCGGCGGCTCAGCACGTACGCAGACCCTATCACGGTGTTGAGAGCAGCCACCACGCCAGCAAACGTCAACTGACGGCGGCGCTGGGCGAACTGCTTCCCCCACACTCCGCCCTCCTTCTCGAAGCGGCGGTAGTCAGAGGGGTACATCATCGGCAGATCCGCTATAAGCGTCTTGGCGCGTTTGGTGTCTTCCGCAGCGTTGCTCATGATGGGAACGAAGTAAGAAATGAGATCGCTTTTTTAATTTATAAAAAAAAGGGAGGAGAGAAAGGGGGAAGAGAAAGGGGGGAAAGTAGAATATAAAACGATTCAACAGGTATACAAAGTCTTTCCACTATTCAACTAAACAAACAAAAAATGTACACCGCACGGAGCACACCGCTAAACTCTAGGAGTGGTAGTACACTTGAATATGGTTCGTTGGAGGTACAGTGAATTTATCATTTAATATTTTTATTTTATTTTAGTTTACTGTTAGAGTTTTTTTTATCATTATGGAAATAAGAAAGAAAAGAATTGTTATAGAAAGAAAGAAATAATCAAATAAAAAAGGAAAGAAAAAAAAAAAGAGAATTCATCTTTGAAATTCCTTTTTCTTTCTTTTTCATCCTTTTTGTTTAATCTTACTAGGCCCTTTAGCGACGGCGAGGAGGGCTGCGGCTTCGGCTGGGAGTATAACTGCGGCTGCGGCGGTAACGACGGGGAGGGCTGCGGCTGCGGGAGTAGCGACGGCGCGGAGGGCTGCGACTGCGAGAGTAGCGGCGGCGGTCCCTATCGTAACTGTCAGAGCGACGGCGGCGGCGATCGATGGGCCCATCGCGGCGACCCCCATGGCGGGGTCCTCGATCACGGCGGTCGCGAGGACCTCCATGGCGCATGGGAGCGCTTCTGCAGTCTCTGGCAAAGTGCCCACGACGGCCACAGTTGTGACATTCCACATCCCTCCGAGCATTCTTGCACTGAGCCCCAATGTGACCCTCCTTCCCACACTTGAAGCACACTCGCGACTCCCGCTCCTTGACTGAGATCTTGGCTCCGTTGAGCTCCGTGCCGTTGAGGGTGAGGGCCTTCTCGAACTCCTCCTGGGAGGAGAGGGTGGCAAAGCAGATACGGCGTTCGAGGTTGAAGTAAAAGTCGGTGAGAGTGCCTGCCGACTCGAGGAGTTCCTTCACTTGTGCCTCTGTCGTCTCGTTGTTGAAATCGGTGATTACCACACGGAACTGTTTCTTTTTGCCGCGGCGCTCCTCTACCTCCACCTTGACCCCTTGGAATTCGGTTCCGTTGAGCTTGACGGCCTCCTGGACCGCTTCAGCGGTGGCAAAGTAAACGAACGCGAACTGGAAGCGATGGCGGTCGACGAAGACGTTGGTGATCTCTCCACAGGGCGCAAAAAAGGTGCGCAGCTCCGGCTCCCGCATGATGGCGGGGAGCTTTAGTACTACAACGCTGTGGTGCTCCTTGGAGGGGGACCCGCCGGGGCTGCGGCTGCGACTGCGGCTCTGATGTCCTTCATCTCCCTCCACTGCCTTCGTAGCAGTGGTGGGTCGGGTGACTTGAATACGAACATTCTCCACGAATTCGGCATCATTAAAGTCCAAAGCGGCGCTGACGTCGTCGTCTCTTTCCATCTCCACCACAGCGGAGCCGCCTTCATTGACGGTTACCTTAGCCACAGGACCCGCTTTGGTGAAGAACTCGGTGACGGCATCGGCGGTGACGTCGGCAGGGAGTCCCGTCACGTTAATAGTGTTAGCACTCATATATTTATATAGTAGGTACAAAAAGCGTGAGGAAGACGGCTAAAGACCTTTTCTTTTGTATCTTTGCTGTTGTTGTTGTTGTTTTTTTATTATCTTCTTGACTTTTTTTTTTTTGTGAACGTATAGTAGAATACCGTTATTGTGGGTTTTTGTTTTGTTTTGTGAAATGATCAACAGTGTGAATCCAAAGCACAACAGAGGTAACGAACCACCAAAGAACAAGAAGATGTACCGACAAAAGGGGAAGGAAAAAAGGGAGGGAGGAAAGTTGTATTGGCTGTGGACGAGGAACCTTTTTTATTTTTATTTTTTTTTTTTTGAAAAGGACGTACCGCAGAGTAATTCGAACGAAGTAGAGAAGAAGAATCACACACACACAATAATTACTATCATTCCTATTTTTTCCGTCTTGAAGAATAACAACAATAATATACAGACAGAGACAGCCGCAGTCACTTACATTTACTTGTTTATTTCCTCTCTCATGTGCTTTTCTGGCTCTCATATATATATATATATATATATATATATATTTCTTCCAATGCATTGACAAGTGTATACATACATACACCGCTGAAAGAGAAGCTCTGATCACCTCCATGGCTCAAAAAGGGTAAAAAAAAAAAAAGCAAGTTCACAACTAAAAGTGAAACCAATTGGTTGCGGTTGTTGTTGCTCCTCCTTTTATTATTATTACTCTTATCATTTCTCTACAATTCACTTCTCTGTTGGTATATATTATTATTATTATTATTTAATCATACATCTCACAGCATTAATCAGCGGAAAGGATGTTTAGTTGGGTTACAATACTATTACTACTAATAGCAGTAGTAGTAATATCCTTTAGTTAAAAAAATGAGTGTACACTACGCAACAGCAACGAAAAATAAAAAAAAGTAATAGTGAGTTGACATCCTCCAGACCCTTTCCACTTGGCAAAAATGAGCACATCTCAAGAAGAAGACAGTGACATTCTTCTTTCAAGCCACAACAAGGGTGTGAAAAATGGTGAATGGATGACGTATACTTATATATTCAAGTGTAATAGATTGAAAAACAATAATAAAAAAAAAAAAAAATACGATAGTAGGATAAATAAATAAACTAAAAAAAAACAGCAGTGACAGTGGTAAACACCACTACTACTACTAATATTATTATTTTTTAATTTATCCCTTCACTCTTGTTCCGAAAGATACGCCTCTACCTCCTTTCTAGAGCGTACATAGCGCAAACCGCTGGCATAGCTATCGATCAAATGCAACTCAAACATCGTCTTTACCAGAAACACTTCATGCATGATGAGGTGTCCCCGAGGTACTTCTACCAGGCGGTTCAGATTTTTATCCCAAGGGTGGGTGAGGAGGAGTACACGACCAGGGTGGTGCAACTCTACCGTAAAGTCTTTATCGGTATACGAAGGGGAGGAGGATGGATTCTTCTCCTCGCCGCCCTTCACCACCACCACCTCTTTCTCTTCCTCTCCATGTGGGGGGATGACGTCGTCGTCAGGGACAGGGTATATACCGCCGCTGCTGCCATCGCTAGGGGGGACGGGTTGATCAAGGTCCTTCATCTCCTCCTCCTCCTTCGCCCCCTCAGTGGTACTCAGCAGTCGACACAGTCGGTCGATACTATTCACCTGAAGTCGCGGAATCATATCACAACCGTTTACGACATTCCAAATTTGTATGGTGGGGTACGGCTCCTCCTCTCCTTCCTTAGCGGGACGGTGGTGGTGGTGGTGGTCGAACCCCTCGGCGGCGGGAAGGGAAAGAGTCGGCATCGCGGCGTAGGCCACCACACTAATCCGCTGTTGGATCGACGGAGGGAACACTTTATCGTACTGCAGTCGTACTCCCAGTAGCACTGCGATCCCTCCGCCGAGGGAGTGTCCGGTGATGACAATATCAAAGTCGGGGTACTCCTCCGCGCTGGCCTGTAGAGCGTCGAGCAGGTAGTCGGGTTCCATTTCATCCTCCTTAGAAGAGGGCAAATCCACAGGGGAGGGCGACCCTCCCTTGCTATTATTACTATTATTATTATTATTGGTGGTATCCTCTGTCGCCGTACTACAAGGAGCGGGAGCGGGAGGAGCAGAACCCGTAGAAGAGGAAGCAGTCTTACCCCTGTTCAACGTAGAGGCCCGATGGTCAAAGAGGTAGTTGACGCACAGCGCCGCTCCCTGGTGGGCCCTCCCGCCACAGAACGAGTCACTCACCCCACACACATCTGTGAGGATATCCGTATCGGATAATGTGCCGCGAAAAGTGACGACTATGTGAGAGGAAAGTGTATCGACGACGACGGCGTAACTCGGCTCGTTAGACCGCTTCGCCCAGTGTGAGGCACGGAGAGAGGAGCGGGGGAGCACCAACACATCCGTCAGGGCATTGTTGTTGTCCTCGTCGGAGATCTGAAGCATAGCCTCCCGCTGGATGGTAAAGATCATCGCCGCCCGGACGACAGAGGAGAGGTCGCCACGTCGGTAACTCTCGCCGTACACCGCCACCGCATACCGCAGTGCGTCGCGTAGGGCCAACAGTATATCCACATCCTGCACAGACCCAGTGGGTGAAATACAGGGTGGTCCTCCAGCTCCCTCCACCACCTCCTCTGCCGTAGGAGGGTTCAATGTTTCCGACAGGATAGCGGCATCGGGCAGCGACTCGCAACAGGCCAAGTAAAGTTGCTCTTGACTCACACTAAGCGTATGCAGACGGAGGAGATTAAACGTAGAGGTCTCCAGCAAGGCTGGGTGTCGCTCTACCAGGCGGTCCATCAGCTTTAAGACACTCGCCACGATGACCTTCATGCTGGTATCGTGCTGTGCCGTACCTCCCCCGAAATATGAGGTCACCAGTGTCTTGGCTTGATTCAGAATCCAAGACGGCTTCCGTGTTTCTCCCTTCTCCCGCGCCGCCTCCTCTTGACTAAACAACTGCTTCAACGAGGCCAAGAAGTCCTCCTTCCTCTTCTCGGTAGGGATTTCCTTTTCCTCTTTCTCCATCGCACGGGCAGGGGGGCTCACGATGACGTAAGGAGGGGTCTCCGTTCCCTTCACACACACGACGCACGGTCGGTGTACCGTGCACCCACACTCGGTACACAAATACCCCTCACACCCAAAGGCCAGGTACGAGTTGGGGATCTCTCGCAACTTGGAGACGGTTTGATTCACCAGGTAGGGAGACTCCCGCTCGGTGAGACGCTTTTCCAGCTCACTTTTCTCCTCCGGGGTCTTTAACACGTAGCAGTAGTCACAGCGGGTGGGTAGGAAGAACTCGGCTAGCTGGAAGCGGTGTTGTGCACACGGCGCCTTCTTTACTGTGTGGTGGGTCGTCACAGTGGACGATGTTAGTCCTTCCGCCGGTTTGGTCTGTCCTTTTTTCTCCGTGCCGCCCCGCAGTTGGGGGGGTAGTTGACGAAGGAGGGCGTCCCTCTGTTGAGCCAAGTAGGTGGAGAAATCAAAGGAGGAGTTCTGTGCCACAGTCGTCGGAGTAGTGGTAGTGGTAACTGTTGAAGAAGAAGACGACTTACGAGGGGCGAGAGGGGAATGGGCGGCTTTGTTCTCCGTTATCTGACCAATTTTTTCGATAATCTCACGATGGCAGCTGGGGTGAAGATAACAGTCGCAGTTGGCACAGTACCGACACTCGGTAAAGGGAAGGATGGACAGTAGGCAAAGGTTACAACGCCGCCATGGGGTGTAGGAGGTCTCGACGATGAAGGTGTGACGACAACGGCTCACACTCATTGGTACTACGAGACAAGTTTGCTTGTTCGATGACTGTTATTATTATTATTATTATTATTCAAAAATGAGTAAATAAAAGGATATATAGGTAGTGAATGACCGAAAATAAATAAATAAAATGTAGGTAATAAATATATAGGTTTGTGACGTATTTTCTTACTTCTGCTTTGTTTAGTTGTTGTTTTTTCATAACCCATCAAATGAGAAGAGAAGGGAAAGGGGGGGGGGGGGGGGAAAGGGGAAGCAGGAAAATTATCAATATCAAGAAACTGTGTTTAGTTTCACATATAAGAAATACCCTGCTACAGAGACCATCCGCGCAGGTTGCACACACTGCCCTCGAAGTAAATTCTAAACGTCGCAAAAAAAAAAAAAGGGGGTTGGGAGAAAAAAAAAATATCCATCTCACGGTAATAGTATAATATTAGTAAGTGGAACTACAAAACAAATCCACTGTTTATCAGAAACAGTGACCACTAACTCCATTTCTTTTTTGTCTTTATTTTTAATGATATCGGGTGTTGTTGTTTTTTACTTTTTTTTTTTCTTTTGTATACTAGAGATAGTTACACGTGTATAATTATGCTTCCATCTCTTTATTTATTTTTTTCCTTTGTTTCTTTTTCTTCTTCTGTGTTATTTTACCTGTTTCAGTGTCAAATATGGCCTATTATATCAATTGAAGAATACAAATTCATAACAAATGTGAAAAGATAACTATTCGTTAAATATATATATATATAAAAACAGATGCTTACAATAGCTAGAGATATATAAATATGGAAGAAAAAAAAAGTGTTGATTGTTATCCGAGACACTATAAATATATCAGTCCGTTTGGGCCTCCGTTTCATTATTATTGGTGCTTTCTTTTCTTGACGGACCTGATGACTTTCTCCATACTATTAATTATTATTATTATTTTCTGTTTATTGTTATTTATCACATCCCCAGCTCAATCGTTACTTCCCCAGAAGCCAAATAATAATGTTATGTTGGTCGTACAGTGCGCAAAGAAACGTCAATAACAGTATAACGGCGCAGGCGGCATACGGCACCCGATACCGAAAGATGGCCTTCAAGGATGACTTGGACACCGCCTCCTCTTTCCCACTGCCACTTTCCTTGTTTTTATCCCTGTCCGGGCTCGAGGTGGGTTTATGCAGCCCCAGTCGTGCCTGCAGTCCCCCGGCAAGAGGAGGCGAGGCGGCTGGTTTACCAGGGCTGGGGCGGGGAGGGGAGACGGCGAGGCTGGCCCGGCGTGGAGGACCGCCTTCAGGGGGCTTATGACCGCGTTGGGTGGAGCTGCCAGGGGTGGGAGGCGGGCGAGTGGAGGGCACCTCCGGGGCAACAAGAGGCGCCGTTGCCGCGGTGGCGCCCGCCGCTGCCGCTGCCGCCTTGGAGCGACTCGCCTCTTGCTTCAGCTGCATCACCAAACTTTCTGGGACTTGGTCCTTGGAGTCATACACACATCGCAGACGGCGGCGGGCATCGTTCTCTCCGGCGGTATCCCCTTGCACCGGGCCATGTTGCTTCCAAAATAGAGAGGCACCCTCCTCCCCTTTCCCTTTCTCCAGAAAGTCCTTGACACAGGCAGCGCCGTAGTCGTAATGACTTACTACGGCAAAATCGATAAAAATAGAATCCTTCGTCTCCTTGGTGGGGAGGACACGATCCTTGGGGTCCTTGCACCGGCGGATCGCATCAGGATCTAAGATGAAGCGTACGGTGACGTGTTGCTCAGGGGCAATAAACCCAATCGCGGGGCGTACCGAGTAGCGATACCGTACCGCGCTCAGCACTTTAAAACTAATGATGTTCTTCTCACGGTGTTCGGGGTCGCCGGGAGGGAGGGTGTTTTCTATCCGAATGACATTCTCAATAGAGGCGTTGGTGAGGGGAAGAGGGTAAAACAAGCTGTCCTGGCTGAGTTTTACGCTGGACGCTGAGCTGCTGGTCATGTCGAAACGAAAAAGGTTCAGTGGTGTATTACGATGTACAGTATAAACCTGTGGAGGGTACAAGTGGAGGTGATAGGGTAGTGGTTACAATGTGGATACAGTACTAATACCAAGAGAAGCGACTGGAACTAATTTTACTATAAAATGAAGGAATTAAAGTTAATTTTGGTTTTATTATTATTATTATTTGGTTGTTTGTTGTTATTTTGTTGTTGTTTTTTTTGGGGGGGGACTAATAGCTAGAAAAAAAAAATACAAAGCGAAAGAGAAAGAGAAGAGAGAGAAAACGTTGTGTCTTCAAAGTATAAAGCAAAAGAAGAGAAAAGGAATCAGGGATAGGAAACAGCACAAAAGTTGGTTTGTTCCATTTTCTTTTTCTTTCTTGTGATTGTGGTTGTTTCTTTACTGTATAAGGAGGTAAGTGCCTACACCTATACTCTAATGCTATTTACATATCCTGTCACTCCTCTGTGTGTTGAAGCACCCTTTTCCACTCTTCGCAACAGAGAAAGGGGCGGTGGTTCCCCTCCTGTTAACTATAACGCGTATCGCTTTACGGGCTCACTACATTCCACGTCACGGTTTCTTGGCCATCCACCAACAACACCGCACGGCCTTGAAAGCCTTTCGGGATCCTCACCTCTCGCTCAAACACCACCCCCTCCTCACTCGCGAAGACCGACTCGAAGGACATTAGATTAGGGGAGTTCGCCTGAGTCTCCCCACGGAACGGATTATCCCCTACCGACTGTGGGGAGTGGAACCAAAGTTGCACCTTGGACGTGTTTTCTCCCTCCGTCGCCTCCCTCTTCTCCATGGCAGAGAGCTCTTCCACCTCCCTTGCCTCTTGTTGTGCCAACTGTTTCTCCAGGTCTCGAATACGAGACTGTCGGAGCACGCGATCCTTGGATCGACGGCTGAACTCTTCACTTACTTTAGTAGCCAAGAGGCTGAGCTGCCTGGACTCCTCCACCGCCCGATTCAGTCCCTCTTGTACCTCCTCCAGCTCCGCCCTCACCTTGACCTGGTCCTTTCCTTTTCGCTTGGCCAACTCCTTCTCGAGACGCGCCTCCTCCTTCTCCGCCGTGGGTTTGACCTCTTCTTCTAACCTTTTCTTTGCCTTTTTAGCATCCGACTTGAGTACCTGTGCCGCCTTCCCGTGATCCTCCTCTGGGAGTGAATAAAATCGTCGAGGATCGATCGATTGCAAGTCTCTTGACCCCTCCCCCGATATCTCCTCCAACACTCTTTCTACTCTCTCCTCGGTATCGAACAGGTGAGTGTCCATAAAGTCAAAAATCTCAAGCGGGGGTAGTGAAAACAGCTCCCTCCACTGCGCGGGGGTGTGAAGGGCCGTGGTACCACTCGTCATGGTTGACTGGTTTTCCTCGTGATGAGTATTTTTCTTTCCTGCCTTCCCGGTAATCGATTTAGGATGTGCACTAGTCGCCTTGGAGACCTCCGACCCTGCCTCGGTGGAACTCTTCTCCGCCTCCTCCCTCAGTCGTTCCTCTGCTCTTTTCTTTTTCTCCTCCCGCTGCTCCTCGCGATGCCGACGCATCTCTTCATTTTTAGTGACGTCCTCCTCCTCCTGTATTCTTAGCTTCCGTAGTATACGGCGGGTAGAGAGGATACTCTCGTGAAAGGAGGACAACCTTGACCGAGGGGCGAAGCGGACTTGAAACCGCATCGTCTCCCCATTCCCCCACAGCACTAAACTCAAAGGACTGAGGATGACCCCTTCCCTCTCCGTGAAGTAATTCGTCGTCAATGGCCACCCAATAGTAGGAAGAGGAGAGGAGGAGGAGGAGGAGGATGCCGCGCCTTCGCTTTTAGTGAGGGCGGGTTGGATATCAGATAGCTTCAGCCCTGTGGTGTAGTCAATGATGGGAGTGACGCCGTGGGTGACGGTGCTAGTAAAAGTGTCCGTGGAAGAGGGGGCTGTAGTGGTGGCGGCTTGCCGAAGCGTATTGACGGTGCGTACCGCTGTCCCACTACTCTGAGGTAGAAACTGTAGACGAATAAACCCAATGTGCTCATACGGACTATGATCAGAGTAGTCGCGTTCTACATCGTCGTCCTCCCCGTCGTCCTCCTCCTCCGCGCCTATCTGCTTTTCATAAAGGTGGACCAGAACTGGCTTGCCTTGAAAGGTTTGGTATATCGCCTGAACGTTTATCAATACAAGAAATACACAAGAGTCCACTAAGCTCCGCTGGAGTAACAACTCCCGACTCAGGACGGGGGCTACAGGGATCGGCTCTGGCGGTTCCGCTGCCGTCAGTGCGGCCCCAACGTCGGTCCTCCTACGATGGCGGTGAGAGGAGGTGCTATGGATGGTGGTGGAGACCATCTCAGTGTTCTCCCCTTTCAAGACGTTCGTACGAAGCGCAATCGTCATCACTGGCTTCATCAAAGGATCGGAGACCCAGATCGGGTGGGTCTGAGGCTGTAGCAGCCGCACCCCAAGGCGGGAGTGGAGGTCGACCACCGCCTTACGGACCCCTACATGATGCGCACTATTGGTGTGGTTGGTGTTGTCATTGTTCCAAGCGTCCTCCCCTCGATCGGACAGAATCAATCGACGGGTCTCCCCGACGGAGAGGTTCTCTCGCTGTATCACGCTTTCTATTGTTTCGTAGCCACAGCCTAGGAAAACGGTGGCCGCTACAATCGTGTTGGGCGATCTTGCTATTTTACCCGCATTGGTCGTCGCCTCCTCCCCGCCGCCTTCTTTTCCAACTTGAGCCCCTTCGTGGTAATACTGTGGGACCGCACGATGCTCTTGTACTGGTTGCCACGAGCAGCCCACCTGTGTGGCATCCGACCACAGCAACGAGCCCAGTCGGCGAGCGGCCTCTGCAGACCTTTTCTGAAGCGATGTGGTGGCCTTTCCAATCTTCTCCGCAAGGTGTGCCTCCGCCGCCCGGCTGGTGGGGTGGGGCCTTCCTTTCCAGTAGAACGAGTGGAGGTAATTGCACCAATTAGTAGAGCCCTTTTCCTTTTCCCTTTCTTCCCCGTTCTCCTCCTCGTCCATCTCTCCCTGTAGATCCCTCTGAATCTGATCCATCAAGGTGAACATGTTGGGCTCACACGGTGAGTCCTCAGCGAGTGTCTCGTCGGTCGTTTCTTTGGTAGACGACGCGGCGGCGGCGGTCGGGGAGGGAAACCCGTGGGACCCCAAAATAAACTCCGGTACCGCGACTCCCATTAGCATATGGATGACTACCGTTCTAGGGGTAAGACCCGCCTCCTCGGCTACCCAGTACAGTTGGATGCCTCGCACCTCCCGTGATACAAACCCATACCGCTCACAAGCGCGCCTCCCTATCAGCGAAAGCGCCTCCAACTCCTCCCTCAGGTAGCAAGTGGCAGGGAGTCGTTGATCGCTTTCCTCCATGGCCTCCAAATCGTGAAGAAGGCGGCTACCGGCGTTATACTCCTCCGCTCCATCGCCGTCACCATCGTTGTTGTCGTCGTCGTCGTCGGAGTGGGTACCCTCTGCACCACCACTGACGGGCTCACTTTTCTCCGCCTTCCTCTCCATCTTGGAGCTATTCGGGTCGTGGTTGACGGTAGAAGGGGCCGCCGCCGTCTCGGAGGGAGACCGGTCGGACAGAAAGGATAGTTTGGTCGCCTGTACGAGGTGAGATTGCTGGGGTGGGACCACCTCATGAAACTCTCCTACGGTATCACGAGCGGCTATTTTTAGTCCACGGCTGTGACGCAGTTCCTTACAGGGTTGCACCTGACGCAGCGCCCTCACAGTCTCCAGAATGACGTTCGCCCCCGCAATCGCACGGCGGCAAGTGTCGACTAATTTACGGCGCATAAGATACAGTACCGTCATGTGCTCTTGATAGGTGTGGTTGAGCTTTTCTCGCGCCACTCGACGCTGTTCCTCTAACAGACTCCCCTCCGCCTGCAAGGTAGGAGAGTTTCTTCCTTGAGCCCCTTTCCGGCTCGTCTTTTTCTTCTTGGAGCTCTTCTCATCGGCGGACGCCCAGACCTGCTTTTGAAGCAGACATGCCTCCCGCCAGTTTTCCCGAAGTACTTGTAACGTGTGGTCTACGACAGTGCAGCACCGCTGTTGGGCAGCGGCATGGGCGCGGAGCTCGGAAAGACGAAGGCCTCGTATACTCCTCTCCTTGATGGTGCTCTGGGAGAGCAAGGCAGAGAGATCTGGTAGAATCACCTGCGCGTTGATACGACCCGTCGTCGTCTCGTCCGCCGTCCGACCACTCTGGGAGCGGTTGGTGGCTTTGCTCAACGGCCGGTTTCTGGATGAGGTTCGATTACTGTGGTCACTGGTAACACTCTCCCTGGGTTCTTCATTACTCGCCGACTTCCCCTTGTTCGCATCTTGCGGGGTGGCCATCTCGCGAGGCTCTGTTTCTTCGTAATTGGCGACTGGCACCCCATACCAGCTGACATCCATCGAGGTCGTCTCGCCGTCCTCAAAGTAGGCATCATCGCCGAGGACGTAGGGTTCCGCGAGCACCGCATCCTCCTCGACGTACACGGAGAACTGCTTCGGATCGGCCCTCAGTTCGTTAATCTCCCGCTCCAACGCCTCCTCCAGTCCCGTCACCGAGTCCGTCCCTGTCGTCACCGCCTCTCGGAGCTGGTCGGCGTCACTAAACTGCTGCGCCCACGTCCCTTGTTGGCGTATCCGCTCCACCAACTTCCCGACCGGCCGGTCCACCTCCACCATGCTCTCTTCCTGTAGCGAGTAACGGTGAAGGGTTCCCTCGTTGAGGCGTCCGCGGAGAGAGGGGGACCCCATCGTCGTCGTCATGGTCGCCTCTCCATCTCGTAGCTCGGAAATTTGCTGTGGGTTTAAGAAATCGCTGTATTGGAAAGTACTGCGTCGCTGTGGGGGACGGTTGAGGTCGCCGAGACCGCCGCTGCCACCCCCTCCGTCCGACAGCCGCTCGAGTCGTCCAACCTCTCCCTTTGATGGCATGAGACTAAAAAAATAAAAAAAAATCAGTAATCTAAAGGGAAAAAAAATAATAATATAAGGAAAATAATAAAAAACGGAGAAGAAGAAAGAGAGATCGAAAAAGTGGTTTTAATTCCATCCTTTCTTGAGAAGAGACTTTAAAATTAAGAAAAAAAACAAAAATGTGTTCACCGTTAAACTTTTTTTGGTAATATATAAAAAAAAAGGTGTTCTGTGTGGATCTGTGGTTCGTATAAGATGCAATTATCCTCCTTCTTTTTTAATCTTGCGTAGATCGTACTCCCTCCTCATCCAGTCCCACGACTGCTTAGAGGCCCCTCCATCGTTCATCATCGCCAGGAGGGCGGCACCACACATCAACAATAAACCGTACTGGCGCATGTTGGTGTAAAGAGAAGTTCTCCAGCTCATAGGTGTTACAAGCAAAGACAATAATAATAATAATAATAGATAGATAGATAGTACCGAGCAGGGATAAAAAAAATAGAGGGGAAAAGGACCCGCAGAGAGAAGTAAAGTTACACGGTTTACCGACTAATACTTTAAAAAAAAAGTTTTAAAAATAAAAAATGTGACAGTCAGAAAAGTAGATGGAGAGAAAAGGGAGGAGAGTAAAATTACTGCACTCCATAATAGTGCTATTCGCATTGACTTCGAATTAAAAAAAAAAAGAGAAAAAAGAGCTACAATATCTTTATTTAAACTCTTCAGCAGCGGCTCTGAAAAGGCAAACGTTTCGCTTTATTCATTATTCATCATTTTTTTTATTATTTTTATTTTTTTATTCATGAGACAGCATACGCGTCGCGTCCATCGTTTGATAATCCATACGAGCCTTATCGGCTTCATTGTAGTGTTGTCGAGGAAACCGTCTCACGTACAGCACATCGCCCTTCTCAATCCTAGTCATCGCCCTAAGCGCGAAGAAGCCACCCTCCGTTATTTCACGAGTGAAAGTGAATCCCTTCTCTTCCTCTCTGGCCAGAACCCCCAGCTCCTTCAGCCGATCCTGTCGATCCTGCTCCCCTCTATACGGAAAGTACTCCACCACCGTATTCTGCGAATCATCCTCCTTCTGAGGCACGCAGTCAATAAGAGGCATGAGAGTAGGGACATGCATCTCCGCCGCCTTCGCCTTGAAGAAATCGGTGCCACGAATAAAATACTCAATTGCCTCCTTCTCCACTGGCTGGGAGCGGTTCAACAGACAGGCGAGGCCGATGAAAAAGTGCTCTAAAAAATCCTCCGGTTCCTCACAAGCGTCTATCGCCATCTCACTGAGGTAGTGGTCGAGAACCCCAGCCTTATCCTCCAGCGCCTCCTTCTCCCGCGAGATACCAGTCGCAATACCGTCCTTCCCTCTCGTGTCTTCCATCAAGAACTGAATATAGGGAGAATACCCCGACTCGTGGAGAGAGACGATGCGGGCCATCCAGCCTGCCGTGGAAATTTCATGATTCACCCGCGTCGGCAGCCATGGGACCGTTTTTTGATAGTTCATCCAATCCAACGGCAGCGGAAAGCACTGAGAAGGGGTCTCAAACATTTCTCTGGCCACCGTAAGAAAGTTGAAACAGCTGCTCGCAGGAGCGGTAATGATGGCTTCACCAGGGCCGATCTCACGGGTCGTACGGAGACAGCGGGCGTAGTGAGGGTTGCTAAACATCTTTATATTTCCATACGCTCGAACCCCTCTGGCGGTGCACCACCTTTGAAACTCGTTCATTGTCTCCCTGTTGTACAGCCACACCCCCACCTCCATCTTCATTGGCGTTCGCTTGTCAGTCTCGGGGGAGGAAGGAAGCGACATCTTAGTTGCCTTCTCGGATCGCTTAATTACGGTTCTCCACAGCATGGTAGTGGTAGTAGGGGGAGTACTCTATATATATATATATATATACGTCTACAATTATTTTTGTTTTGTTTTGTTTATTTAATTTCTTTTAATTATTATTATTATTATTATTATTATTATTATTTTTCATATTTTCATGGATGACATTTATAAAAAGAAATAAAAGGAGAGGGAGAGAAATAATATGTGAAATGATCGCAAAAGGATAAAAAAGAAAAAAAGTGCAAAGAGAACAAAAAAAAAAGACATTGGGGGTATTTCTTTTTCTTGACAACAGTCAAACTGACTACATAATTTGCAGTAAAGTATATTTACATTTTTACACCTCTTCAAGAGTCTTTTTTTTTTTTACTTTTTTAGTTTGTGGTACAGAATGAAAAAAGAGAAAAGGTAAAAGGAAAGAGAGAGTTAAGACACCATCACTATTCATTGTTATTATTGCTGCCCCCGCTTTTACTTGGCGCAGCCATTATTCACTATTTCCTTATGGAAGGTAACTTGACACTAGAACCGTACTCTGCAAGCGCGCGCTGCATGGCCTCAATATAGGCTCTTTGCATTCTTATATTGGTACGGTTGGCGTCGAGGAGGCGAGGGGGGGCCCGTTTGCTTCCCTCCGATCCCTCCGCCACCGCCGCAGCGCCTCCCTGTCGGTCCCCTCCTTGCTCCAGTTCCTCAGCGTACTCCTCCGCCGCCCCTGCCGACGAGGCACGACGGCGTGACGAGCCAGCACTGCCCCCTTTGGTGGTACCTTTCGTCTTTTTACTACCACTACTGTTGACTTTAGCGCCACTACGGGAACGTTTCGCGGCATCGTCGGCTGCGATTTTAGTACGGAGTTTCTGAATAGTGCCGCGTAGATTGTGAATCTCTCGGATAAGGCTCAAGTTCTCCTCCATCATTTCCGATGCCTCTTTTCGATGACGTTCTTGATCCACTTTTACTTTTTTACGAAGCGCATCGACGGAGGTGGAGAGAAACTCCAGCTGTGCGCTGAACTCTTGTTGAACGTTAGGGTCTGCTTGTTCAATGCGTGCACCTCCACGCGAGGAAACGTGTTTGTCATACAGCTGTTTCACCACCTCCCGCAGTTTGGCGGGTTCCTGGACAACAGGGGCCAGCTCCATCATATCCTTCTGTGCGCGTATCATGTAGGTCTCCCCGTCCTTGATTTTACTGTTGAGCTGTTTCATGGTGTGCTGTTGCTGGGCAATGTCTTGTTGTAGCTCCTCAATATTCTCCCGCACAATCTGATTATTGGTGTAATACTCTTCCAACTCTTTTTCTTTTCGAGTGATTTTTACTTTTTGAGAGGCAATCTCTCGTTGTTTCGGCTCCATTTGGGCCTTTAGTTGTCGTATACGGTGATCTAGTACAAATTTGTGTTTTTCCAGCTCTTGATTTTGTTTTTTCAGCTGATATATTTCCTTTTCCTTTTCCCCAATCACGCCATCGCGTTCATCAATGTCTTGATGGAGTTGAGTGATACGCTGGCCGAGTTCAGCTAATTGAGCGGCCAACGCCGTTTTAGCTTTTTCTAAAAATTGGATTTCACTGGCACGGGTCTCGATCTCTTTTTCCATCCTGGCCGCATTCTTTCGCATGATGGCCCCCTCTCCTTTCATATGAAGATAGCGCTCCCGAAGCGCGTTGAGCTCCGCTTGGTGGGTGTTGACCACCTCCTGTGCCTCTGCGTCGGTATCTAACTCCAGCTGATGATGCACCTCCCTGTTGGTCTGCCGACTACGCTCCACCTGTCGCTTCAACTTTGCCAGTGTCTCGTTCCGCTGGGTGAGTACATCCTGAAAACGGGCCTCCTCCTCCTCCAGCTCCCGCTTCTTTTGGAGCTTTAGGGTTTCTAACTCCTGTTCCTGATTCTTTTCCTCGCGCACGAGTGTTTCCTGACACGTCTGACACTCCCCATCGAGCTCCTCCACCTCATTCTGATAGAATCGCTCCATCTGTTCCACTTCACGACTGGCCTCGGCCTCTTTTTCCAACTTCATCGCCACGAAAGATCGCTCTTGGGCCGACTTGGCGTTCCACAAGGAGGCGTATTGTTCATTTCGTACGGCGGCATCGTTCTGAAATTCCGCCTCTTTATCCCGAATACGGCCCCGCTGCTCGTGACTCTTTCGCTTCTCTTCTCCGTCAATCTCCGTTTTGATTTGGTCTATTTGCTGCTGCAGTACCTCCAGCTCCAGTTGTCGATCGTCGAGCTCCACCTGGGTCACCAGCACCTCATCGGAGGAGCGGACCGGGTCTGTGTTTTGGTGATTGCCGTCCTCGCTTAAAATATCCCACAAGATAATAGTACCGTCCTCCCCGGAGGTGTACAGGGCGGTCTCATCAAAGGAGATGCACAGCTGCGTGACGGAGCCTCCATGCGCGGGGAGAGGCGCCTCTTGAATACCGGCCTGCAGAGGGAAAGTCATGAGCTTTAAACTGCCGTCCTCCCCGCCGGCGAGCAAGAGGCGCTGGTGGGTGGCGACGTCAATACAGGTGAGAGAGGTGTCAGTGAAGTGAAAGTCTTCCGAGGCACCCCCCAAAGTGGCGAGGCTGTGTCGTTCTATTTCACGTAAAGTAACAGTGTAGTTGGCCTCCATGGCGGCGGCGGTGGTGGGAGCCCCCACGGCCCATACGGTCTTATCGTCGGAAGCGATACAGCTGTACTGGAACCGCTTATCACTGTGCTCCAGCTCCTTCCGTAGCTCCGACGACGACCAGTCAATGATCATGCCGTCGGCTGAACAGGTAATCAGACGGTCGTCCATGGGGTACGGGGAGTTGGAGCACCATTTAAAATCACTAATCTGCTGTGGGTGGCCGCGAAGCTGGCCCAAGTTTTCAAGAGTGGCACTGTTAAAGACGTCTAGCAAGTTACCATGAGAAATGGCAAAGTACTGTCCTCCTTTTGAAAACTGGACGCTAGTGCCATTTCTAAAGTTGATCACCTTGCGCTCCTTGAGAGAGTTCCACAAGACACTCATCACACGCACCTTATCTGGGAAACAAATCACCGCCATCAGACCACTCGGGTGTAACGCCAAGGCGCCAGGCTCACTCTTGAAGAACACACACTGCTCCAACTTCTTGGTTTGCGTGTTCCACAGCCGTACGCTGTGATCGGCACTACTAGAAAGGAGAAAAGGTTTCCGTACGCTGCAGCTGAGACCGTTGATGCGCCCCGTATGACTCAGTTGACAAATAGGCCGAAACTCCATCCGTTCCGCTATAAGGGCGGCGTTCGCGCTTTGCCAGTCTCGCTGAAAGTCAATGCCGTAAACACGGCCGCTGAGGGTGACCATGGCCAAGTTTTTCTCTAGTTGATCGAGGGCAATACTTCCAATCCCGTTAGGGCACACTACCGACAGCGGTTCCTCGCTTAAGCGGTCGTCCTTGTTCCCGGAAGCGTTAGCGGTGTGACCCTTCTGCTCGTCTGCCTTGCGGGCGAGGGTGCCCCCAGAGGTGGCGGCCAGAGGCGCGCGGTTCCTCACCTTGAACAGCCCCTGTGTGCCCTGAATCGGCTCCTTTTCTTTCCCTTCCTCAGCGGCAGCCGTCGTGGCAGCAGCGGGCTTTGCCTTTTCCTCCGCCGCACCTCCCTCCAAGGCGCCCCCGGTCGGTCGTACCTCCCCGTCCTCGCGTTGGCCTGGCTCATACTCGGGGACGTGGAGCGCACACACCCTACGATACCCCGTAACACTCTCATAGTCCCGTTCAAAGATGACCACATCGCCTTTATCAGTGCCGGCGACAAACCCATTCTTGTAATTCGCAATACACATCACCACCGGGGTCGCCTCGGAGGCGTATTTGGCGGTACCAGCGTTCTCCACCAGGGAGAGGGAACCGGCGTAGTGGCCCTTGTCAATGACAATCGTATCCCCACGGTGAGTCGTAGCGACGACCGTCTCCCCTGACACCCAATGATGGGCAATAAAGAGATCCTGTTGTTCTCTACTGTAGCCAACCGCCGATTGGGGTTGTAGGGCGCCGTCGGTGTAGCGGTAGTACCGCATTAACCCTAGCCCTGAAACCGTGACCACGAGGGGATCACTAGGACAGATATTCACAGCGGTGACGATGGGGCTGCCACCCCCATTGGCCGACCGTAGGTGACGGGCGCTGGGGGAGCCAGCCAAATCCTCTCCTTGGGGTTCCACAGTGTTGCTGCCCATGGAGGCCATCGGAACCACCGCTAGCGGCTTCGATCGCTCCCAGTTCCAGTAATAGAGGTTCCACCCTGGAGCGCCTCCCTGGGTGGCTATATGCCGGCCATCCTCGCTGAACGATAGGCTGACAAAACGGTCACTCCCCACGTCCTCCACACTTAGCACTTTACGTCGTTTGCGTGTCACCACGTCAATGATTTGGACCTGTGGGTGGTCGCCGCTCTCGGCAAGGGCTATAAACTTTTTATTCGCGCTCACTGCGACGGCGGTGATACCGGTGCACTGATAGGTAGACTCGATGAACCGTTGGTTATTAGAGCTGAGACTGTGAAGGGCTAGGACACCACCCACTGGGTAGAGAAGGGTATTGTCGTCCAGCCACTGGAGGCAATTCTTCACTTCAGAACGGACGCCGAACACGTGGCGTTTCGCCACCCCGTGCAAGTCTTTCCCGTCCATCAATTACAAAGAAATAAAAAAAAAACTTCTAGTTTTAGCGACTGTTTTTATTTATTTATTTTTTCTAATACGTTTTCTTTTTTTTACTTGGAAAAGAAAAGCTAATGAGAGAAGAAATGAAAAAGAGTAAAGAGATGTTGTGAAGAGGAAACACACATACAAAAAAAAAATCCTCATCAAAACCGAAAAAAAATAGACCAAACAAAAAAAAAAAAAAAATACATTATTATATGTGGTTAAAAGTAAAAAAAGGGGAACTTTTCCTCATGACGCGCTGCTAACGCCTTTTCCCTCTCTTTTTTTTTCTTTACTGTTATTGTAATTATTATGATTATATATTATTTACGCCTCATCCAGGTGTCTTGACGGTCTTGGACGGTTTGTACTTATCCCCTACAAAGTAAAACACCCCTCTCGCTATCTCCTCCGGGAGTTGACGAATTGCAAGATGGCACGGGATCTCTTTAATCTCCTTATGCCGGTGTTTCGCATCCGCGAGGTACTCCTTCACAGGGCGTCCACTGGTCTCTAAATCCATAATAATCTCCTTGATGGTTCTCAAGGCGTGGTCGTTGGGGGGGTAGTCCCTCCCTGTATCCATATACTCTCCTCGTATGAAGTCATCGACCAGCACCGCGTTGGCGTTACAGCTACGCACGGCGAGCGCCCGATTCTCTACAATGAGGGTGTCCTCTAGTGGTCGCTTTAACCAGGCGATGTTCTTTTCATAGTAGTTATCCCTGGTAAACCAGTCTGAGCTCTTTGTAATAAACTGCGAGATGCGAATCCCGTCAGGGTCAATCACGGAGAGAACTTGATTAATGTAACGCTCCGAGCACGCCGACCACAGCACCACCTCGGCGTCAATAGAGTTGAGGTAGTCTAATAGTTCGGCGAGGTGAGGGCGGCTGACCAACCCTGCCTTCATACGGAAAGCTTTATCGCCGTAGGATAGTATCGTCTCATCGACGTCAAAAACGACGGTTAAGCGACTGCGGTATTGTTTCTTTGGGGGCCCAAGAAGGCCGTGCTCCAGTTTCTGTTCTTGCTGCACCTTCCACAAGACGGAGAACCCAAAAAGGCCCACTGCTAGAATGCCATAAAAGTAGTACCGCACTCCTTTGTCGTCCATCATACGGCGCCAGTACTCCTTCATCCGCTTCGCACCGTAGTAACGATCGTCGGTGTAGTTCTCCCAGGCGTTCTCTTTATTCGCGTACATGTGCACCGGACCCCCCGGGGCCTTGATCCTATCCTCCAGCTTTCCCCCTCGCTGCCGGAACAGCTCCCGCTGTCGGTTACGACTGCGTTCAAAAATGTTTTGTGGGGCGGCGGTTCTGGACTTGTCTACCGGCTTATCGGAAGGGACGACGCGGTCGGTGCCCCGGAAATAGTTTACTAGCCACCGTGCGGCACCGGTGTGATCTCTCCGAAGAAGAGGCACTCGACGGAACATTGTTTCTAGTGTAGGGGGAGGGAGAGAGGGTTGTACTATATCCTAATTCTGGAACGAGAGCAGCAGAAAGGGGGAAAAAAAAAGAAGTTCACGTAATACTTCTTGGTAATAACCGTAGGGGAGGGGGATATTGAAAGACACAGAACCAGAAAAAACTAGGTATTTGGAAGCGTTCAAAAGCTGGGGTACGCTAAGCCACAACAACAACAAAAAGAAATAAAAATGGGAAAGAGAGAGTGTATGTGTTTTAGGCCTCTTTTTCGACTCTCTTGTTCAACAGAGACAGTTTCCTAACAGTTCGTTTGTATCGACGATACGTCAGCCAAAAAGCGATGAAGTTGACGACATAAGTCGAAGCACAAACAAGGCAGAAGTCTCTCATCACGCCAAACAGTATACAAGCCAACCCCACGCTGGTCACCGCTCCTGCGCCCGTAGTGAGCAACAAGAGGAGCAGCGGCCCCTTCCCTCCTAGTCCGCTCCACACAAGGCACACCAACTCTACCGTGTAAAACAGCATTCCAACCGCCGCATTTGACACCTTCGGGAGACCGACCATTGCGGTCAGAGCACCGAACTCGGAGGTGAACACCTTGGTGCACGAGAAGGGTCCTACATCACACGAGGCTTGGTAGAAGGTGCCCAGAGCAGCCGCCCGCTCTGCTTTTTTCTCCACTCCGTAGGCGTAAGCCGAGAGGGCCAACCCCAGGAGGAGCACCACTGCAGTAGGGAGCAGCGACATATGAGAGAGAAAACTCTTTTATTATTGTTATTTTTAAATCGAAATCAAAAAAGGAAAAAGAAAAGAAAGTGCGGGGTTAATTGGTCTAATACAACGTTTCACGCCACAACACTTCCACAGCTCATTCTGATTTTTATTATCATCGTTAACATTATTATTATTATAATTATTGTATATATCTATAATTTTATTCTTCCTTCTTATCCATCTCATCGAGGTTGGGAGCATTGATAAAAGTGTGGTTGATGCGCTCCCGCAAGAGGTCCGGGTCGAGGCCACCGTCCTCCGACAAGCATCCCTCGAACCCTAGCACTCGATCTACACAAATATCATTCTTAAAGAATAGTAAGCACGGCAGTGTGGTCACTCGTAGACGCTCAATCAAAAAAGGAGATTTTTCCGCGTCAATCTTTACAAACCGCACGTACAACATCTCCTTCGCAAACTCGGACAGTCGTCGATCCATCACTTTACAGGTTTCAAAGTCTTTGTGATAGAAATGCACACAGACATTATCACTCCCTCCCTTCTCCCGCACCACCACCGTGAAGAACTCATCCTGGCTGATCTCCCGATACTCGCCGTGATGCTTTCCCCTCCACTCCGCCTCCTTCTCCGTCTGCTGCTTCAACTGTGCGAGTCGGCTCCGGCGTAGGAGCAACAAGTCGTCATCTTCGTCGTCCTCGGCGTCCAGGCCCCCTCGCTCCACCTTATCCATTTTCTTTTCTACCTCGGGGTTGTACGTGACAAAGTTGTCAAAGTCTTTATTCCGGGGGTCGTCGGTCTTACGACGGTGCGTAGGGACCACGTCGTTGAGGTCGCGATTTTTCATATACTCCTTGGTCGCCATCCCTTCAATAGTTTGAGTGAGGTTCTCGTTCGCCTTGAGGTTGCTTGCCTCATTGACAACACCACTAGATTTACCAGAGCCTAACATCGATTCTCTCTTATTCTTTTTTATTTATTTATTTATTTAGTTTTTCACACTCTCTTTTTTTTTTTTTTTGGTTTGCTTGTTTCTTTGTTATCAACGTTGGTGAAGTGTAAAAGAAAAAAGGAGAAACATAGGAGTGACAAAAAAAAAAAGGGAATACACAAAAAAATGTAGGACGGGATTATATCCGTTGCCGGGAGTGACATAAGAAAGAGACGAGTAATAACGGACGATGATAATAATAATAATATAAACAGCAATAGAAACAGCTTTCACATCTACTAATATAGTGATAACAATAGAGAATACCGGAATGTTTGTTTATTTTGATTTTTTTTTTCTCTGGGTATGTTTACATCTTTTGTTTCTTTTTTTTTTTCAGTTTTTTTTTTTCTTTTTTTTTTACATTATATTATTATTATCATTCCGGATAAGGGACGCAAGTGAAGGAGTATAAAATATATAAGAGCGGTGTGTGTGTGTGTATGTATGTGTGTGTGTGGAGAGGGAGAGAGAGAAAGAAAAGGATACACACCGTGTACAATGATATGAGGAAGAAGTAAAAGGGGGAGACATTTTTATATTACACCTCCGTTTCATCCTTGGGGTTCGCTAGACAGGCCTTTAGCGCCTCCTCCCTTCCAAACCGCTCCTTCTCCGCCATCTCCGTCGACCCCTCTAATCGGTCAATCTCCAACTGACGCGCGTACTCCTTCAGCTGCTTGATGAAACCTGCGTTAGGGCACGCAAAGGGACGACGTCGCCGGACCATCTCCACCGCCTCCACCGCAGGAAGGCGAAGTTTACGGATGAGATAAGCTGCCACGATAGCGGCGGAGCGAGAAATACCCGCCCCGCAGTGCACTAACACATTCTTGTGCTCCTTTACGAGGGCATTCTCGATAAACTCAAACGTCCGAGCAAAGAACGGCGTCAGGTCAAAGTCCGCGCGGTCGTCGGCGGAGATGGTGAGGTACATGAAGGACCCCGGGAAACGAGGCGCGGTGCCGATACAGCAAAGAATATGCGTAATCCCTTTGGACATTAATAGCTCCTTGTCCGTGGCGGGGTGATAGCTGCCGCAGTACAGGCCTGGGATAATCTCCTGCATGCTCTGCATATTAGGAACCCCTTTGGACACCGGGATCGGCTCACTCGGCTTATCCTCAAAAAGCGCGTCGATCGCCGCCCGCTGGTCCTCGCCGTAACAGGAGACGAGGGCACGGTGCAGCGCCTCCCTTGTGTCTTTGACAGCGGCTTCATCGATGGGGAGATTAGTGGCGGCCATACGATAAAGATCCAATGCCTCCTCGACACTCTCTGGCAGTCGGACGCGATTGGCACGACTCGTAGCAACGCCTGTCTTTCGGTTCTCTGGGATAGCGGAGGGGGGTTGAGAGGAGGAGGCGGTGTCTAGAGGTTTCACCGAGGAGACGAACCGCAGTACCTCGAAGAAATGATTTAAATCGCTGTCGGAAATTTGACCTTTTGCATCGATTTTTTTTGGTGGCATTTTTTCTTTTATTGATTTGTTGTTTTTTTTTTTTTACTATTCTATTTCTTTATTATTATTCTTTATTTATTCCTATCTTCTCTCTTACCACTATGAATTGAATGTTTATGTATTCGGAATTCTAATCGGAACTTCTCTCAGATTTTTTCTATAGATACATAAATATGAATATTTATCGAATAAGAAAAAAAAAAGGAAGAGAAGTGAGGTGGTTCAACATAAACTCTCTCTCTCTCTCTATTGCAGAGAGAAGGGGTAACATTAAATTACAACGAAACCAAAAATAAAAAACAAAGGAGACGATAAAGTAGCAGTTCGTTAGTCCAGGAAATTTTTTCTCTCTCTCTCACACACACACACCTCACAGGTAGGGGTTACTCCTCCTTTATCAGTTTCTCTCTCCACACAATGCACAGGTCGAATACGTGTAGAGGAAAGAATGGAACAGGCAGCAGCAACGGCACCGTCCCTTCTTGTTTTTTCCCCCCTCCCTTCTCTGAGACTGCAGCCCCATCCCTCTCCTCCTCTGTAAATAACAAACAACCAAACCTTTCGTTGACACTCCGAGAACTCTCCTTCTCCTTGTGTTGCTGTTGCTGCTGTACCTTTACCGCCCGGTGTGCGGCTTTCCTTATCGAGACTAATCGCTCAAGTCGTTGGGAGAACTCAGTATCTTGGGCGAGAAGGAGTGAGACACTATCCTTACCACCACCACCACTCTCCTTCCTCCCCTCCTCTGCTTTACCCACACAAACAGAGGAAAGGAAAAGGGATCGAGGGGTCTCACACAGAATAAAGCAGACGTGTACGACAGAAAGACTCTCTCCCGCCTCAGACCGTCGAGCCCGCTTCACTGGTGGGGGGTGTTGCAGGAAAGACTGGTACCACGCCGGAGACTCTAGCAGCACTCCTTCTCTTACTGTGGTATAGGTAAATGAAGGGGACTGGAATTGAAAGTTTTCACCTTCTTCATCCTTGTCCTCCTCGTCGTCCTGACAGGTGTGTAAGGCGTCGATCAGAGAGTGAAGGGTGGAGGGAGTGGAGTAGGAGGGGTGCACCACCACGTACCAGCAACGAACGGTGGGCAGCGAACGTAACAGAAAACGAAGCTGACGGACCGCAAAGGAATCGAATTGCTTCGTTTCCTTCTTTGGGAGAGAAGTGTCTCGAGTGGGTGGACGGGTGACAGGCATCTATTACTATTATTATTATTTATAAGGTAAGATAATTCTTTACTCCTTTAAAGAAATAAAAAAAAAACAATTTCTGAAACTTTATGGAGAGTTCTTTTTGTTTATTTGAGGTATTTTAATCACAAAAAGGGGAAAAAGAAGAAATGTTAAAAGAGAAACAAAAACATTAATAAAGCCTAATTCCTTTTTTTTTTTTCATTTTAATTTTATTTTTGCATTCTTATTATTTTTGGTGGAATGAGTTGTTGTTGTTTTTTAAGTGTTCAGTTGTGTAATTATTACCTTTTTCAGCACCTCTTCCGCTGAATGTCATGTAAAAAGGGGGTAAAAGGAAAAAAATGAAGAAGAAGAGAGGGGGAAAAAAAAGCTACAGTGCTCTCCCTCTTCTTTTTTCTTTAATGTGGCCCTGACTACGCTGCGGGTGGAGGGGTAGAGGTAGGAGGTTGTTGCACCTCATCTCTAGACCAAAACGCCTGGGCAGGGTCTTGATCCGTAGGGTTCAGTAGTCCCTTCGCCTCCTCCGCCGGCAGCCGGTAGTTCAAAAACACAGTTCGCATCTCCTCGGCGGTCATGTCGTTGAACCATCCTCGAGTGTTAAGATACCGCCGGGCCATCTCCCTCGACTGGAGGTCCTTCAGGTATGGACTCTCCGGGTGAGAGGCGTTCCACAGGGCGTGAAATAAATTAGCATCCTGCATCCCTTCCTCCAGCTGGGCATCGGTGAGCGGGGAGAGGTTGACGCGATGGAGTCGTTCGTACAGTGGTGCCGCCATCAGCTCCTTTTGCTTAAAGTCTTCGTACTGCTGCATATGCACCTTACGGTACTCCTCACTCTCCTTTGCGTACTCCTTGGCCGTCTTGTCCTTTACTGGGCTGTCGTAGGTGTCTACTCCGATAATACAGACCCCCATGCGCCTGGCCTGCCCGACAACACGACGTACACGTGTCTCTATCGGTGGGTACTCGACCTTGCCCCAGTTGATCTGCTTCATTTTTGCGATCTCGTAGCACATTTCCAACGTCATGAGCGCGCAGTAGCAGTTCCTCACCGCCACCGCCCCTGTCTCGCCTCTCTTCTTTCGGATCGCTCGAAGAATAAACCACGTAGTGGGAGGAGGCTCCATGCGGTACTGAAAGGACTTATCAAAGAAGACCTGAATACGAACAATCAGATCTACATCGTCTTTAAAAATGGGCTTGGTGCGGTCATTGAATGCCTTGGCAAAGTCCATAGCCTTGAGACCTAGTTTGGAGAACTCTTGACCCACCGGAGGACCCGTCGCCGCCTTCCCGGCACGAATGAAGAAGCGCCAGTTATGCAATACTAACTTGTTAGGGAACGTCGGCACGGCGAAGATGTCCTTCGCTTTTTCTAGGACTTTGGGCTCCAGGTATCGGTTGGAGCCGGGTTCAATGTTAACCGTCTTTGGCCTCGCCTTGAGTAACACAGAGACACTTCGGTGAAACATGGGAGTGAGAGAGAAAGGGGGGATAATTTCTACTTTATTATATATAAATAGGTGTAGTTATATTTTCAATTTACTATTTATTTATTTATGTAATCTTTCTTTCTTTCTCTTTTTGCTACTACTATGCGAAATATAAGAGAGAAAGAAAACAACCTAGAAACCTGTAAAAGAGGAGAATTCGAAAAAGAGAATATAATAAATCAAAACCGTAAAAGTATTGAGACATAGACTTCAGTAACACTTTACCCAAACTAGAGCCCAAATATTTCTTCTTCTACGTATTCTTCTGCCTCCCCGCTTTCTCACTGGTGTTGGTTGTTTTATATATATATATGAATACCTTTACTACGTTACTAGATGAGAAATAGAGGAAGAGGGGAAGAGGGTAATCTGTATTGTAGTTCCTGAGAGGTCCCTGTAGGTCAAGCTCATCTATTCTCTTCTCTCTCTAACACTAACTATATTTTACTAATTTACGATATGCAGGTCTCCATCCAATGCCTTCGATTCCGCCAGAACTGGCGGAACGTAGTGAAGGGGGACGGAGGGTGGGCAACCGCTTATATATAAGGTTGTATAAGTCTTCAATTTATGTTTATTTAATGGATATACAGTATTATAATATAATTTGAATATAAATTAAAAATTTAAACCCGTTAGGGAAAAAAAAAAAATATTTATTTTCAGCCCAGCGGCCTGAGAATACTAACCTAGAGAGAGGAAGAGAAGGAGTAATCTTCGTTATTGCATTCACACGTTTTAGGTTCCCTACTCAGTTAATATATAGAGAGAGAGAGAGAGAGAGAGAGAGATTATTTATTTATTTTTCAAACAAGACACAGACGGTGGACCAACGCTTCCCTTGTGATATCCAACTCGGAGGCTACAGACAACTGCAGTTCTGGTGCAGCACCGGTTTCCCCGCGGAACCGTTGCTGGGAGCGGTAGTGAAAGGAGGCAATAGCGTTCGTGGTGGCCAGTAGCAGTTCCTCCAGCAGAGACACCTCCACCGCCTCCACCGCCTCCTTCGCCTCCACCGCCTCCTTCGCCTCCACCGCCTTCCCTATAGACGAGGCCGGCAGTACGCTAGCGGGTAAAGAGGGCATAGCAGCCCGCAACGACTCCAAGCTCATAAAAGCGGTACTGTAGTGCCGTCTACAGACATGATGACACACTGGTAAGAGGCCTTTTTCTACCCATGCCTTGTTGAACGCACTGTCCCCGCTGTAGGTCAGTCTCTGCACCGCCATTCGAGCAAGGAAAGGCTCTCCTTTGATTAAATAGCAGAGCGCGAGGCACAGGGTGTAGTACAGAGGGAAACTGTTTCGGCTATTGATCTCGTTAAAAGGGGAGGTGTTCTTGGAGGCTGTAGTGTGGAGTGGAAACCGCGTCGCCTCCGTGAGAAATAACGAGTAGGATCGTTCGGAGAGAAGTGTGTTCAACCGCTGCAGTGCGTCGTCCTTCTCTTGAAGAGATGTTGCCATTCTCGTCGGGAAACAATTCCGACGAAATCTACAGCTGTCGTCAAAAAATGCGAAAACAATAAAATTTGTGAGACAGACATACACACACAAACACACACACAGAGACGAAGAAAAAAAAGACAGAAAGGAAATGAAAAAGGCCAAAAAAAAAAAAAAGAGCAGACACCATTTTCAGAAACAAAAGGGAAAAAAGGAAGAAGAAAACAGAAAAAGAAAAAAATAAGAGACAAGAAAAAACGATAACTCTCTTATTCTTCCTTCTTCTCTACCAAGTTTCTCCAGTACGGTAGTACCATTCCCAACTTTTCCGGTACAATTTTTTTCGCTTGTGGAGAGCGACGCACCGCGGCCATCAACGTCTGAAACACCAACTCCCCTCCCAAGGAATTGAAATGAAGTCCATCACGCAGCAGCGCGGTGTACGGCGCACAAGAGGAATAAGGCTCCTCCTCCATCACTGGTCGATCCCTCCCGTAAGATAGCATCGCGGTCTGCAGGTCTACGAGGTGCACCTTATCCGGGTGAACTTGCAGCGCTGCATCAACGGCCTCCATCACTGCCAAACGATATCGACGGCAGTCTGCGAGAGACCGGTCGTCAATATTGTCATTCTCCGCCGTCCAGGCCTTCTCATCGATAGGAGGGGGGGTCATGACAAACACGCCCCCCACTGGACGTAACTCCTTGATGACCCAATCGATCAAGAAGGTAATATGCTCCCTAAACTCCTCCACTGGAATGTGCTGCTCATTGCTCGCCAGATCATTGCAGCCGAGGAGAAGGGTGGCGAACAGAACGGGTGCCTCGGAGGGAAGAGAGAGGAGTGTGTTGCGGGATGCCTCGTCGCAAACAATGTCGCGATACCAACGGGAATTATAACCACTCAGCCCGCCGTTGATGACGGTGGCCTTCCGGGAGTAGGCATGACCCAGCTTGGAGCCCCACTCAGAGAGGTAGCACTGCTCTGTCAGGGAGTCCCCCAGCAATACCACTCGTCGCATGTAAAAGGAAAAATAAAAAAAGGAAAGAGATAAAAAGAAAACAAGATTCTGAAAGAAGAAGGGAGAGAAAAAAAAAATGTGTGTGTGTGTGTGTGTACGTGTACGTGTGTGTGTGTGTGTGTCGAGTAATTAAGATGAGAACGAAAAATAAGAAAGAAAAAGTACCTCATCGCGTTATACCTCTTTCACATTCTTCTTCTTGTGGTCAGTCTCATCGGTGAACGCTTTCCTTGACAATGCACGATCTGCATCAGCATAGCAGAATGAAGGATACTAAATATATATGAAAGACATCTTTTGTAAAATTTAAGACAAGAGAAGAGGTAAACGTAATAAGCGGGTGGACCGAAATACTCATATATATAAAAAAAAAAACTTTTTACACGTAGAAAAAAAGCGATTACTCAACTATTTTATAAATGTATTCTTTTTGTATTCTGTAGGTATTTACATTGATAACTAGTATTATTATTACTATTATTATTTTGTGAGAACAGAGTTATACTGTTCTCTTTTCATTCTGTTTTTTTTTTTTTTTACTTTTCCCGTTTCAGATGAAAATTCAATGAAGAAAAAACAGACAAATTCCTGAAAAGGAATAAAGGATAGAAACGCTTTTACGACGAGATGAATCCATAAAAAATACCAATTGCTTTTTCCTTTTTTTCTTTTTCCTTTTTAAGCCACAAAGTAACGATTATTCGCCATTCCTGCTACCTGTGCCTGCTGCATCTGCATCGCTGTACTGACGAGTTGGCGGGTGGTGGCCTCCAAGGTACCCACGTTAGACGGCGGCTTCGACTGCACCACTGTCGCCCCATGCTCCTCACTCAGTATCAACAAGCTGAAGCTGGAAATGCCGCTGAAGTCCGTGGTGTGGTTCACCGACGTGTACTCGACGCAGCCACGAAGGTCGGTATAGGCATCCTTGAAGAACTTCACCTGTCCCCCGTGATTCTTGGAGTACACCTTGACGTACACACGCGGTAGCGGCTTGTGCGGGTTCAACTTCTCCGTCACCTTCACCACCCCGTACTCTTGTCGTAACTGTATGTGCATGTTGCAGGGAAGATAGGTCTGTGTTTCGGAGAGGGGTCCGGCGTCCACACGGATCACCAGGTTGCGTCTCTTGAGGGGGTCGGGAAGGTCCACCACCACCACATCCGGTACCCCCGCCGCCGTCGTCGTCGCCGACACCTCCCTACTCACCTTCCAGTTCGGTTTCAGGTAGCTGTAATCCATCTTTTTAACGTCGAGGAACGGATCCACAGAGAAGAGTACCTCCAGATCCACCTCAAAGGCGCTGACATCCACGCGGTTTACATGGCCGACCGTCGACACGACCTGGCCCTCTTCCATCTTGATGGTACAGCTCAACGACGGCTCATCCTTTGCCTCCCTGGCGTTCTTGTTAGTGTCCGTCTCCTCTCCATAGTTGGTCTTGCTCACTTCTTCCCCGCTGCACTCCGCCAGTAAGTTGAGTACATCAATAAAGCGGTTGCGCCACTCAAACACGGGGTAGGTGATGTACTGCATACACACCTCTCTGGCGCGCGTGTACTCTGGTCCGCCGCGGTAAATATCGAGGAAGGCGGTGAGATAGTCATACTGAAGTTTCACCTCTTTTCTGTCCCCTTCCTCGACCAATTTGGTTTCGTCGATCTTGTCGTACATGGCGGTGGCCTCCTCGACGCGGTCCTGTAGGAGGAGGTAGGTGGACATGTACAACTCATCCTTGGCGCTTACGTAATGGGGGGACTTCTCGATCCAGTAACGAAGGAATGACTGGTAAGTTTCACGGAACTCGTCGTTACGAATGTTGTGGGCATACAACCCCACGTCGTGCACTCTCGCATTCTCCAAAGGGCTGTATTCCTTGTACTCAAAGTGGTCAAAAGATAGTAACCCGGTATTGAGGTAGAGGGTGTCCGAGAATACAGTGGCAGTGAGGTTCCCACTGGCGGACAGGTGCTGCAGATAGGTATGGAAAGTGTCATAGTCGGCGTGGTAGATGGAAAAGCTCCATACGATTGGATCAAAGATGCCGTTACGCTGCAAGTAATCGAGGAGACCCTTGTAAAAGCTGTTCTTCGTCAGTAGCCAGTACACCGCCTCCGGTGCAAACACCCGTCGGTCATACCAGTTGTTAGATTCAATAAAGTGTAACACGTCCTTGGGCTCTCCTTGACTTAGAATATCGGAGAGCGTTTGCATCTTTTGCTTGGTGGGGTTCTTGACCACCGTTAACGTCCCCACCTCACTCGCGCTGCACAACAGTTTCCCCTCGCTGTTCACACTCGCCGGCATACAAGAGAAGACCCCTTCGCGGGGAAAATAGAAATAAAACATATCCACCGACGTTTCGAGCGGTTGTAGAGACGATTCTTGGTCCTTGGTGTACTCATGATTCATTACCGGTACGGCGCCTTGTGGTACTTCAGTAACCAACCGTACAGTGCAACTGCTGTCCGCCGTATTGGTGACGGAGACACGGATGCCATACATTTTACCCACAATAAACTCCTTCACTACTTTCAAAGTTCGGGTGTTCCGCACGGGATCGTAGACGTGGGTGTCCGACGGGTCAATAAACCGTTGATTCATGATGACATCCGCCTCCTCCGATCGCTCCCCACCTTTTTCTTCGAGGGTTTTGTAAAACGCCATACAAGGGCTGGCCGCGCGGACACTCAAGTTCTCTGCGCCTCGCTCCACCGCATGCACTCCCTTCACCAACGGTACGTCAAGAATACTCAGTGCAATCACACTTTCCGTAAAGCTCTCTGCCGCATACATGAAGGATTCATCAAGAAAAGGCTTATCCGCGTTCTCGCCGGCAAAGTGCGCCGCCACCGACGCCCAGAACCGCAGACCCTCAATCGCGGGTAGACGACTGCCATTCGCGAACTGGGTTTCCTCGAACTCTTGGGTGACTCCTTTGGGACGGAATTGTCGGACTACGCGTTTTTTCTCCGAGATCACTTGATCTAAATGGGCGTTGTTCATGCTCAGCATTGCCATTCTAGGAGCAGCGCCCGTTGCCATTCTCATTCTTGCCCCTGGCATTGGGGCCGCTCCACCGAACCCCATTCCGCCCACTGCTGGCATTCCTCCCATTGGTGCCATAGGTGGCTCGAACTGAGCCTCCTCCATTATGGCCTCGTCCTCCACCGCCACAGCGTCTCCATCCATGTCATCCTGGAAAGTGGCGCCAGAAAGGATAGAGTCGAAGCGTCTATTGCGTTCCTCTGAGGTACCATCCTCGAGGGCCGCCACCTCACGTGTGAGGTCGTTTGACAGTCGACGGCACAGCTCGGGCTCCTTCTTGTACAGGAGGCGAACTATCAAAGCCTTCTCCAGGCTGCTTAACGACCCCACAGGGACACGGGACAGGTGGTCCTTCACGGCACCGGTGTAGCCCAGCAGCAGCCAATCGATGAGCTGCTTTTTGGACTTACTCTGTAGGTGAGTCCGCACCACAGAGTCAAAGAACTCTTGATCCTTAAAGTAGACAAAGCAGTGAAATTCATGGCAGGTCAGCTTATCGTATTTTTCCAGTTTCTGCATCGGTGTTAGGGAGGCCCACTGGGAGAGGAAACTCCACTTTCCTTCTAGGCCGGTATTGGAGCTTAAGAGTTGCATACTCTGTATCACCGCCGAGATACAATCCACCAAGAAAAAGGATGCAGTGGACGGTATGGCGAGGGTGTCGTTGGTGTTTAACTTTTCACACCGTCGCTCCGTCACGTAGACTCGACCGGCGGCGCGAGAGGCAGGGAGGGCGACTGGCTGTAAAGGAGTGGAGGCTCGGTCCAGTGGGGCCGTACCTACCACACAGTCACTGTCATTATGGGCGATAAATACTAAGGTGCTATAACCGCAGTCCGTTGGAACTTCAATACGCACTTTACCCGACTCGTCGGGCGTTATGTTGTACTGTACCCAGCCGGAGTGCTTCAGAAAGTTGGTCAGTGCCTCGACGTAGTAATCGTTGGAGGACCTCATCGAGTTGCGATCCACCTCGGCAGTAGACTGACTCATTAACTGTGCCCCTACATCCATGTTAGCCATCTTGCACCTCCTGGCCATACACGCCATAGGAACCGCTCGCTCTTGCTCTAGCGTCAAGTAATCTTCATCAGAGCGGCACGCTCTATCTGCCATCAACATATTCCTCTCACCGACGGGTGGCTCCGACTCCTTAGTATCTCTCACCAGGTGGCGCTTCAACAAGCCTGGAGGTTTCTCCAGTGTGTTCCCCACAGGATTGCGGCGCCGCTTCCGGTCGAGGACATATTTAGTTTCATCATCTAGTTGAGATTGCTCCGAGAGACGATTCAAAGGAAACTGAAGGGAGTACCGTTCTGGCCCCTTCTGATCTTTATTGAAGGACGCCTTCAGATTCTTTAAGGTGGTGGGATAATACGAGTAGGCCAACGCCTGCACGCGGACTCCGTTGAGCGATCCGCCGCACGAGCGCACCGTCACCTCCACCACGCCATTTCCCTTTGGGGTACTGTGCACGGACAGGTCAGACCGCCTACCCCCCAGATCCACAATACCCTCTCTCTCCTCCAAATACCGTTCCGGAGCCACGTCCCAACGGTGACCAGCAGACACCTCTACGTTCACCTCTTTACACTGTAATGGATACCGGAAAACATATTTCCCCTCTTCCATACCTTCACAAGTGTACAGTCCATCTACTAACTTCACCTTCTCCGTGAGATCAGAGACCACCGCACTGAAGGACTCGGTTCGAAATAACAGGAACGGTGGAATACCACTCACACCCTCATTGTCTGGAGCGGGTAGCTGTAGTGTTTCTCCCTTCGCTAGAGTGATCCTTTCAGGAACCGACATACCCGTTTGCCTGCCACAGTTCAAGTCGTACACTCTTTCTGGTAGCAACTCGGGACTCGGGGTGTCGAGAGGCTGGACCGTTATCGTGTCAGCGAACTGCCGCAGTGGCCCCAGGTCGATTTCGCCATTGGCATCGGTTTTTAACACCGCCCTCACACTTTGGCTTTTGAAATAGGATCGAAGCAACACCTTCACCTTCATTCCAGGGTAGGACTCTCCATCCCTCCCTACGTAGTGCAGTTTGTACCGGCCCTCCTTTTCCATTCGTAGCAGTACATCGGCGTAGGCCTGCACATGGTCGAGCCGCTCAATCCGTACCGTCCGCTGCTCCTCCACACTCTCCCAGTCCTCCTTTACGGTAGAGTACACCTCTCCCCGCAGCTCCACATTCAGCTCGTGAACAAAAGGTGGGACCAAATAATTTACCTCCGCCGTCGGCTGTCCTCCGGAAAACTCCAAATTTTTGTACACCTGAGCACTCCGTACCCCTTTGGCGTCGATGGAGCTCACGGTGACCTCCACGTTACGTAACGTGCTGGGGCTCACGATTGTACCACCGTTTTTTACCCCCGCCGTCAACTTTGGGATCAGTAGTAGTTTGGTATAACCACTCTCCGACACGGTGCCCTCGTGTACCACTACCCTTAGGTCCATGGTGGACTGGAAACGAGGGATCTGCACCCTCGCCAGATCCGCAAATCCGTCGTGGGAGAGCACGGCCATACTGATACTCTCACTGCTCCCGTAGGGCACCAGCATCCCATAACCAAGCTCCTCACTCGGTCGGTACTCTTTGTTTCCAATACGCATACAGGTGTCCTCGCCGTGACACAACTGTTTCGCCCCATCCACCATGTAAAACAAAACACCCTTGCTGACGTGTCGTTCAATCAATGTGAGGGCACCGACTATAATAACAGCAGTGCACTGTATACCACTGCCAATGCATTCCACCACAAAGGCTCCTTTTTTCCCCCCCGTGAAGTCCTTTAATTGCAGCTCATGAATCACGGAGGGAGGCTTATCAAACGTGAATTCCTGTGAGCGGGTGGGGACGAGACCTTTCACAGAAATATCCTTCGTAATCTCTTTATGGAACTGGCGATAGTAATTTTCCGCATGAATTTCAAAGATTCGTACCGTTAACTCGGAAATGTTTTTCAGCTCCAACGTCAACTCCGTCGGTTCACCAGGAGAGAAATAGCGACGGCACCAACGGGAAAACCGAAGGGCCTGGGCCGACTGAAAGTGTTCCAGTTCCCCCGCACTAAGGCCAGAGGTGTCGGGACTCACCTCCAACCCCGCGAATAGTTTGGCACGGTACACGGTGGACAAGAGTGTGTTCTTGTCAAAATACTTTGCAAAAGGCGCGGTGTCGATTTGGCTTGGCTTTTGGGAGAAGATTTGCAGTAGGTAAGCTTTTAGCAAAGCATCTTCATTCTCCTCCTGCTTCGGTATTCGCAGATCCTCCCCCCAGTTACGACTACCACTTTCTCTATTCTCCCTCCACCACTTTTGTCGCGGTTCGTTGTAAATGTTGGCCATGAATGACGGGTACTCTAGGTATAACAGGAAGGTCTTTGTATCCACTCGGTGGTGATCCAGATCCCATTGAAGTATGCGACGTAGAAAAAAAGCAGCGATTTCTTTATGCTGCTTGTCCTCCCCAAGTGCCACACACCAGTCATAGGCACGCTGATAGATGCCCCGTATCTCCTCATACGACCGACTCAACACCTCTCGTTGGTCCCTCAGCACTTTGACCTCCTTTTCAAATTGCTTTACAAACCACTCATACACAAATATATTGTCATGCAACAGTTCCGGTAGCGACTTCGCCAACGCGCTCATCTGCGTGAGTGTCATACTCCTATAAAGGGGTCGATTTAAAGCCCTGGGGGGGTTTTCCTCTGCGGTACAGCGCTTTCGATAGGTTTCCAGTAGGTTTATCAGACGTGTACCCAAGCTGCCTACGTTAGGAAACTGTTGGAGGACTTCCTCGAACACTTTTACTCTCTCTTCTTTGACGACAACATCCAGGTCTACGCCGTAGAAAGCAAGGGGCGACAGCTCACTCACAAAACCCTGCTTCAGCGCCTCCTGTACCACGCTCTCCAGCTGCACGAGATCAAGGTCCAGGGTGCTGTTATACCTTTTATTATCCCCTTCCGCTCCATCAACGTCGTCGGTGTCGGAAGCATTGCGACCTGCCACTGGGGGTCGGCTGTAGTCAAAATTAGTAGAAAGATACTGTTCATCAAAGTCACGGAGGGCCTTCTTCAGTTCCTCCTCGCCAGACGGGCCCTTTTTCCGGATTTCCTCCAGCTTGAGAAGCCGCTCTTTAAGCACCACGAGATCCGACGTGTCCTTCTTACGGCTCTCGAGATACGACGAGAGTTTCTCCTTCGCCTCTCCTGAGAGTTGGGAGAGACCCACACGATTCAGTTCATTGAGCAGGTAGAAAAAGTTGTAATCGGCAGAGTTCACCACGAGAGAGTTGAGGAACGTTGTAGTATCCTTACTGAAGATAAAACGCTCGTACAAACTTATTTTTTCGTTCGACATTTTGAGGAACGATTTCGTAGCTTGTCGAGTAAAGTGCTGCAGTTTTTTTGTTTGTTTGTTTGTTTGTTTTTGATATTATTATTATTATTATTTTTTGAGTTTTGTTTGTGCGTGCGATGGAGAGTGTGTTATCTACAAAAAATAATAAAAAAAATGAGAGCGTGTAGTAAAACAAAAGAAAAAAAATTATTACTTAGAAAAGAGTCGCACACAAAAAGGCCACCGTTATTTTTTGAGTTATCGTGTAATGTTAATCACAATAAACGAAGACAGCAATTTAGAGACGCCAATAATATTAAATATGAGAAAAAAAAATGCTAGAAAGAAAAAAAAAAAGCAAAGCTAAAAGGACTATTGAAAGAGAGGAAAGGAAGAAAGTGTACCGATTTGACAGAAGCGTGAAAAGAGGAAAAGAAAAAAAAAAGACGCAAAAAAAAAAAATAAGGAAAAAAAAAAACCTAGTTGTTGTTGTCGTTGTTGTTGTTTTTTGCAATCCTCTACAACGCGCTGATTTAGGAGCAGTTCAAAATACCTAGATACAACGCCAGCGACAATTACAGTCGTCGTCGTCCGTGTAGTAGTGCCGGTCCATCGAGCTTAAGCTGTGCTCCTCTTTTCCTCTTTCGCTGGTGGTCGAATCCACGGTTGTGAACGTCCTCTTCTCTAGACAGAATGGACACACCACCTCCCTCTCTCCTGTGGTAATTCGAGTGATTTCCCGAACAGGGAGTTTCATATGCCGCCAGTACGAACTTCTCAGCTCCGCCTCTTGAGCCTCACTTAGTGGTGGAGTCGACGGGGGGCCCTGCTGTTGCTGTTGTCCTTGTCGATACCGTCGATACAGTACCGCCACCCGCCAGTGTATCTCCCATCCCACTTCATCACAGAGAGTCGTGGTGTGGAGGAGGTGAAGCCAACCGGTACACGCCGCCAGCGCCTCCCTCGTTTCACTGACACAGGAGGACTCTAATAGACGACACAGCGCGTCTAAAATACACCGAACCTGACAGACTGCCCCGTGGACAATATCCTCTTCCTCCGCTCTACCTAGACTGTTACGGTCATCCTCATTATTACTATTATTATTACTGTTAATATTATTGTTATCCTCCCCCTGTGCGTTGCTTCCATCACCGGAGGCACGGAAGGACGTTGGCTCGACGATGGCTAACCCTTTCTGCGGTGGTTGGTAATAGTAGTAACGCTGTCGGAGATCGACGTCCGCCCACGGGAGAAGACCGCCGCTCCTCCCCTCTCCCCTACTACCACTTGGAAACACCGTACGCCTCCAATACTGTATTAATCGTAAATTCTCCCGTACAAACTCCCCTGTATCCCCTAGAGAGGCCGTATCTGTATCGTCTGTGGGGTGAAGCACGGTGGTGGTGGTGGCGAGTTGCTCCAGGCGTGCGAGTAACCTTCTGCCTTTCAGCTGATGCAGAAGAGGTACACACGACGACGGATAGTCGTTACTGTCATTGAACAGGCGAAGGATGCCCTGGGCCTCGACATTCTCCTCCTCAGGGGACAGGGAAAGAAAGTCCCCACACTCCAGCGTCTCTCCGCCCGCACGGTGGTGACCCAGTTCATGAATAAAGCAGAAGGCCTGCTGAATGGGAAGTACCAATGCCCCTGGGGGTCCCAGGAGCCCTTCTTTACCCTTTACTTTTAACGCTCCCAGCGAAACGTCGAACCGGCTGACGTAATGAATCGACTCACAGGGTAAATGACAGGCGGTGCAGTAGAGGCTGGTGACAGGGTAAGGTGAACCCCTGTCACCACCACCACTACCTTCTGGAATAGCAAAATAATTAACCTGCAGACAGTTATTCTTCAAGCAGATCCAGCAAACCCCTTTCGGGCTCAACGATGCACTGCACTGTACCTTACGTCTGACCGTCTCCAACCAGGTACCACAGTAGGCATCGATGACGGCTTCATTACTGGGATAGGTTGTAGTTCCAGTGGGTTTGAGCCCTCCTGAAGGACTCACGTCTTCCACGAGGGAACGGTCGGTTGTCGCTTCACCCTCCTGCGACGAGGGGTCGGATACCGATAGCGCTTCCCCACAATGACGGCACTGTAAAGCGTTCATGTTGTGCTGCGTGAAGGAGTGAGTAAGCCCATCCTTGTCACTGGTGGTGCTACAGTGGGGACAGTGCAGCTGCTGCCATCGGATCTTAATCAGAGGAGCGGAGAAGTCTTTGGTCGGGGAGTACAGTACCAGCTTCGTGGGTGTCTCTGGAGAGGAATGGTGGCGGTGGTGGTGTTCTTTACCCAATGGGGTAGGTCGGTGTCGACGGCAGATAAAGCAAGACTGTTCGGTGAAGCTGTTGTAGTAGAAACACTCCGTACATTGCCATAAGAAGAGGTGGGCCGTGATGGAGGGAGCGGGTGAATTCGACGATGACGTATCGTTGGAGTGGAATATTTCCAACGGAGCAAAACTTCCACACGTGTTACACCACGGCTTTAGTATATTATTATTATTATTATTACTATTATTACTACTATTGTTAACGGTGTGAAGGCGCGCAGGGTAAGAAGGACTACGGTGAGAACGGGGGTGGGCTGGCTCGCACGTCGGGCAGGAGAAGTGGGTGCTCTTTGCCAGCTGATCCAAGTAGCCGCGATGGGCAGAGGTGGAAGCATCGTGGGGGAGAATGTGTTTTATATTTCCCATATTCAGCTGACACAGTCCAAGCCCTTCGCCCGCTGTGGACATCGATACACGCCGACCTGTGTCTGTAGTGGTGTCGTCGTTGGATTTCAGAAAAGAGGTGGCACAGAATTGGCAGTTGAACTCCCACTTCATACGCAGCTGCTGAGGGTGGTGGTGGTGGGGCCCTTCTGTCGCCTCACCGTAGTAACAAAAGTGATGAGACGAGGAGGTGAGCCCATTGCAGTGACGACACTGGACAAGACACTGATTGGGTTTATTACAGTGCGAGCAGCGGTGGCTGCCGTGGGCCGGGAGATGGGAGGGGGTGGTATTCCAGCTGGAACAGAAGAAGCACTGCCAAGGCTGCTGCAGGACTGAACAAACACTGTCTTTTCTGTGGACTACACTACGGTTCTTCTCTGCGTCATTTTCAAACGGAGGTAGTAGAAAATTTTTGTTTCGAAGCGCCAACCGCGTAAGGTCAATCATACGTTGTAATAGGGCATTACCGTAGTAGTCACGCCCATCGCCTTGCTGCCGTACCTCTAACAGGTTTAGGAGGAGTTGCAGAAGGGAAGACGAAAGTGGAGACAGTACATTCTCAAGGATGTAAAAATCAGTGAAGTAAAAATAACACGTACTGTTGTTTTCTTTACTACCACTACCAATAGGGCTTAGTTGGGCCAAAGTGCTAAGCACCTTCCCAATAACATCGCCTTGGAGAGAATAATATGAGGATGAAACCCCCCTTTCGGCCTCCGGGCTCCGCGCCGCGTCGTAGTCCCCCCGCGCAATATCTCTCCGTCCCTGTTTATAACTATGAACCAAACACTTCTCCAACACCACTTGAGCGATGGGAAGGTGAAACAAATGCGTCATAAAAAATTGTACCAGACGCTGAAAGCGATCGGAAACGCTCTTCTGCCATAAAGCCGTCTCCCCTTGGAGTAGGGGAGGGGGGCCAGTGTCGTCCTTGGTCGTACCGCCTCCCCACCCTTCCACCACTCTCCCATAGCCTTCGGTAATCGCCCTGACCGTGCCCGTCAGCAGACCCCCCTGACCCCCATACGTACGCAAGTAGTACTCCGAGTAATCCAACGCAAGCGAAAGACGCAGCAGTTCCTTCCTCCTCGCCTCCTCGCTGGAAGGACTCGACGACTCTGCCTTGGGCAGTATACCCAGTACCAGGTGATGTAGTAGCAGTGGGGCCCTAAGAGGGGACAGAGCGGAGAGGTGAGAATCGAAGGGGATCGCCACCTGGTAGTCCGCTAACAGGGACGGCACCGCCCCACCTCCCTTCCCCACCAGTGCCTTCTCTAATAGAGTGGTGGTCTCCGCCGTACTGTGTGCCTGAACCAGGTCCAGTATAAAACGCTCCATCGGCTTTGGAAGGAACCCAAGCGACTTGAAAGACACCGCAGTAGAGGTAGAAGTAGTAAAAGGAGAGGAGGAAAGGGCAGCGTCGTGGAGCTCCGCCAAGAAGGACTCCACGTAGAGGAGAGCCTCTCGGTACTGTTGCTCCTCGTAGAGCAGTTTTGCAATGTCCCAGCTTCCTCCTATGAGGTGCACCACATCGTTCACCCCACCACCCTCTCCTTGACCAACCGCTGGCACTCCACGCGTAGAAAGCGACTGAAAATAAAACTGAATAATCTTCTCCTTCTGGCCTAACGCCAAGAAGATCTTGATGGAGAGTCTTAGTGCCTCTTTTAGCTTTTCCACAAGCTCTTGTTTTACTTTCGGGGAGAATAAATGATACACCGTTCTCGAAGGCGAGGAAGAGGATGAGGATGCTGATGAAGGAGAGAAATCCATCTTTTCCATCTCTATTAAATGAGCGAGATGCACCCTGCAGTTGCGCTGCAGTCGCTCCACCACCTCCACCACAAGGCGCTCCGAGAGAGGCGAAAGAGAAGAGCTGTTTATATCGCTGGCGGTCTCGATGGTGTGGCCGAGGGTAAGAAGCGTATAACAGTCCAGCAGTACCAACTCCCGGAAAAGAAGTCCACCAAAATGGCCAGAGTGCTTCCTACCGCCTTTCCTCGGAGGACGCTCCTTCTGCCCCTCTACAGGGCTGGAAGGGGTTACCTCTCCTACCGTTGCAGCTTCCTCTTCCCAATAGAAAACGTTTTGGTCCAAAATGGCCCGTCGCATTTGCTTCACTGTGTCCATAAACGAATGCACTTCGTCAGGAGAGGAGGAAGAATTATTCTTTTTTAGGTTGGCGGTGTCCGCTTCGGCGGGGAGCTGGCCAGTGACGAGGAGGTAATAGTACAGTACCAGGTGGAAGTGTCGGTGGGTGGAGAGGGAACTGAGGACTCGACGGAATGCAAGGAATACCCCGACCGCGTATCTTTCGTGAAACGAAACAAATGAAGAATCCCAACTCGCATCACGATCACTGTTGTTGTTGTTGTTGTTGTTGTTATTTTGTGGCGTCCGAGAGGAGAGACACGCCTGACGCAGTATTTCTACCGACTGGGTAGCCGCGTGTAAAAGTGAAAAAAGGGTAAAACTGAAATACTCGTTAGAAATAAAGTAAACCTCGTGGCTATGATTAGGATGGGTAGCATTCCCATTTAAGGACTGATTAAATCGAGCGAGCGAGTCGCGGAAGTTCTCCCACAACAACTGCGTCTCCTGACTGTGCCATGTTGTTACAGAGGTCAATGAAGTCGCGGCGCTGTCCTTCTCCTCCGAAGACGTCGAAAGAAACGAACGGTGGAGCTCCACAGGTTCTTTATCTCCCGCCCCTCCTTCCCTTCCCTCCGAGTCTTCTCCATAAAAAAGGCTCAACACCGGTGAGAAGCGTTCGAACGGATCTGTCTGTGCACTCCCGTTTTCCATACGATTCAATAACATGTTTCTATCCGCGTTTTCTCCTCGTACCAGTCGGGGCGGTGAAACCAGCACTTCAGCAGAGGGAGTAGTAGCGAGGAAAAACTGCTTCGGACAGGAACACAGAAAGTCAGCGGCGTAGGAAATGTAATCGAGTCGACGAGAGGGGGAAATTGGAGACACATTAAAAAAGTAATAATAATAATAGTGGTGGTGATGGTGATCCCTGTAGTTTCTACGATTCGCTTCCTGTTGTAGTATGTCTAGCAGAAAAAACAAACAAGTAGAAGCCGATCCATCTTTACCTTTTCTTTTGGTGGTTCGCCGAGTCGTACCGTTCCCCTGGGGACGAGCCTTATCGTTGTCCCTGTCTGGATGGCATAGCAGAGAATCCAACTCCTTGTGCAGTTGCTGTAATAATTGATTCACTTTCTCCATTGGATTCTCCGCACTTTTCCTTGCACTCCGTTGTTTTTCTTTCCCGGTCATTGGGTGGTGCGACGTGGGTACTGTCAGAGGTAAAAAGAGGGAGGGGGTATACAGTAGCCCCTCCAAGGAGAACATATCCTCGCCGTAGTGGAGGAGCTCTGCATCCCCCCACCGCCGTTGCTGACTCCACCGGGCGGCTACCACCTCACAGTTCAATAACAACACAGAATGCACCAACGTGCCAGGAGGAGAGGAAACAGAGGACGTCTTTTGTGCCTCTCTTAGTATCCTATTCTTATTGAGAGAAAGAAAGGTACGTAAATACTGCATCACTTGAAGCTGGAGGGGAAAAATATACTGACAATCGAGCTCCTTCACGGAAGAGATATCCGTCGCACTGTGGTAAACACTACGACGAGCAGTAGACAAGTTCGTCCCGCTCTCCTTCGCAGAGAGTGATTGAATATACTGTCGAAGGAGGGCAATCTCCTCCGCGAGGAGACTTGAAGCGGTATTCTTCTTGTCCTTATTATCATAATCCTTGGGATGATGACTGTATGCATTGGAGAGGCGACTAAGACTTATTTCAACCCTTCTCGGAAAAGAAAACGCATTTAACATCCAAAGAGAACGCTCCCCGTCGATGGTATCGCCAAGAGACGCCTCCTTCTTCTTCTCTTTAGGACGGCTCTGTGAGGGTGTCGCAGTCTTCAAAGAGGAGGAGGAGGAAAGGCTAGTTTGACTTTCACGGAGTATTTCTCCCTCATTCAGAGAAGAGGGTGTATGTCTGTTACGTTGACGCGGCTTGTACCAGCGGGATTGGTAGATCTCCCTCTGACGAATGGTGCTTACTGCTAGTCCTCCCGCCGTATCTCTACCCGTTAGTGCCGAAAGTGGTTTCAACATATTTTTTTCGAGTTTACTATTTTTACTTTATTTTATTTTATTTATTTTTTACCGACTTTACACCTAAGAAATAAGAAAAACGTAAAAGGAAAAAAAGAGTATGCGACATGCAGAGAAACGGTTCATCCACTTTGCTTCACGTATAACAAGCAGGACTTTGATTTGTACATCTCTTCTTTTTTGTTATTGTTGTTTTTGATGTTTTCCCTTCTCTCTCACCATCGACAGAACTAATATACAGTATGAATGTGAAAATAAAATAAAAAAAACGTGTAGTTTATTTTATTTACCGCTGCTCTTTATGCAAGTCTATCCAGAGTGTTTCCACGATAGACTGGGCCGATAGGGCACGGCTCTGGTTCACTCGCAGTCGCTGGACGGGTTCCCAGTAGGGATAGAGAATCTCTCCTTGAAGGATTGTCAGGGCACGGTGAATGGTCTCTGCTCGCTCCTCCATGACTCGAAGAGTGTGCTCCTCGGTTTCATCTGGGTCCGCAGGGGATGCGGTTGGCGGCTGAAGCGCCTCTGAGAGATCCATCCAACTCCTCACTATTTCTTTTTTTCTTTCGTTAAAGTCTTCCGAATCACTGAATTCTTACAGAAAAAGAGAGAAAAGAGAAATCGATAGAGTGTCATTCGTTCAGTCAGAAAAGATGAAAAGGGGTCAAAGACAAAAAAAAAAAAGGGAAAAACAACTGGTACATGTTTCAAGATTCTATTCTCTATTATAGGTGGTTCCCGTCCTGCTGTTGCCTCTTCCTGCTCCTTCTATTCTTATTATTATTATTATTATTTTAATCCGCACGAAGAGTCCCTTTGGTGATATCATCCCTTCGAACAAATGTCATAATATTATTCAACGCCTCAAACCACACATCCGCCTTCTCCTTCCGCTCCGTCGCCAGCTGTAACACTCTCTTTGTGGTTTCTATCAACAAGACGTGATAGATGATGGGCAGCCCATCGTCGTCCAGCTGGGTCACCTCCCGTGGAGTCACTTGGCAGATGGTTTCCAGTCGTGCGCTCCCGCTAAACGTCGGGTCGTGTGTCTCCCGCTTCGACCACACCAACAGATACGACTTGGTATCCACCCACACAAACCGCGGGTGCACCTCTCTTCCGTTAGCGGTCCACTTGTAGAACCAATCCCCCCGACTCACCACCTGCACCGAGGTGCGCAAGTCCATGGTGCTCCGTACGTCGGGCAGCCCCAGTGCGGCGGGGTGGGTGTTGGCGGACGCGGATTGAGGCGGAGGAGGCAGACGGGGAATCAGAGTGGACTTGCTGTCTTTACCATTGGTGTTATTTTCTTTGGGATTTAACTTTAAGTACTCCTCTGCGTACCTTCGGTGCTCGATCGCCTCCAACTCCTCCACCGCATTCCCTTGATAAATAACGTTAGCGGCGATCTTTCCATCTCCGTACCGGGTGGTGGTGGTGCGGCTGAGGTGGGTGGTCCCGTCGTCACCGCTACTCACCAGACTCGGGGGGATCTCCTCCCCACCCACTCTTTTCACAGACTTTTTTTTTTTCCGGTGCTCTTTCGGTTCGGGCTCCTTCTTGAGTAAGAGGGACTGGGCGAGGAGGTCGTAGTCGCTCTTGATCTTTTGGGGCTGTGGGGAGTGTCGTCTTTTGCTGCGTTGGGGCTTTCGACTACCGCTCTTAGCCCGACCCCCTCTAGACGGTACCAGCCGATCGTCATCCTCGTCGGAGGAAGACGACGAAGACGAGGAGAAGTGGTCTCCCTCCCCGTCCATGCCGCTACGTGTCGCGGGGCCTTTTCTTTTCCTGCTCAAAGCCCTACTCGGTGCACGCTGGGAGCCACCCTCGGGAAACGCTCCCCCATCATTCGGATCGTAGCGATGATGAAAGGTCACTTTTTTGTCATACGAAGGAGACGACGACCCTTTGCCGTTGTAGCTATAGCGCTGCTGCGGTGGGTCCTCCTCCTCTTCTCTCAACCCATCATCGGTCCACCGAAGTGTATCAGGAGAGACATGGCGGTGGCGGTATCCCTCCTCCTCCTCGTCTGCGGCTGCCTCTCTATCCTTGTAGTCGCTGCTACCGATCCCAACATTACCGATAATTCTACTACCATCGCCGTGGGGGGAGGTGGTGGTGGTGGGGTACGGTCTAGTAGGAGGAGGAACACTATTCCTATCATTATTGGCACGGGTATCCCCATAGTGAAAGTCACGACGCTCCGGTCCTGCGAGGGGTCCACTCCGGTAGAGAGAAGGGCTGCTGTTTCTAACACGATAGTCCGGGGAGTAGGCGCTCCGATAGCTTGGGCTAGCACTCTCGCGGTGAATAGAAGGCCGAAACAGATTGTCGTTATTATTCTCTTTAGGATAGGGGTTGGAATACCGTTCTTGTGGTCGATCCCAGCGGGAAGGAGAGGAATACCCTCCACCCATCTCTCTCCAGCTCGTCGAGGGAGCTCGAGGACTGTAACCCGCTGTAGCTCTACTAGGGCTCGTCCTCTCCCACCGAGTAAGGGGAGGAGGGGGTGGAGAGCTGTCTGGGCGGCGGGGACTTCGCCAGTCATCCTCCCGTCTCCCTTCCAACGGAGGGGGTCGGTAACCGCCTCGGGGGGTGGAAGTGTACTGGAGGGAAGGAACAGGGGTGGGGGCCGCGTAGAGGGTACCGAACTCAGTAATCGGTCTACCACTCCCATCATACCGCCTCGCTACATACCCGTTGCGACCGCGGCCGCTATCATTCGGGGGCCGGACGGTACCCCCCAACCACCCCTTCTCTCTCTCCCCTTTGGGAGGAGGAAGACTCGCATCCCAGCGATGCACTCTACGGTGCCCCGTACTAGCAGTCTCTATGGACGACACCGACAGATGATCGGGCAGGGTCTCTGCATCCTCCCTCACCGCCTGCACCCCTCTGTTGCGGACTGGCGGGGAGCTGCCGCGGTCATGGGCCAGCTGCGGTACGACATTCACCGTCTCGTCGCTGTGCAAGAGCGCATTCAGTGCTTCAAAGGAAGTTTGTACCCCCTTCGAGACTGGAAGAGGGGAACACCCCCGCTCCACGGACAGGCGACGAGAAGGGCGGTAGTTGCTCGTCTGAGTCGCCGTTACGGAGGCGGAGGACGCACGACCCTCTTCCTCTATTTTTTTCTCCCCTTCTGCAGGGTTGGGAAAAGGACGCTGTCCTAATACGCCTCTTCTCCTTCGGTTTTCCAATATGCGGGTGAGATGCCGTTCGTGCACCGCATCCATATCAGAAAGAGAGAGAAAGGGAGTATTTGTCTAATGGGTACCTTGTTGGAGGATGAAACGGTAAGAAAATAGAAGGAAAAGAAAAGAAAAGTGAAAAAGAAAACAAATGAGCCCTCCATTACGTTCAGAACAGTCAAAAGAAAAAAGAAAAAAATCATGATACACAATTGTTTTACTTTTTTTTTTTCATTATACTGTGAGTGTCCGTCCCCTTCCTCTCCTTAACCTTTTCATTCTCCTTTTTTCTTCCTTGTCGAATCTTCCCCACCCTTATAGGCATAAGAGGGTTTATCGGCCAGTCCGTGAAACAAATCAAACTCGTCCTCCTCTTCCTTAATATTCTCCTGTTCCTCCTTTGTACGGCCGTACTCTACCGTAGTCATCGTATCGGTCCGTACTATATGAGGATGGGTACCAGGGATGGTCCAGTAACGCTCCATGTCTATCGCCATGGGCGCGCACCAGCGCGGTGGCACCTCCATCGCCTTCACCAGTGGTACACACTGCGGGGCCAACACCGTGATGATGTTCTCTACGTGAGAGAGTAATACACCGCCTTTACCTGGACTGAGCATCTTGCGAAGCAGAATAAAGTCGATGGCCTCTACTTGGCGAGTCAAGGCAAACACCCAACCAATATCACGGAGCAGCTTGCGGCCTCTGGGGTCGGAGCAGGCCTCCGTCTCTGCCATTATGACCTCCATGAAGAACATTTCCATGAAGGATTCCCCGCAGTGAACCACCTCTTGATGGCGGAACATGTGCCAGTCGTACCACTGATGCTCCGAACCCCCTTTCCGCCGCTCCAGCTCCCTCGACTGACGCAGTCGCTTCTTGACACCGTAGTGCTTATGAGAGAAGAACATAAGGTGCCGTCCAAGGTCGGCGATACGGGGAGAGTACCACGGATTCTTGACGAAACGATCCAGAGAAGGGATTTTCTCAAACAAGCTAGTCAGCCACCACCCCCAATGGGTCGTGCCGATGTTCTTAATCACAGACTTTAGCGCTACCTCGCGGATGAGGCGGGTGTGGTCGGAGCCTTCCTGGCGAAGGTGCACGAGTGCTACGGCGGAGTGCAGCCCAGAGCTCTCCAGGCTGGCGTGTACTCCAATAAAGCGATCACTAAACTCCTTGAACTGATAAACGGCATTCTGCATAAAGTACAGTAAGCCAGCAAGGCGCATGTCATCCTCGTACGACACCCTCTCCTCGAGAGGAAGAGCTCCCCTCTCATTTCCGGCAGTCTCCTCCTCCTCGTCATACGTGCCCTTTTCTTTTTTCTGCTTCGCCACGTCACAGAAAGTCGGCAAGAGACGGTGCCAGCTACCGATATAAATATACGTCTTGGCGACTAGGCTCACCAAGGGGCTCTGTACGTGCTGAAAGCCCATATAAGGGTAGTTCCGCCGGTGGTCCGGGCCTAGCATATACTTGTTGGACACATACAATAGAACGTTAGTGTTCAGCACCTTGAGCGCTCCTAGCAGCAAGGCCCCAGTCGCCAGACGCTCCCGCACCCGCAGCACCTCCGTCGCCGCCTTTCTCCCCTTCTGTCCCTCCAAGTAATCCAACTTGTTCTGCCCCACGTCGATCCTAAAAGGGGCCAACAACCGTTCCTTGGGGAGTGCGATGGAGTCGAAAAAGATGACCGATGCACCGCACTGACCATAAAGAGGGGAATCGGAGGAAATCGGTTTTATCTCAATCCCTTTCCGAAGCACTCCCCCTTCTCTTAGCTGAACGAGGAAGAGATGCTTTCCATTGTTTTCCTTCTTGTTGAGGGTGAGGGTGGCGGAAACAATCGCCCAGTCGGCGACATCCGCCGCCACTACAGAAAACTTTCCGGTCCCTCTCAAGTAAAAACACTGATCGTGGAAATCATAACGGGCCTCTGTGTTGAGTGGCACCTCCTCCGCGATCAGCTCCCTCTGTGCCACACAGCCAATACTGCGGCCACTGTCCACCGCCTCGAGTAGCTGTTGCTTTAGTTGATCCTCTGGGCTATCGCGAGGGGGGAGGAAGTGGGTGTAGACGAGTCCGCCAAACGTAAAGTGCTCCGCGGCTAGCAGAGCGAGTGCGTAGTCGGCCGTGGCGAGTACCTCGTAATAGGAGAGCAAGCGCTGCATCGAGGAACGCACCATGGCATAGTTGGCAAACTGGTGTCGGTGAAGGGATCGGAATAGTTGAAGGGTCTCGCGAGATTGAAACGATATCGCCCGTCGCTGGGTAAAGTTATGAGAGGAGGACGGCATCAGCTCCAGTAGCTTCTCCCGCACCTCCTTTTTGAAGTCCACATCCCCTCCCTCACAATAAAAGTGAAAGGTAGGGGTCTCGAAAGCCTCCTCCATGGCGTAGGTGTCGTTCGCGGGGTTCAGCTCGAGATTAAAGCGACGAGGAGGGGTGCAGTGCAGATAGCTGCGCTTTACCTCCACCACTGGAACCCCACCGAGGATACTGCTGCTACAATGAGGCGGGTGAGAAGGGGATAGGAGGGAGGGGAGACCGGTAAGCAGACACGAACGACAATAAACGCGCTTCATGTTTGTGTGTGTGTGTGTGTGTATATTCGTTTACTATAAGACTTTATCTAATTATTTATTTATTTGTTCTCTAGTACTATCTTTATTGAGCAGTAGTTGGCCCGCTGCTCTTAAGGTTTGGCCTACAAGTAGTAGAAGAGAAAAAAAATAAAAAAAGAGATTGAATTGATTAGTATTGTTTACATTTTTTCTTTATCAAAGTGTTGAGGCACTAAAAAAAAAAAAAAACTCATTCAACCTCCATTTTTATTTTTTTTTATTTTACTTTACTTTTCTTGTTACTGATTAGTGTCTCAATGATTTAAAGGTGTACAAAATATTATACTAACTGGAGAGAGTAAGTAACAACCGTAACATTTTTGGATACAACGACAATAACTAACGCGGGGGATTATTATTAATTTCTTTTCTTTGGGAGGAGAGTCAAAGAGGAGTGAACGAAAGAAAAACAAACACCACCCCCCCCTTTCCCTCCATTTAACGGTAAGGCGCTGATTCACTCCAGCCAGTAGACGTGGGCACCGCACTGAGCTCCGTCCTATTATTCTGAGGACGTCGGTCTATGTGAGGGAGCTCTGCTCTCGGCGCCGCCCGCCGGTGAGTGGTACGGCCCGTCAACGATAACAAGCACAACGACGGAAGGGCGACGAGACCCAAGTTTCGAGACACCTTTCGGAACCGCACAAACACGGTGTTGTTGAACACCTGCTCGATACGACCCGTCTCCCCGATCAGATCCGGCGGACTATACTCGTTGGGCTGCACCTTCACCTCCTTCCCTCGGCCTAGCTCATTGTTCATACTATCCAGCGTGCGGCGTTGGTTGGCAATACCCATGGAACGTATTTGAGCATAAGCGACGGTGCGGACTTCATTGTCTTCGGTCAGTACATCTAGGGCGTAGTTAGTGAGACGGGTGATGCAGGCGGCGGAGTTGGTGTCCATGACGGATACTAAATCAAAGAGGGACCAGATACCATGCGTATCCTTGGAGTCGCCCGCTAGTTTACTTTCGTGGCAGTTCATCGCCAGTACCCGCAACTCGTTAAACTCGTTGGTGTCGGGGAATAGCAGCACATAATCACCATCGGCACGGACGACGGTACCACTCACTCCTTCGTACTCCCCACGGCGTACCACTACATGAGTACCCTCCACAATGTGCTTAGTACACAGCTTTAGCTCCACCTTGAGCAGCAGCTCTCTCCCATCGGGGAGCTGGCAGAGCAGCTGGGCGGCCCCATCGCTAGAGATACTCTGTATCACGCCCGTCGTCCCCTTCAGCTGCCCCTGTGTTACCCGCACCGAGTCCCCAATATTAAACAGGTTAACATCTACCGCCTGGTTCACCGACTTTTGAATCGCCGCCTTCACCCTTTCCCGGTGGTTGTCAAAAAACACGGCGAGTTCCTCCTCGGTGGGGGGTGCCATGTCGGGTCCGTGCATCAACATGCGTGCCGAGACGGTACGGATGAGGTACCCCTCGAGGTCAAACTCCAGCGGCCCCCAGTGATACTTGTCGCCCCCTTCCACTGCACCGACCGCTAACGCGGGGGAGAACAATTTCTGTGGCATAAGGCGCGTCGCTTTTTCATAAGTACGACCAACAAAGTTTTCTCGAGGCACCACTTTCACGGTAACGTGCGTGCCGTCCCTGTCGATCGACAGCACCTGAGCCAAGTCTCCACGATAGAATTTCTGCCGCATCCGTACAAAGGACCCAACACGGAGGTGATCTTTGGTGGGTCGACGTTCCATCATTTTTAACAAGTCAGAGGCGTCCACCTCCGTCACGCTAAACCTAAATAATCCGTTAAGACCGTTGAGGGCATTTTCGACAAAAGCCTTTCGATACGCCTCGACGTAAATGTACTCTTTAATGTGATCCAGAGAGAAGACGGAAATAAGACCCAGGTCTACCTTCTTTTTTTCGTAGTTTTCACCAATACGGTACGCGTAACACTTGTTGACAATACGGGAGACGAGGATGGGCCCCATGTTGGGTCGACACTTCACGGAGAAGACTTTAGGGTCGTCTGGGCGAGGTAAATTCTTGGGGCGAAACAGCCGAGACGCTTTTTGAGCTGGGGTTAAATAGTTATCGCCGTACTCTCGACGTAGCCGCTCCGTCCTCACCTTTTCTTCGTAGTGTCTATTGATATCATCGTCGTCGTCTTCGTTATAGTCGGGTTTACGGGTCGCTGGGCGAGGGGGGTATCGGGCGAGGATGTCGTCTTCGTTAAATCCATCTTCCGGTTCGTCCTCGGACTCGTCTAGATCGTCCTCTCCGTCGCTGGGCAGATCGTCGTCGATGAACCGGGACCGGACTTGCTCCCTACCACGGTGCTTCTTCTTCTTTCTATGCCGGCGTTCCTCTTCCTCCCCTTCCGAGGGGAAGTCACTGTCGTCGCTGTCGTCCACCAAAAAGTCTGCTAAGTCATCGTCATTCGCCTCACCACCATCGCTCCCCTCTCTGTCGCGCTTCCGATGTCGGTCCTTCTTCTTCTTTTTCTTCTTATCCTTTTTGTGTTTCTTTTCTCCTTTCGCTTCGTTGTCCTCCTCCACGTGAGGCAGTGCACTACCGCCGGCTAGGAAGGCGTTCAGTTCATCCAAGTCCACCTCCCCCTCTGCCTCTGGCCTTGGGTCGTTATCGGGCTGCGGTTCCGCGGGGGGGTCCACCGGCGCGGTTGTAGCTGTGGTTGCGGTTTCCTTCTCCTCCTCCACGTGGGGGAGAGCGCTTCCACCGGCGAGGAATGTATTCAGTTCATCGTTGTCTGCCTCTGACATTGCTCGTAGTTTTAAAAAAGGATGATGACTAGATGTTACTTTTTTCTATGGCTGAAAAAAAAAAATACAGGAAAATAAAAGAAAGAGAAGTACAGAGTGTGTATTGGTGCCCGCAGAACAAGAGACAGGTTTCTCTCTACTACAATCACGGCCACCACTATGCGCATGCCCTTATTTATTTACTGTACAGTATACATTACATTTACGTAAATCCTAATCGATTTACTATTTCTCTTTGTTGTGGTGGTTGCTGTGGTCATCTTCACAGCACCAACTCGGGTTTCAAGTCGGTAGCCTCCCCATCGGCAAACACCCCACGCCATCGTGTACCGTCCGCCTCGACGTAGACCCCTTCCCCATGAAACTGATTCTTTACAAAAGGCCCTTCATAGAGAGAGCCGTCAGGGTAACGCAGTACACCAGACTGTATCTCTCCCTTCGACCAGGAACCGCTGAGAACACTACCGCTAGGGAAGTAAAGGCTGCCCTCGCCGTCCGGCACCCCCTCCCTCCAGCTGCCCTCGTAGGAGGCCCCGCTGCTATCGGTGTACGTGCCCACACCAGAGGGGGTCACGACGTAGTGAAGTCGACGGAGCTGCTCTGTGATGGTAGGCGTAGCGGTGGTGGTGGAAGTGGTGCCACCGCCCTCGGAGAGAGACGTGTCGACGGCGGCAGGTCTTCCTCCACTGCCGTTTAACTCCTCCGATTCTGTGGCGTCTTTGCGTAGTTGACACTTACCGGCGTAGACACCGCCGTTGGGGTACTGGAAGAGCATTTCGTGCTCCTCCTTGTCGTCGTCCTTTTTCTTTGGAGGCATAGGAGGGTCGACGCTTGAAAAAAGAAAAAAACCTTTTACTGAGAGGAAGAAAAAAAGAAACGGAAAGAAATTGGTAGTCAAACTTTTCAGAAAAGGAAAAAAAAATTCGAAGAACAGCAGAATGTTTTGCAAAAAAAAAATAAGTAGTTCAACGGGTAAAAAGGAAAAAAAGCTGAAATCATCGCAACAGAAAAGCAGTTATCTACCAAATAGGATAAAAACTCCCGGAGAGGCTACTCCGCATCCGTAAGAGATACAGTATCATCAAACTAGCTATAATAATGTGAATCAGCATAAAGAGATTAATATACACCTGTAAGAACAGCAAGATCACAACGGGCCAAATCATAAGATGGACCCCGATGGTTGTGACGATGACTCCTTTTCGAAACACACACACCAGGACCAACACGTCCGGCACCACTACGCACACACAACTAGCTGCGATAATTCGCTTCGTCGTTTGAGTCACCACCAGCGTCGCAATGAGCACCGCAAGGTCGGCGAGGAACAGCACCAACGGCAGTAGATACAGAAACTGAGAAGGGGTAGGGATGGCGGTGGAGAGGAGAATCCAGTCCCCCTTCTGACGCCCCGGGTGGCTGTCCTGCACCACTTGCGTCTCGGGGGTGTCAATGTTGAACTCTGGGCCGTTCCGCTGGGAATTCTCCATTGGAATAGGATCAACGGTTTGACTATTAGAGTGGGTTACCACTGTGGTGGCAGTGACCTTGCCTCCTACCCCGCCGGTGGTGGCCCCAGATATGGTCTGATGCGTGGGTAAAGGAGGAGCGAGGGTGATCACCTTTAATGGTCGGTCGGAGGGGGCGGGGATTCGTACCTTTCGGGCGATAAAGCGGGGCACCTCTAACGACGGAGGGGCCACCTCCGCTTCGTTATACTCCCCACTATTATTATTATTATTATTATTAGGAACTTTTTTACTCTCCTTTACATCGTAGATAAGAATGGGTAAGCCAGCGCCTTCGGTAGAGTCGGAGAGGAGAGACGCAAAGGGCGCCAGTGCAGGACGCTGCTCGTACAGACCCCCCATACTCCAGAGCGCAGTACCACTCTCGTCGGCCATCTAAAGAAAAAAATAAAATAAAAAAACGTATGAATTACTTTACCACTACGTGTTTACTTGGAGGAGGAAAACAGAAGGGAGGAAGGTGGGAGGTTCGTGTGCTAAAACTCCAAAAGTTTATAAAGAATACGTATATATGTAAATATTATTTCTTAACTAACATACAATAATTAAAGCGTCAATATAACAAGTGAACAGAATTGAAAAAAAAAAAGGGGTTTGATTAATTAGTGTGTTAGACGAATATATGTGAGTGTGATGCACAAGATGGCATTAAAATTCACCCTCGTAAAACAAAGTCAAGTGATGATGATGATCATGATGATGATGGTTACAATTATTATTACACATCAAACTCAAAAGACATTTATTGTTTGTTACCGTATTTGTTGTTGTTGTTTTATTTTCTTTTTTATATTATTAATTCATTTCTTTTTTTATTATTATTTTTTCCGCTTGTCAGTACCTTCATTATGATCCGCAGGCTCTACACTCCTCCCAGTACTAGAGTTGTTAGCATCGGGTTCGTTGTTGGATGAGGGTTGCGGGTCACTGTGAATCGGTTTATTTTCTATAGGGGAGTGCGATCCCAACTTCGCGGTCTCGTTGGCGGTCTTGGTCGACTCACTAGTCTTGGAAGCTTTATCAGTAGGACTGGACGGCTGCTGCTGCTGTTTCTGTTTTTTCTCGCTCCCTTCCTGCTCGTCATTCTGTGGGGAGGACGGCGACGTGGTAGGATCCTTAAACCGCTCCTCCACCTTCTTCAAGAACAAACTCTTAAACTGAATAATAATAATCGTCATGTTGTCGGTTCCAAAGTTGGTGGGGGCGGAGGCGAGGCAGTTGTTCATGACGCGCTCGCAGGCGAGGGAGATATCGCCATGGTCGGCGACCTCACTACGGACAAAGTCTACCGCGGCGTCGTTGGTCATCATATCCCACACCCCATCGCACGCGATAATCACAAACTCATCCTGTGGGGTGAGCTCCACGTGCTTGACGTCCGGCACCACCGTGATGGCCATTCTTTCAGGGGGAAGGGTGACATCTTTGAACGCGTAATCGCCAAAGGCACGACTGAGAGAGAGGACGCCGTTAACGCGGCCGCCATGAACGAAACCCCCCGCCTTGGTAATACGGACCTCTTCATCTTGATTGGTGGGTTTGTGGTCCTCGCTTAAAGGGATGGCAACTCCATCCCTACACAATACCGCACGCGAGTCACCGGTGTTGGCGCAGTAGAGGTGGTTCTGCACGACGAGGATAGTATTACCCGTACACCCACTGAGCTCACTGGGCATCGCTTTATGCAAGGCGGCATCCCCGGCGAGGTACGCATCCCTCAGCGCGACGCCATACCGACCGGATCTAAACGTGGACGTAGAGGTCAGCCAGGTGAGAATATTAGCAGCACACGACTGCGCGAATTTGCTACCACAGTGGCCGTCAAACACACTGGCAATGGCGGCGTCCTCGGCGTGCACACCGGCTGGTAAATGAGGGAGAGAAAGAAATATCGCGTGTGCATCCTCCATGGTGCTTCGCCAGCCCTGCATGCTACTGGCGCCTACCCGCACCTTATCGTCTTCCATTAGGATCGAATACTTTTCCTTCACAGGGGCCATCAATATCGTCTGTGTATTCCCCTTCTGTACGAGAGACCGCATGGACATTACTAAAAAATGGGTGAACTAAAAGCACGTAATTATATACTATACAACCGTGTACCGAAACAAGAAAAAAAAAAGGTTAGTAATAATAATAATAAAAAAAAAAAGAGAGATGGGTATAAAATACCTCTCTTGCTTTTTTCTCGAATTAGGTGGTGTTAGGTGTTGATTGCTGATTTATTAGGGGAGAGGAGTTATTAACTTCTCTCCGTGTTAAATTTATTTTCGTTTTCTATTTATTAATTTAATTTAATTTTTTATATTTTTCGCTGCTAATGGGAAGAGAAAATGCAAGAGAAATCAAAGAGTGTCCTTGTTTGGTCAGAAACAGAGATATGAACCCCGAAATAAATAAATTCAATCGTCAATAACAAAAGCAAAAAAAAAAAATAGATATGGATTATTACACTTATTAGGGGTCACAAAAAAAAAAAAGAGAGAGAAAGAGAGAACGGAAAAGGAAGAAAAGGCAAAACAAAATGAATGAGAAAAGTTTCGCCATCCTTCTCTTTTCCTTCCTCTTTCCTACATATATTTTTGATTTATCATTATTATCCTTATTTCTTTCCTCCCTTCGCCGCATTAAACTTGAAGAAGATGATATCGCCATCCTTCACCTCGTAGTTTCTTCCCTGCTGGTGTTGCTTGCCTTCATCCCGGCACGCCGCCTCACTTTCCAGACGATCAAAGTCTTCCCATTCAATCACCTCGGCACAGATAAATCCCTTTTCCATATCTGTATGGATACGACCAGCGGCCTGAGGCGCTTTGGTGTGTCGCTGAATGGTCCAGCACTTTACCTCGTCCGATCCCGCGGTAAAGTAGTGAATCAAGTTTATGATACTGTACGCGGTTTTGATAATCTTCGTGATCTGTGACTTGGTCTTATTCTCCTCACAGTACTTCTCCACCTCCTCGGGGGTCATGTTTACAAACTGCGACTCCAACTCGGCAGAGAAGGGGATCATCGGCTCCCCGGTCTGCTCGTCAATCCAGTCCTTCAGCTTCTTCAACCACTTATTCCGTTGTCGGAGAAAATCACTCTCGGACATGTTCACCAGAAACATGGCCGGTTTCGCCGTGATGAGTTGAATGGTGTTGAGAAAGTCAATCTCCTTCGCATTCCACTGCCCACAACGGATTTGTTTATCCGCCTCCAGATGCTCCTTGATCTTCTCCAGCATCTCCAAGTCCGCCTTCTTGGATTTATCCAATCCACGGTTCACGATGGGGGTGTACTTCTCAATCAACGCGTTCACGATTTGCAAATCCTTTTGAATCAACTCGGAGAAGATAATTTCAAGGTCCCGGATGGGGTCCAGGTCGCCCTCGACGTGCGTGATCTCCGCCTCCTCGAACACTCTCACCATGTGAATAATACCATCACACGAGCTGATGTGAGAGAGAAAGTTATTCCCCAACCCCTCACCATGACTCGCCCCTCGTACCAGGCCAGCAATATCACAGATATGCACCTGGGCAGGGACGATGGAGAGGGGTTTGTGAATGCGCACTAGCTTATCGAAACGTTCATCAGGGACGTTAATATCCGCCGTGTTGGGGTCAATCGTGCAGAACGGTCGGTTCTCCGCAGGGACACCTTTTTTGGAAAGAATGTTAAAGAAAGTAGACTTTCCTACGTTGGGTAACCCTACTATACCGACCTTGAGACTGCTGCCCGGTCGGCCCAGGAGAACCGTCTTACCGTGCTCCTCATTTTTATCCTTCTTGGGGGGCATTATGAATGGAAAAAAAAAAATCAAGAATATATACTCTATATATAATTATATATATATATATATATATATATAATTAAAAGAGAGGGGGAGGGGGGTTTGTAGTAGTAGTTTAAACAACTAGTACCAAAACAATTAAAGAAAAAAGTACAGAGGAGAAATTACGTATAACAGCAGCATATGAATCAATAACCTCCTGCTTTTTTCAGTGTGAACGAATAGGTATCCAGACACTTCAACAATTAAAAAAAAAAAAAGTAAAAATATAATAGCTGCATATTTTCATCTTTTAATTTTAGATACCAATAAGAAATAATTCACAAAGTGAGACGCTCGGAATGCTCCTCGACAGTATTGGCGGAAGGGACCACTACAGGGGCAGGGACAGCGGTAGCGGCGGCAGAGCACTTACACTGATGGTGCTCCACCAGTTTCCTCAACCGAACCAACTCCTTTTCTTTTGCCTTTATCACCGACTCGTTTTCACGAATCACTTCACTAAAGAATTCCTTTTCCTCCACAGAAACCGTTAGCGGCTCCCTTTCCTCCTCCTTGTCGATGTTGTGGAGGTCCTCCTCCTCCTCCTCTTCGTTTTGTAGCAGGGCTGCCATCCCTTGACCCTCGTCGTCGAACTCCCTTCCCTCTTTCTCCTCTTCCTCTTCCTCCTGGGAAGGAAAGGCACCGGCTCCCTCTCCCAGCATCATCTCCATCAGCTCCCTGTTGCTCCGCTGTAGATGGCCGATAAGGTGAGTGATCTCGTCAATCTCCTTGTATACAATTTCATAGTTTACGGTGGTGGTGGAAGAGGTGTTCTTCTTCTCGGTGGGTTCCCCCGCCACTCGGTCGATCACGTAGACGCCAGGCATCACCTGCCTACCCCAACTGTCGTCCTCAAACATGGAAGGATTGTGAATAGGGGGAAAAATAAGTAAATTTTTAGTTTATGTGTGTTTGTGTGTGTGGTAATAACAAGTTAAAGATTATTATTAATTTTTGCTTAATGTTAAGAACTTGCTTTAACTGGGTTGGCTCTTTTAGGACCCTTTGTAGTACGAAAGGAAAAACAAATAGAGAGAGAGAAAAAAAAAAAGGAATTATGTGTGTTGTACAGAAGCAAAATCAACAGCAAAAAAAAAAAGAAGAAAAAAGACTCACATGAAAGGTACGCTTATTTACTTCGTTTGTTGGTCTTATTTTTATTTTTATTCGTTCTCTCTTCGAACATCCACACAACAATTATCCCACTACTAAGCAGTAAGAAATCAAAAACACGAAACCCTAGTAGCACCGTTCCCCAATCATGGACAACAGATGCGACAGAAATAATTCACTGAGTACGTACTCCTCCACCGCACTAGACAGCTGAGATAAAGAGATTCCCTCTCCTACCCTCTGATAGGTGGTCAGCACACACACAAGGTACAGCGTAAGAAAGGCAAACACTTTCTTATACGGCTCCTCCGTGAGAAGGGAAAGAGGGGAGGCGGTCGACGGCGTCACACTCTCCGCCGGCGATGGGGTAAAGTCAGACGAAAAAGAGGAAAGTGGTCTCAGACAGACAAACACACTTCCCGACACCTTTCGCATCTTGTACCGACAGCGAGGCGCGGTATAGCGGAGGGCCGTGTGCAAGTCCGGGTAGGGCGGTAGTTCCATCTCCCGTGTCCACGTCTCCCAGTTCGCCTTACCAACACGGTCGAGTATCCACACCCCGTGATCCAGCAGTGCCTCCCGTGTGCTGTCCGATACGAGGGTCTGCACCACCAGTACTACCCCTGCCTCTAGCCTAGTCAGGGATGTGTCGCTGCCGTCCTCCACCTCCACCACCCGCACCGCTACCCAACCAGCGGAGCGACGCCCTTTCTGGTGAAGTCTACTAGCCGTCAAATTGTTATAGACGGTGTTGGGTACTCTCAGGCGAACTTCCTCTACAGAAGAAGAAGGAGAAGAGGCGTCTTGTAAAAGACGGAGCAGAGAATATGTATGGCTGCTCCTTCCACGAAGACGACAACGGCAACGACGAACCCATTCCATAAAATAATAACAACCGTCTCTGTCTGTTCCAGCACAACGAGCCAACCGGAGCAGCGCAAAGAAGGTGACACCCCTCTGTATAGGCAGAAAGGAATCGGTGATGCGTTGCACAGGGAAGAGGGAAGGAGGCAGCGGTAGGACGTGAAAGGAGGACTCCTCGGAAGCGGTAAAACAATAAAAAAGAGGACGCCCCTGTAGGAGAGAGAGACTTAGCCCTTCGAGGAGTGATTCACAAGCCATACATCAAAATATAGGTGTGTTAATTTATTAATTTAATTATTGAATAACAGAGATACGATGAGAATGTGTTAGTCTTCTGTGTGGACGAGGTGGAAAGCATTCGTAGTGACTAGAAGGGGTGTAGTGGAAAACTAGAGCACTGCAAACTACTGTAAATTAAAAAGAAATAAAGAAGAGAAAAAAAAGAGGGAAGAGAAAAGGTATAAGTAGAGAGATGACTTTCAATTGTCATTGGCATCTTTAATCCCAATTATTTATTTATTTTTCTTTCGTGCTTGAATAAGTTTTTTGGCTTTTTTGTATTCGATCAATAGATAGGTGATAAGAAAAAAATTCGCTGAAGAAAAACAATAAAGGAGAGGGAGAGGGAACAGGAGAGAAAAAAAAAAAAGTGTTTCGAATTACTTTCTCACTTTTGGTGACTTTTATTTTTTTTCCTCCCGTAGAAGATCAAAAAAAAAAAGAGAAAAAGGGGGTAGGGAAGTAAATAATTAAAAAATTTAGACAGAAGTACTTCTTTTTATTTTCATTTTTTTTTTTATTTCGCTTTCGAATTAATGGGGAGTTACTCAACTTTACTTGAAACCAAATAAAACATTGAGCAGCGAAATAGAAAGAATAAAAAAAAAAGAGCTACTTCGATAGATGCTGTTTCGTTTTTTTGCTCGCATCTCGAGAAAGTAAAAAAAGAAAATAAATGAGCGGTATAAAAACCTGAAAAGAGAAAAAGAAAAACGAGTCGAAGTCAAAAAGTTTTCATTTTAACTTTGATGTGTTTCTGGCACAGTCTTTTCCCGGTCATTAGAGAATCGTAGTTGATTTTTTTTTTTTCTTTGAAAGTACTTTTTGCAGCTTCGTTTCATTGCGAAAAGACATATAAAAAAAAAAAATAAGTGGGAGAGAGAGACACTTAAAAAAAAATATCCTTCTGCCTTACAGCCCGTCGATCGCCACGCCGTACAAGGAGGAAATCGTTCCCCATGTCAGTGCGATGCCTCCCACTAGCAAGAGAAACCACGTCAGAAAGTACATCACCGGGCCGATCGTTCGCACGGTCCAATTGCCAGTATACATGTAGAGTAGGGCGGGAATAATAAAGGCGATGAAGCTGCCGGTCAGAGACCCGGTAAGGCCAAGTACCACATCCAAGTTGGGAACAAAGAGGCCCAGGATGAGATTCAAGGAGGCCAACACGGCGCAGATGGCAGCATTAAGGCACCAGTTCATTCGCTCCACGTCCAGCTTCAGAAAGTAGTACAAACCATCTCGCATGGGAAGTTGATGAAGCGCATAGGCAATGCAGAGCTTGAAGATGATGCCGATGTAGGCGGGCCAGAACTCGGGGCTCTTTCGGGGCTGATAGCGGAGGAGAATAGAACCCTTCATTGCCGTTCCAAAGTGAAGGTACCCCAGAACACCGGCAATCACATAAAGGACTCCACAAATCCCCATCGCGAAGGAGGAGTTGCGGAACATACGGCGTGGGGAGGGGTTGTCGCACTCGTGGTAGATCTCAAACGCGTTCATTTGCACCTGACAGGCAAAGATAATCGTTCCCAGTGTACGGCAAACACTGTTGCCGGTGGTGGTGATCTTAATATCGCTTGGACCGCCGTTCTGGTGAAAGAAGCGGGCCGCACTTTCCACCAGACAAATGACAAAGTAAATCATAAAGAAGACCCCAATAATGGACGCAAACCGCAGCGAGTCGATGCGCTTCCAGATACAGAGTGGGAGCATACCCACCGCCCAGATACTAGCAACAATCAATCGGTTTCCAGAGACAGACTGCAAATACTCGGGCACCGTAGGGTCGTCGAATATCTTTTTTAAAATATCCCCACAGGTTACAATGTACCCCACTCCTCCGCCGATACAGTTGAGAATCAAAACGACCGCCATAAAGATACCCGCACCTCGGCCCAGCAAGACTTCCACGATACCGGGGTAGTTGTGAATGCCGGTTTTCTCGGCACAAATGGCGAGGATCCACAAAGAGAAGATGGTCAAGAACACACAGATGATAAGAATCACGAGAGCCGTTGCGAGTCCCATGTCGTTGAAGGCAGAGGCTAACCCCAGAATACCCGCGCCCAGCGTGGAGCTACAGAGCGTCAGGGAAGACGCTAGGAGACCGCCGGGGGGGATGATGGTGTCCAGGCACCGGGTGAATCGATTGCCCGTCTTGACCTTTATGGGTTCCACATTATCTTGATCCATTTCAGGGACCACACCCATCTCAGCCGGCTTATCCACAGTGTAGAGTGGTTCATTCTGAGATATACCTTTCGGTTCCATCTTCTTTATTTTTATTTTTTATATATTTCTTTTTCGGTAGGTTGTCTTTTAAAGTGGTACAAAGTTATTTTTTATTTTTCTGCGTTTTTGTGGCTGGTTGATTAGCTTTCAAAAAAAAAAAAAATTGGACTCGGGAATTAAAGAAAACGAGATGACTGTGTGCTTTAAGAGAATAGATAAAAGGGCAAAAAGAAGAAGAAAAAAAGTGAAGACGTGCCCAACACCAACAAAAACTAAAGCAATATTAGATACGAAAAAAAAAAAAAACAGTATTGGGTGTAAAAAAAAGCATTTTGTATACAGTAACAACAACAAAAAAAAAAACGATCTCATTCCTTTACGGATGACCGGCATCACTTTCCTTCTCTGAGGTATCGTCACAGAACAGTTTGGAGAGCGATTCACCAATATCCAATTCTGTGGCCGACGGCTCAAAGACCATAGCCCCCCCAAAAGACTCGGACACCTCCGCTTCACTTTTATTCTCCCTTGACGATGAGGCACGTGTGAGCTGCACACTCAGCACCACCTCCTCCTCCGCCTCCTCCTTCTTCAGTGCCTCCCTCAACGCCAGGCACACCGCCTCCGCCTTATCTTGCTGGATTCTAGCATGAAGGACATGCACATCCGCCTCCACCGCATGCCGGACCACTACGGCGGGGGGTTGCTCCACCGGACACAGGTCCACGTCGAACCCTAGTTGAGCCAGCAGCGCCGCCAGACCGCGATCCTCTCGAGTACTCGCCGCCGCTGCCGCCGCCGTCTTGGGTTCCTCCTCCCCTCCTGCCTCAGAGTTCACGGTGGGGGTCGGTGCATGACCAAAGACGGAAAGAAGTACTCGAGGCCGCCGTCCGTTATCGCGAGAGAAGCGGTCGGTCGTCGCTACGATACGCTGCTTCCTCTTCAAAGGACTATACCCCTTGGACAACACTGTACAAAGAGGAATACAGGTGCGTCGCAGAGCGGCCGAATGCATATCTATTTAGATGTGTGAGTGTGTAGGTGTTTGAAGAAGTACTTTGCTTTTTATTAATAAAAAAAAAAAAGGTATTTAATAATTATTATTGTTGAGTAATCGAAGAAGGGTTTAGAAGAAGAAAAGGGGAAAAGGACAATTACAGGTGTTATACTACACCTTAGAGTGACTATCCCCTACACGAGTATTTTTTTATTATTATTTATTATTTATTCACTCATTCACTTTATTTCTCCTCAGTGCCACTCCAGTTCCTCCGGTTTAATCGGTCTTGTCAGAGGAATAACACTACTCTTGGCTCGTTCCTTATCCCTAGGGAGCGCCTTTCGCATATCTAACGCATCCTCGTCCTTCTTAAAAGGTCCCTTGGCCCCATCGCTACGGTAATACCCCAATACACGCCGGTAGACGGTGTAGCCCATCTGATAGTACATATCCTGAGCGATCGTGTTACTCTCCCGGACAAACAAATCCACAAAGTAGGCGTTGTGCACAGAGATAGAAGTCTTTTCTAGCTCCTTCATCATCGAGTCTCCTAGCCCCAGGCGACGGAAGGTGGGGGCGACCGTCACTGCCGAAACATGACCATGAAAATCCTGGCCAAGTCCCTCTGCCTTCCCCAGTGTGTAGCCCATTGGGATCCCAGTCGTTGGGTGTACCGCCATGCGTTGATACTCTGGCCAGTGGGTCATATACTCCCCATAGAAGGAGGTGCTATAAGTTTCGGTGAACTGATCCAAATTGACAAAGTTAAATGTGAGGGTGTCCTCGAGGGTCATATCCCTATAGAGCGTCATGGTGGTGGTATTATTTTATTATTATTAATTATTAAGGGGGAGGGACTTTATAATAATAATAATAGAAAAAAATCCTAAACGACTGGATCAAGAGAGAGAGAAGAAAACAAATTCTGTTAGATTCGGAGGATCAGCAGTAGCGGTATTTATTGATCTCTTTTTTTATTTTTCGTTTCATTTTTTATTTTTTCATTGAATTACAATGTACATTGGAAATATTTACATAGTTGTTGGTGTTGTTGTTGTTTTTTAATTTCCCTTTGTCAAAAGAAAAGAAAAAGCTCTAATAATAGGGTGGTTAGTATAGTATCACGGATTAGTTTAATAATCGAGTTGGGTGAAGAGGGCGACGCCACGCAGCACCCAGTGATTCTCGCTGATATCCGGATCTCTAGGAAGGTCAATCGTCAAGATAAAGTTGGTAGAGTGTCCGGTGGTGGAAAGAGTACCCTTTCGGTCCGTCGTCTTATAGCACGGACACGCATACGTGGTCGACTGCGGCACCTCCTCCACCCGCGATGGCACCAACAGCAGCGTAGGAAACGGAATAAACAACTCTTTTGGTTTACTCTCACTCAGTATACCATCCTCCCACCCCGCGCCTTCCAGGAACAGACCATAAACGTAACAGCCATCCACCGGCGCCTTGTCAAACTCGGTCTCCGTCATTACCGTGAAGTTCCACACCAACTTATCAATCTCCACCTTATGACGACGGGCGTAGTTCTGCATGACGCCGGTCAGGAAAGATTGGGTAAAGAAGAAACCACTCAGCCAGTACGTCGGCGGTGGGCCCTCTTCATTCCACTTTTGTAAAAAGCCGAGGCGAGCGATCAAGTCACTCACATAGGCACCGAACGGTTTTAAGGAAGGGTAGGAAAGTCGCTTCCACAGGTCAGGGACTCGACCGTCGAATATAGCGTTGAACACTTGCTCCAACTCGGCGCTCATCACCACCTTGCCATCAATCGCATCCTGAACCTCCTGCAGAGATCGACGGGTAACACTGAGCAGTCGGTTGTACCGGATCGCCTCTTGCATCAGCACCGTATTCATCGACTGCATATAATCAATCGGGTACTTCTTCTGAATGGCCTCGATGTCGAACAGAGGGGGTAGCCGGGAAAACACCTCCCCAGCGACTTGCTTGACCACCGCACGGGGGTCCAGCTTATTGGCACTCCCGCTGGGGGCGGACTCACGGGGCTGCGTGGAAAGTGTGGCGGATAAAAGAATACGGGCGTCGCGCTCGTCCTTGGTGATGTTGGCATTCTCGTGTAGCCCAAAGATGGTGGGGGGCTGCTGCCAGGGGAGGGAGTTGACATATTCAATGTAGGAGTCATAGTCCCCGAAAGGAGGGGCGTAGTACTCCTCGGCGTCCTCGGAGAACACATAATCGTCTTCGAGAATGAGTGGATTAAAGTACACCTCCAGAGTGGCCATCAAACACCGACGGTCCCAGTCATCGGTAACACGACCCCCATAGTTGCACTGTCCTACCAAGTACAAGAGTGCATCGTACGGGATCACGTCGTTCTCGTTCAGAAACATGAGTAACTGCCGGACACTAATACGACGATCGGTGTCGTTGAACTCGTAGGGTCGGTTCCACCCGAGAGGGCCAAAGTGCCGCCGCTCCTGTACCACCGCGTGGAAGAAGCAAAGTCCAAACAGCATCTTGTGCCAGACCTCGGGCTTATTGGAGGAGTCAAAGAAGGCAGGATCAGAGATGGGATCGGAAAGAAGAGACTGTAGCAAATTGCTCTTTAGGCCTTTAGGGGGCTCCTGCACCAGCTTGACCCCGTTTTGCAAAATAGAGATGGGAAAGATATCGCTGGGCAGTGAAGTGAGCCACAAACGGTAATCGCGGTGCAACTTTTCCTTCATGGTAATATCGCTGTAGTCCTCAATGATACGGGACAGGGTGGGCATGAAGTCGGCGTACAAGTGGCAGTTCTGCAGGAGCACCCAGTGCCCGGAGGTCTTCCCATTGTCGATGAGCTCCTTCGCCGGCTCATCCTGTCCCTGACCGAGCGACAGCTTAAAGAGGCGGCTGTTGGACATGCCATGTTGCTCCGCCAGTCGATCCATCTCCGCGTTGGGGTCCGCACCAGGAGAGAGTACCAGAATAATGGGAACCGAGGGGTCGTTCTGCAGCTCCTCCACTACCTTATCCAGAGAGTAGAGAGGGGCGGCGACGAACTGCTCGCCTAGTGTTTGACTCACGTAGTCGGTCACGGCAGGGACTATTTTATCCGTTCTGAAGCAGCGCACAATGATGAGCTTTTCCATCGGAGATAGTTCGTTCAGTGGAGGGGGCAGCTCTAATTGAAGCGGGTTGGAGGATTCGTAGTAGTCTCGGAAAAACATTTCCCTCGACTTGACTATTTCCGTCAGGTCCTTCAGGCTGGGGATCTGCGCCGAGGCCCGCAGTAGCATTTGCCAGTTCTGCTCCGGGAACCAGGAGGAGAGCGAGTTCTCCTCCGAGGGCACCTCCCCTTCAAAACCACCAACCAACAACCAACGGAGCGTCATGGGATCGACTGGGTAAATCTTAAGCGACATGATGAATGAAAAGAGCAACTGATCCTTCGCGAAGAGGGAACGGCAAATGCGCTCATAAAGAGACTTTTTGAAGGTGCGGTTAATATTCTCGATACGCTCCTCCACCTCACTAGACTTTTCACTGTTCGCCAGCGCTTCTTGGAAGATGCTACCGTACGACTGTAGGGAGTTTTGGTACATGGGGTCAATATTGCTGAGTTCTGTGACACAGAAGAAAAGGATGGAGCCCAGGTGAGCGACGGGAACAAACATGTCTCTGGTACGATTACTAATACGCTCCATCGCCTCAATCTCTTCCTGCCGCTTCGCAATCCGGTCACTCTGTTCCTTGGAGCTATCCAACTCATTAATGGCCTCCTCGCTTTCTAGAATGTTTCCGTCCGAGGAAAGAATGGCAAGAATGCGGTCCTCCGTCTTTTTCAATCCAGCTTGATTGCTGGCCGCCTCGAGCGTCAGCGCCTGCTTCTTTTCTTCCACCTCTCTCCTCTCTGACATCATGACCCGCTGCAGCAACTGATCCTGCAGACCCTGCTCGGTAATCATAAAGTTGATCAATGTCACCTTGGTACTCACCTCTGGTAGATAGTGTGGTCGAGGAAGTTTGGTGGTGAGGTAAAAACGGAACGACTCGTGCCACTCCACCGCCTCACCGAGGTGGATCACCATCATCGCCCCCTCCTTCACCACCCGCTTCAACAGCAGGTTCTCCAGCATGGGGTCAATCGTCTCTTCCACATTTTCCAGCAGCACTGGTTTTCCCTCCGCGATGGCACCTCGGATATGACGAAGATAGTCTTTTTCAGAGGGACGTACCACCACCAGCCCATGGTCTCTCTCTCGGTTACGGATCCATTTATTCGCCTGCTGTTGTGGATCCACCAGCAACGGCCAACGACTCGAGTTCTTCATGATGACGGCATTATCGACGGAAAAGCCGTCGGTGGGCAACTGCTGCAGCTTCCATTCCTGAATGTCAATCGGGTTTCCTCCAAACTTTTCCAGAGAGTAGTTATCCGATACTAAAATACCCTGTTCCTTCAACATGGCACGCCAGCTGGACACGGCCTGCTCGCGGTACTTGTGTAGGAAGGGTCCCATGTAGGCCACCACACCACTGCTGAGCACCACGTTACCCACCACATACTTAAGCTCCTCCTTGTACCGCTCCGCCTCCTTGGCAAAGCGAGCCTTCTCGCCTCCCAACCCTTCAATAAGCTGTTTCGCACGGGTGAGTTTGGTATCGGTGTCGTTCACCCGATCCTCTAGCTCCTGCTTGTCCTTGTTCACCTTATCCAGCTGATCGGTGAGTTTCTGCAACTTCTCATTAATAATACGGAGCTCCTCCTTCTTCTTGTTGAGCCCCTCCATCGCCTGGTCGTACTCGGCTTGTGCCGCGGCGGACTGCTCTAGTAACGGCTTAATAATCTTATTTTGCTTGTAGTACTCCACCACCGCCTTAATGTACGTGGCCACACCAATCAAAGCGACAGACGTTTTTCGAATGTTTTCCATCTTGAACATGTCATCCTGCATCTTCTTTTTGACCTCTTCGATCTGGGACTCGGGGGCGTGGTCGACAATCTCTGGGTAGGCGTTGAGTAAAATGTTTTTGAAGTCACCGGTCAGCAGGGCAACCTTGGCGTGCTCCCAGTAAGGCACCGTCGTCTTGCCGGTAAGAGGGTCCCGAATCGGCTTGGGCTTATAGTTACCGCCCAACAGGGTACAGAGCACTTCAATAACGAACTTCACACCTTGAGGGGGGGTCTTGAGGGCCTTCACTTCCTGAAGCGCCTTCGGATCCAAGTCCTGCACGGCGCGTTGGGCCTCCTCTACAAGTGGTTGTGCCTCGTCCACCTTTTCTTGGGATGCGTCCTTCATTTTCTTGGCGGCGGCGGCCTGTTCATTCGCGGCCGCCTCATCCACCGCCACCACCGCCTTCTGCTCCTCCGCGACCTTACTCTCGGCCTCAACTTGTACGATGAGTTTGTTCGTTTCCTCCTGTTTCTTGGCCAACTGCGGGCGCATCTCCGCCAGCTCCTTCTGCATCACCTCCACCTGATCCTCCGTCTTACGTAGCTGAGAGAGACCATTGGCGTAACGGAACTGAAGACCGTTGATCTCCTCCCGCTTCTCCTTTAACAGGCGGGAGAAGGTGGAAAGAAGGTCGAGGTAGGAGGTCGGGGTCACGTAGGTGTGCTGATGGGCTTCTTCGAGGTAGGTGACCCCCATCTCGCGGACTTGCTGTTGAAACGTCACAAACATCTCCCGAATCGACGTTCGTTCTTCGTCGGTGAGTTCCACATCCTGAAGGAAGCGAGCTGCCACCCCACGCAGACCCTCGTCGGGCCACTCTCGGAACCAGTCGATGGTGGTGCAATTGACCAACGAGGGGAACTTACGGAGTCGCTCGCGTAGTGTACTGCCCAGCGGTGAAAAACACAGTATAATGTGCATGTGTTTCTTACACCGCTCCACAAATAGCGTCTGCAGCGCTTCCGCTGTATCGGGGCGACCGAGGGACTTACCGACCTCTCGGAGCGACGCCACCGCGTTCTCGTACGATTCTTTATCCTGCTTGGTGTCCCATATCCCTGGAATCTCTCCCGTGTTCAACAAACTGCAAACATCCTCGAGGAAAGACTCCGAGGTGATCTGAGTGTCGGACATTACAAACGCGGTCGAGTAGCCCTTTTGGCCGGTTTGGAGCAAAAGTTGACGGACATCGTCGAGGAAGTCGGAGTGGTCGTAGTCATTGGTGACTGTCAGGGTAGTGTAATCGCATTCCATCAAGTAGGCGGCCAGCCGCGCGCAACTTCGCCGTCCGCTACCACCCACACCGACCAACAAAAGATTACCACCAGGCTGCTTGAGAACACGACTGATGCGCGCGACGTGCTCCAACACGTAGTTAAAAATCACCAAATTGAGTTCACCGCCGCGGGCATCGAGGTTGTAGATGCTGAGTCGTCGCTCCAGCTCCTCCCGCGCAACGGCCATATCGCTCACTTGCACATAGTTGCCATCCTCGCTGGTCATGGAGGAGAAAATAAGCGGTTTGTCAGACTCGGGGAGGGATATTTTGAAGTGTTTCTTGGACAATTTATTCGCCTCGGTACGGAACCAGTGTGTATCTTCGTCATTAATAAACCGATCCGCGAAAGCACGCGAGACCTCATGGGTCCACAGCTCTGCTAGACCGGTTTCGTCCGTGATGGAGGGAGGATGCACCATGTTGATCCCTTGAAATACTTTACTCACGTCTCTCAAGTTAAACGTGTAGTGGGACTTTTCTGGAGACGGCTTCAAGTTCTCGACCAGGGTCTCATAGAGATCAACAGTAGCCCCGACCAGCGGGTTGCACTGGGCCCGAAGGCTGGAGGAAAACCCCTTGGACAGAATCCACTCACAGAGGCGGGTGAAGATGGTGTTGAGGGTGCTTTGATCAAAAGAGGGGACACTGAACACATTGAAGTGACGGGTAAAGCGCTGGGTAATGGGGTTACGACCACCGCCCGCGGGGCCCATCGCACAGAGAAACAACAAGTCCTGCAGATTGTGAAAGTCGATACTTTCCTTCGTGTGGTTGTACCAGCCGCCGTGATCGAGGTACTGACGAAGCAGCTCTATAGGGGGCTGGGCGCCGTACTCCTCCAACTGGGGCAAATTGGTGTCATCAATGAAGAGAATCATCTTTTTGTTGATGGGAGGTCCGTAGTAGCCCTTTCGGCGGCGCTCCAAACTACCGTCGACTAACTTTTGTAGATGGGAGGCGGTGGTCTGCGCGGAGAACTGAATCATATTCAAGTTGTAGTTCTCCTGAGGCAAACTCTTCAAGAGGGACTTGATAAGAATCGTTTTACCCGTACCAGTGTCTCCGACCAGCAAGGCAGGGAACTCTCCAGAGATCATGTGACGTAGTAAGAAGGAGTACTTGGCGGTCTCCCTCGTCGGTACAATAATATCTTGATACTCACTCCCCTCCGCGATCGTCAGCTCCGGGACTGACTCTATCCAGTCGGCGAAGCGAACCTCTGTCAAGGTGTCTTGTAATTGCACGTCGTAGAAGGATTGGGTTTTTTCAATCAAGGAAAGCGTAAAGCGATGCTTCTCTGTGCTCTTCGCTATCAGTTCATGGAGCGCGTTGTTGAAGGCTACTCTTCCTTTGTTTTCTAGGCAGCCACCCACCGACCAAACTAGAGAGAACAGGAACCAACCCTCCACTCGCATTTGCATCAGACGTGTGTGGGCCGCAGGGCTGTCCGCCTTCCCTAGCGCCTCCGCCTCCTTAAAGTGATCCGCAAACGCAGAGAACATTTTAATAAACGCAGAGACATTACTGCTGCTCAGCTGAGGAACCAGTGTTTTGGTGTTCTTGCGCACAAACTCTAGCATGGGTTCCATAAAGGTATCTACCAAGGAGGTGAGGGTTTGCGTCAGGGTCTCTTCCTCTTCAAAGTAGTCGGGTAGTTTTTTCTTGTAGGAGTCGATCAGACAAGTCCATCCGAGGGAGGCGGGCTCCACGTACACCATACCACAGCGAGAGACGGTGGCCGGAGACGCATGGGCGAGGTCCTGTACCTCAAAGATTAAATTCATGGTCTTGGACATGGGAATAATATCTCCATTCTGCAAACACAACTTTTTATTATCGTCGAGGACGGTGTTCATGTTTTCAATCCACACAGCATCCACCGGTCCGTCCATCACCAACCACTTACGATCGGTGGAGGGGTCCTGTGCGAGTTGACGGAAGCGGCTCGAAAGAATACCATCCGTCCACTCACCGGACTGTTCCACATTACCGTACAGTTGGGCCATTGTGACGGACTTGGGATTGATGGTGACGAGTCTGGTGCGGTGCTCTCCTTTTTGCGCGGCCTCCATTTCCCCCAATGCACCAGAGAGACACTGTAGAATTTGGGTCTTTCCGGAAAAGGAGTACCCCACAATCATCATCCCGTGACGCACACAAATCATCTCATAGGTCTGGTAGACCTTTTCTTCAAAATAAGGGGTTAACTGTATATTCTTCTTGGTACACACTTTGGTCAGCGCCTGGTGGATGTCCTCATAGTCCGGAGGCGGCAACTCCACCCCGGGGAACAGGTCCGAAATAATCCCCTTGAAGAGTTCCACATCTTGCGAGAGAAACTTTGGCAAGTTCACATCCTTAATAGAACGGAGCATCAGGACCATTTCATCTTCGTCGGGGTAAGTTCGCTTGAGACGACCGGCCGCCGTCAGTACCGCCTTCACCGCCCGCATACCATAGTCGTAGTGGTCCTGGGAGGAAAGCTGCTCCGAGCACAGTCGATACGTGGCGACAATCTTCTCTGACAACACTTTACCATTCAAAAACCCGTACGAGTAGAGTTGAATCTCCCCAATCATGGCGTAGTTTGGCACCATCATTGCCACCGGTCGGAACAGCGCCTTGAGGTTATCTGGCAGCTCGGCACGACCCGCGTAACCGGGGTTCATGGTGATAAAAATAGCACAACCAGCGTCCATCTTAATTTGAGCTCCTTCAAAAATAAACTCAGTCCGTTTCTCGATAATGGCATCTTGAATGGTGGCCACTTGCTGCGCAATCACGGACAAGACTTGAATTTCAATACGGTTGAACTCATCGAAGCAGCCCCACGCACCAGATTGTGCCAGACCCTTAAACAGCTTGGCCATATCCTTGGCGGAAATCTGATCCGAGCAGTTGTACACCACACAGTACTTGCCCAACGCCTTCGCTAAATCCTTCGTCGTTTCGGTCTTACCAGTACCCGCAGGGCCCTCCGGGGCACCACCATAGTTGAGGTGCAGGGCCCCAATCAGGGTACGATAGCAGCGATCGGTGAGGGGGGTGATGACCAGGCGTCCAGTGTTACCGAGGTACTCGTAGCCGTAGCGAAGGGTGGCGTTCACCTGGCACACATTAAGGTGATCCTCCTCCCAGTAGTACCGCAATTGGGCCAGCCAGTCGAAACTGGTAGGGGACTCCACGCCCTTCTCACAGAGGGAACCAATAATCTCTTTGGAGTGTACCTCGATCACCACCAAGGCCTCCAGCGTACAGCGCTGCACCATGTCGAGGTTCTTGTCACGGACCAACAGAATGAGGTCGTCTAGCTGCTGGACGCATTTTTCGTGGTACGTGGTGAGACCTACCGTCCCTTCATCCGTCATCGCCTGTGTGGCCTCCATGGTCCAGAAATAGGAGCAAACAGCGATCACCACCTGACCCGGCCAAGATCGAATAAAATCGGTACGTTTCCCTCCCGCGTAGTCGCCAATCGCCTGACGCAGCTGATCCCGCACGGTGTCCTTCATCACCGTCTCCACCGCCTGTAGCCATAGCTCCACTTGATTATTGTGATCGGCTGGATTCACCTTCTTTACCAGTGCCACCTTTTCCCCCTCGTTCGACTCCATACCCACAATATCGTGGTGGTCGGCGAATTGGACTCGCTTGATCCCCTCGAAGCACTTGCAAAGATATGGTTGAACAAGATACGGGTCCTTGCTGTCGGAGAGAATCTGAAGAAGCTCCTCATTCGAGATAAAGTAGAAGCGTGGAAAGGCCATACGTTTGGTTTCGAGGAACTGTTGCAGCTTCTTTAAAATCACGTCGAGAGTAGAGTTCGCCTCTGCCAGGGTTCGGCAGAGCGTTTCGTCCTGGCACCGTGTCAGTGCCTGAGGGGTGGTGTGGGTGTGGTCCATGATCTCGTGCCAGTTGGAGTCAATCTCCATAAACATACTCTTTTCCTTGGGTAGGCTTCGTGAAATATCGGCAGAGGAGAAAATAGGCTCTAGATAGGCCCACGTGTTTTGGCAGCGGTACCACTCATCCATGGTGATTTGCATATTGTTGAGCTGCTTCTCCCAGGCGGACACACGTGCCTGTAGGCCGGGGGCTTGTCGTACGATGGGCTTCCCCAACATACTCTGCGTCTTCAAAATATGTTCGTCGAGGGTGAGCTGCATCATATCGTTCGACTTGAGCTTATAGGTGTCTTGATAGGGCTCCAGTTCAAAAAGTAACTTCTTCCATTCCCCTTCCATCGTCATCAACTCGGTTTCTAGCTCGTAGGTCTTTTGAGCAACCGTCGCCACCGCCTCCACCTGTTGAAGGTTCTCCAGCATGCCCAACTTTATAAAATCAGAAAGAGGTCGTTGGTCATTGTTGTCAACACCGCCCGGGCCGAACCCTTGCTTGTCCCTCGGCACCCCACACTGCTGATAGATGGCTCTCCAGTGAGAGGCCTGCAGATTGCTGCGAAGGGCGTACAGGAGAGGAATGTTGGGCTTGAACTTTTCAATGCTGTCCCGTAGGCGCTTTAATACCTCGATCGGTTCCGTCTCCTTAATCGACTTGCTGATGATGGCCACCTTCTTTCCCCAGTCCGTCACCTTCTGGTCCACCTCTGACGGCTGAATCGCAGAGAGGCGGGTGTTCATCCACCGTTCTGTCTCCGCGTTGAAGAGGCTTACCATCTCCCACATGGAGAAGTAGGGCTCGAAGCGGGTCTTGATCTCCTTTAGCTGTGGGTAGTGGGTCGTACCGAGACTAAACAGCTCCTCGTGGGTGTTATATAGGGTGACTTGATCTTGGTAGGTCTTTATCGTGTTGGAAATTTCCTTGGCCTTTTCATAGAATTCATCGGCGCGGGCATCATCGCCGAGGTGGGTGAAGTCTTCCACCGTCGCCGCCAGCTGGATGATATCGTAGGAAAGCTGATCACTCTGTTCTCGCAATTTAGTCATGAATATACTGCGATACTCCTTAAAACGGAAGTTACGATCCTCCATAAACTGCTGAAGGGTACGGGGCCACTCATAGGCAGACCAGTACTCCACAAAGTCTTCATCCGAGACGAGATAGCGATACCGCAGGAGCAGGTCATTCCCCTCGCTGACATGAGCAAACACTTTTTGAATTTCTGCCTCCTTGGTAGGAACACTGTCCAGGTACAGCCGCTGTTCTTGAAGCTCCTCGGGGGTGGTGGGGTCGACGGACAGCTGGGCATGAATGGTCTCGTACCGCTCCAGGACTTGGGCGTTCTCTTGTTGCAAACGACCAGCAAGGGCTCCCATCAGTGTGGAAAGCATCTGGTTCGCCTTTCGAATCAGTACCGACTTGATCTCTTGACAGTCCACCGCGTAGAGTTCATATTTGACCTGATTGGGCGTACGAAATTGGATACGGTCAATATCGCGGCTGAGACGTTCAAAGACTAACTCAAAGTCAATAAGGGAAATCTTCTCCGCCAGCGCAGTCTCGGCAATGTCCTCGGGGTCCCCTCGAAGGATATACTCGAAAGTTTGGTACATCTGTAACAGCTGTAGAGGGGCTTCGTTGTTGTCGTTGATCACCTTCTGAACCGCCTGACGGTCATCCTGGACGGCGGACTTGGTCTCGCTAATGGGTTCCAGAAAAGTAGGTTTCATTTCAAGGAGCGGAAAGAGTTGGTCCCCCATCCCGTGAATTTGACTGGTGTGGGCCGTGCACTGGTCGAACGCCTTCATCACCTGGGTGGCGACCTCCTCGAGGGAGGGAGAGAAGCCCACACGGCCATTCTGCTCCGCCAGCTTTAGCGAGAAAAGAGGCTGCAGGCCATTGGGTTTCTGAGTAAGGTCCAGCACACGTCGGGTATAGGGTATCGTGTTTTGGTGCACGCCTAGTCGCCATACAAAAGGAAGCGTCGCCTCCTCCTCCTCCTTCTTTTCCTCCCCCACGATACTTTTGCTGCGCCTTGTCGTCTTCGCCGCCTCTTCCTCCAGTTTGGCCTCCTGTTCTCTTTGTCTGGCCGCCTCCGCCTTTTCTCCGCGGTCCTTCCAGAATTCCCGCTCCGACACATCCTCGGGTAAATCCTCTAGCTCCTCCTCGGCCTCGGCGTGCTCGACGCGGTAGGCCTCCAGGAAGTTTTTGTAGTTCTCCATCGACAACACAATCAACGAGCGGAGTTGGGAGTTCATCATTACGTTTACGAGGGAGACGAATCGTTTCATGCGACTCGCGTTGTATCGTTCCATGTTATCTTCGTAAAAGTTAAAGTGAGAGTCTAGGTTGTTCTGAATGGTGGAGTGCACCGTAGAGGTCCACTCGCCGCGTAGCTTCTCTGATGTCGCCGCGCCGTGCTGCTCCTGAGCCTCCACAAAGTAGTGCAGCTGTAGCGGTTTATCCTGAAAAGAAGAAATGCAGAGCTGACGGGTGGAGTAATCCAGCCATAGATTGTGAATCGCTCGAAGGGTGCCCTGGGGGGCGAGATGCGCGTGAAAGAGGTTCTCCGCGAGGTACGCCCGGGCTGGCTGAAAGTTGGGGGACGGGGTAAAAATAGTACCCCTCAGGTTGCGCAGAGAAGGTGTAGGGGTGGGAGGACAGGGGGGCAAGTGGTACTGCTTTAACCGTGTCCGCTCCTCCACGTCCAACATGGCATAGTAGTGAACCGCCCTCTTGGCGGCGGTATAGTAGTACCGCTCCGCCCGCTCGGTGAGCTGCTCCACCAGGTGAAGTGCATTGACGTCGAACTTCTTCGCCACCAGCTCAATCACACGATCCATCTGATCCTGGTCCACCGGCGTCACCACAGAGTCTGGGATCGACTCGATGTACTCCTTTTCCCGTAGAGCGGATTCAAACTCGTAGCGGTAACGGTCGGCGTTTCGGACCCGTTCTCTCCACTGCTCCTCCTCTTCTTCGTCAAAGATAATGTTAAACCTTCCCGCCCACTTTGTCTTACCATCTGGCCAGCGTATTTCATACTTTTCCTCCACGTCATCGTAACGGATCACATGGCAGGGGGCCCATATTACTTCGTGGACGCTGTTGTGGATGCGGGAGCGGGCTGGGGTGCCTTCCTCTCCACCTAGTGCAATCCACTCCTGTGGGGTATGAAGATCATCCGCAGTGCTGGCGAAGTCCTCTAGATTAAAGAACGTTTTGAGGGAAGACGGCGGTGGAAGTTCCAAACTCACCCGCCCCCTCGTCCCTCGATGCACCTTCTTTTCCATTTCCTCATTTTGATACGAGGTGCGAATGTTGGAGATGGGGCTAAAATTGTTGCCGATACGTTCCACTGTGTCGGGGTCGAGGGAGGCCTCCACGGCAGGACCCGCCGCCGCCGTCTCTCCCGCTGCTGGGAGCGCAGAGAGGCTAGGAGGGGCAGACATATTAAACCCTCTTTCCTTCGCCGCGGTACCAAAGTTATCATCGCTGGCGAGGTGTTTCAACGAACGAGGGACTCGGGTCTTGAGGACTGGCTGAGAACCGTCGCCGGTTGTGGTCTGTCGGAGGGTGCCTGCGGTGGCTCGAATGGCGGTGGAGGCAGGTGTCGGCTTGGACCTGCTTCTTGATGCGGCGGCGGTGGGCATCTCCGGGGCGACATAGCGCTGCTGGGCAAGGGTGCGAATACCGGGCAGGTCATTGTCCTCCATACGTGTCTTGGCCAGGTAGCCTCTGGTAACCCCCGCCTTTTCCTTGGCGGATTTATTCTTGAGAATTTCCTCTGGGACCTCTCCCAGAGAACGACGAACTTTTCGGTTCTTGTTGTTGTCACTCATCGTGTTACTATTATTATTATTATTATTACCTAATCGGTGGGTAACTTCACTCAGGACCTATTTATCAATAATTATTTTTTATATATCTGTAAATAGATCACAGATAGATTGACTTTTTTTTCTTTTTTTGAGTGCTCGAAAAAAAAAAAAACTAAATATTTTATTATACTTTCTATTTACAAATTTACAAACTACTATCACGTAAAGTGATTTGAATAATCAAAAAAAAAAATACAAATTCGAGAGGACAAGTTTATTAGTCTTCTTTTAGAAGAGAATGGTTCACTCCCTATTATGTAGATACTTACAGATAAAAAAAAAAAGAAGGAAATGTTTATAATAGAGTTTAATAGTCCTTAATAACACAGTTACCTTTAGGAAAGGGAAAAAATAGAGAGTAAAATAAGAGGGGTTTCATAGTTAATCGAAATCAATATTTATATAATATAGTATAGTGAGAAAAAAAGACACCTAGGAACCAACACTGACACCGATCCTTCCCTTATTTTTTTTATTTTTTCTTACTCGAAGCGACGACCCTTCGATATCGGTCGGAAACCACTATCAAAAGCATTCATCGCGTCCTCCACCTCCGACTCCTCACGTTGCCGCTTCTCCTCCAGCTTCTTCACCTTTCGTCGCGCACCGTTTGACTTGAGCATTCGTAAGTGTCTCCGGAGTTCCTTCTTCCTTTCCTTCGCCTCCTCCCTCATCTCTGCGGTGACCACCACGGAGGGTTTCTTCAACTTGCGCCGTTCTGCTCTAGAGAGAATCACTTTAGGCGTATCGTCTATCGGAGGATTTACCAAGTCTCTTGGCTTCTTGGAGTTGGGGGGAGGTGTCGCCTTGGAGGGGGCGGTCACCGAGGTCTCATCAGCGGTAGCACGAAGGTCCTCCGAGTCCGCCTTGCGCTTGCGAGAGGACGGTGTTGGTCGTTTAGACATGAACGAAACTACTGATCAGAAAAATAAATAAAGGAATAAATAAATAAAAAAAAAGAGGGGGAGAGAGAGAAGGGAGTAAAGAGTGGGAAAATGCAGTTGCAATCCTACCATTCGTGTATTATTAGCATTATTACTTTTTTAGTAACACGATAGTAATTATGTAATAATAAGTGTAATGAGTTGATTTAATGTACATTTCTTTCACACGCAAGTTCAACACACGGGGTGAACCAATACAAAGGTGAACAGAAAAGGAGAAAAACAAATAGCCCCTTCCATCCCTATTCCTCATAATCGAACCTCTTCACTTAACCCTTCCGGAATAGCATCTCCTTCTTTCCACAACAACAGCATCTCCGCTTCCTGGATATTCCATTTCCTTGCACGCTCCGCCACGTTGGATGGCGCCTCCTCTTCCTCCCTTTCTGGTCGTACTTCTGTTCCATCCGACACGCACCCCAGAAGGCGCCGCATTTCCTGTACTACAGTCTGCAACCACCGGTCCGCTATGCCTGGGGAGCCGTTGATCTCAATCAGCTGCAGGGAATAGTCCTCTTGAATCAACAAATCGTAGCCGAATAGCTGGAAACACTCGTACCCCTCGTCAGGGTACACCTGCATCTCTGGACGCATCGCCAGCAAGGTACGCACGATAATATCGCTCGCATTAGGGAGTATCTTCTCCTTTACCACTCCTTCCGCCTCTCCCTTTTCCTTGGTCAGATACGCCTCCAACTCCGGTAGCCACATCTCATTTCCTTCCTCGTACTGGCCGTAATGAGGGCTGCTCTCTTGAAGGCAGTGGTTGGTGAGGTGAGAATAAACATTGTCCAGGTTGGTGAGATCGAAAGGCTCGCTGGCTGTCCGACAGCTGACTTGGGTAAAGGCGTAGATGTGGTAAGGGCTCTGTAGGCAGACCCACACCCGAAGGTCAAACTTTCTATCGTGTGACAGCAGCAACGGCCGCACGAGATACCGCTGCACGGCATACACACTACGACTGGTTTCATTGTGGGAGGTAATAAGCTCCTGTATCTTTTCAGGGCCCTTGGAGAGGAAAATTCCTTTCCCCTTGGCCCCACTCCCCGGCTTCACTATCCAGATCGCCTCTGGATCCGCCTCCACCACCTTCATCAGCGCTTCACGGTCGTCAGCCTTGATTTTTTGATTTCCCCCTACCGTGTAGGTTTCAGGCATCCATGAAGACGAGGTGGTATCCATCGCTTGAAGGGTATCCGCCATGAAGGTTTTCATCGTGAGATGATTGGACCGTAAAAAGTAATTCACCCAACGCTTTCCGCCGAAAAAGGAATCCGGAGCCATCGGCTCTACCCGTAGTATAGCATACGGGATCGACCGTCGGTCTCCTAGTACCAGGTCGCACAGGCCCACTCGCGTCTCCTCCCGCACAGGCGTCCAGCCCTCCTCCTCCAGCTGCCGCGTCATCTCCACATAGACTGAAAAGGTGGAATTACCCACGTAAAATTTTCCTACTTTTTTAGGATGACTCTTTGTTTCCTCGTTTGCCATTCTACAATTTATGGATGTATCTGTTTAGTAAAACTAACTTGTTGTTTTTTCTTTTTGCCGAGTCTTTTCAATTTATGAGAAAGAAGAAAAAAAAAAGAGTTTAAAATCAAAACAGTGAAAGAATACAAAGTGATTCACTCTCCAACAAAACAAACAAATACGTTAAAGAAAGAAAAAAAAAGAAGAAAAAACTATTTTCTTAATGGTATTAAATTGGTTTAACATTCTATCCAAACTACTCGATGATCTGAATTCAATGGAAGGGTTCCATAAAGTCTAAAGGCACTTTACACCCCCTCCTCATGACAGTAATAGGGGGGGAGAAGGGGAGGAGTACCACCGCCGCCGTTGCTTACACCCGAAGGCCTCAACTCGGACAGTACAACTGTACTACCCCGTTCAATGAGCAAGCGGCTATCCTAGACGGCGTGGACCAATCCAATCCACTGAGAAGACCTCCCTCCAGCTGGACCGAGGACCCCTCTCCTTCCTCCCCTTCCGAGGCACCCAGTCGAGACACGTGGTAGAGACGCAGCGTGTCCCCTGCACCGACCGCTACGGTGTCGGGGGAGTGGGGGGAGAAGGCGACCAAGGCGGGCGACGGACGATGGAGGTCGATGGTGTGGACTGGGGCTTCCAACTTTCTCAGGTCCCACAACAGCGCCCGGCCATCCTGCAGGCCCGTCACCACCGAGACACAGTCCAACCCAAAACTGAGGTATTGGAGGTTGACTCCCTTGGGGTGTACGCGGGAGTCTTCCGCCATCTGACGCACGTCTATCATTGACAACACCCCGTTGCTCGTCGTGACTCCGGCGAGGGAGGTGTAAGGGTGGAACTCGACCGCAGATACAGGGCCCTCCACCAGACTTCCGGTGGAACTCAACAGCTGTCCCCGATCCAGGTCTGAAATATACAGACACCCGTCATGGGAGGCGTTCAGTAAAAAGCGATCGGCGGCAATCAGAGAGCTCTGCCCCACTACCCCTTTGGGGAAACGAATGGTATCTGTGCAGACCAGTGAAGTCGCACTCTCCGCCGGCCTCCATAGCTTCACGGTGTGGTCATTAGAGGAAGACGCCAGCACCTCCTCGTTCTTGGTCAAACTAAGACTGTGTATCAGGTCCGAGTGCCCACGACCCGCCGCCCCCAGCTGCTCGTTAGTGGTGGAGTAAGGGGTCACCGCGAACTGATCTGCAGCACCGGCGGTGTACACTATCTTCTCTCCCATGCGCACACACTGTAACGTGCCCCCCGACACGGTAAACCGCTGGGAGGGGGTTAGGTGCTTCGGAGCAGCACTAGCCGTCTTGGCCCGCTTCTTACGTTCTTCCCTAGTAGCTCGTTCGGCCCCGTCAATCGCGGATGTCACCACCAGCGGCAGCGCCCTCCGCTCCCCCTCTGCCTCCTCTCCCTCCACCAAGTGCTGACTCACCCCCGCTCGCAGCTCCTCCATCTCTCGTTGCTGGTTCGCGATCACGACACAGGCGGCCTCATACTGTTGCAGGGCATGGGCCAGCTCCTGCTCCATCTGAGCCACTCTCTGGCGGAGGGTAAACTGCTCCAGCATGACACTATCCCACTCGCTATGCAGTCGCTCCAGCAGTCCAGGTACAGAGGCGGCGCCTAGGCCCATACGGGAGGAGAGGGTGGTGGCAGGCACGGCGGGTCGCACGGCGATCAAGCTATCTAACGTCATGGGGTCACCGGTAGAAGGACACTTACCGTGCTCCTTCACATAGAGCTCGACTAGTCGCTTCTCATACAGACAACCATTCTCCTTGTTGACCACAGGCTCCTGCGGTATTTGATTACTAATACAGCAGAACATAACACGAGTTCTATTTAAAAAAAAAAAAAGCTAAAACGGTGTAATTGTAAAGACGTAGAGAGAGGGGTCGGATAAAACCAGAAGATAAAGAGTTACTTTGGTCAGTAGAATAAAGCGCGCTGAGGCAAACAGGAACACAAAAAAAAAAAAACTGAACCGACGTCAAGGAGAATTTACGAGTAAAGAACAATAAGTAGGCAGTACTTATTAATTTTTGGGTGTTATTTTTCTTTTAGTTAAAAAAAAAATAAAAAAAAACAATAGTAAGGTAAATAAAAACAGATAAAAAATGATAATGATGATGATATATAAAAATAGAGGTGGAGAGAGAGAGAGAGGGGGGGGTGTTGGCATATTTTTAACCTATAGCACCAACACCTCTTCGCTACTTTTTTTTTTTTTCACTACTCTTCTCACCTTTTTTTGTTATTGTTTTTTTCTTATTTTGTTTTTGTTTATTTGTGACGCTTCTCCCTCTTTTAGTATTTTACTTACTAGGAACGAAAGCAGTGTTTATTTTATTTTTTTTCTTTATTTCCGCTCCGCTCTTGTTTTCGTAATCTCAGCAGCAATGGAATCGGAAAAAGGGAAAAAAAAACATTATCACGGAATTGAAAAACAGCAAAAAAAATGAATAGAAAATACAATTATCATTACTTTTATTCTTGACACAAACTTTAATCAAACTGGTCTACTTCTTTTTTCAGCCGAAAATTTAAAAAAAAGAGGGTACTATGAGGGCCTTTATGTTGAAGGGAACTGAATAGGAATGCAAAGTACAGTACTTTAAAAGTTAACCGAATTCACTTTGTAAGAAAAAAAAAAACTGATATTATATAATTATTATTATTATTGTACCCCCCCCCCTCTTATAAAAGAAGTCCTTTAATCACTGCTATTGTTATTATTAATACTATTATTATTAATATTATTATTATTATTATTACTTCTTTTTGGAATCTGCTGAGGTGGGCTTGGCGTCTCCAGATGAACCCACCGACGTTCTTTTACCTGGTGGTGGTGGTTTCGCTGCAGACGACGCCGCGGCCTTTCCCGGTGAGAGAGGAATAGGCGGTTTTTCAGTATTGCCCTGTTGTTGGTTCGCCTTCTTGGCACGGAAGCGCTCCGCTAGTTTCTGTGCCGCCGACTCCTTGCGCTTATCCCGGTCTTCCAAGACAGACTGGGACCCTCCACTGGCCCTGAAGGCGTCGTTGCGGGAACCGTCCAGCATCAAGTTGGGCTTCAGCTGATCTCTGGGAACCAACGCCAGCTGATCGGAGAACACACAGGCCGCATGAATCGAGAACTGAATCTTCTTCAGCTTCTCCGCCGCTTCCTTGTTGTTGGGGTTCTCCTCCAAATCCCCCTCCGCCTCCGCCTGCATCATCTTCAATTCATCAATAAACGGGAACACCTCCATAGAACGCTTTCCGACAAACAAATACTCATGGACGTTTTGGATGTGTCGACACACCTGTTCAGACGGGCAGGTGCAGCAGTCTTGCATTCTCCAACCCCTCTTGTCGTGGTCCAGGGCCTTGCTGTAGTCTACCGTGTGCACCACCTTGGAGTCGGTCTGAGACTGGTGGATGACCACGGTGCTATAAATGTCCTCGTGGCGTAGATACCGCATAAAAGGTGGGGTCTGGTCCAAGGAGCGTCCAAGGAGACTTTGAGTCCAGCAGAAGACACGAACGGCGGCCCGGATCTTTTGCTGCGCGTTGAACTTCTTGAGTCCTTCGAGGGATTCCTCCAAGTGTACGTCGGGCTGGGTCTCTGCCACCCAAGGGTGCTGCAGCAGCTCCTTCGCCGAAGGGCGCTTGGACGGGTCGGGGGTGAGGCACAGACGAATGAACTCGGTGCACTTGGGCGTCACCTGCTTCCAGATATCCCCCACAAAGTCCCACTTGTTCGCCACAATTCGAGAAAAGGTTTCCTTGAAATTAGCACCGTGGAATGGCATCTTACCGCTAATGAGAATATACGTAATGACCCCCAGGGACCAGATGTCGCACTTCTCATTGTAGGATTTGTAGGCGGGGTTTCTGAGGTAGCCGACGTTGATCACCTCTGGGGCGATGTAGGAAGGGGAGCCGCAGCAGGTTTGACTAGGAACGTAGCCAGCCAAGCCAAAATCAGCGAGGCACACATCCGTGAGGTGCGAGTCACCAGAGGAGTGCTCGGAGCGGAGGAGCAAGTTCTCCGGCTTTAGGTCACGATGAATAATGTTTCTACTGTGGATGTGCTCCAGAGCGGAGAGGAAGTTGTTGATGAGGATGGAGGCGTTGGACTCACTATAGTGTCGCATCTGAACAATACGATCAAAGAGCATCCCGCCATTAAGGCGATCCATCACAATGTACAAGTGTCGCTCCGTAGAGAAGTACTCGATCATTTGAACTATATGCGGGTGGTAACCAATTTGATCCATCACATTAATCTCATGGGCCAAGTCGTCGATATCTTTCGGTCCCGCCTTCGTCTTGTCCACCACCTTCACCGCGAACTGCTCCTTGGTCTTGATACTCTCGCAACCATACACGACCGCGTAGGCCCCTTTACCAAGTTTTTCCTTCAAGATGTAAGAATCCTTGAAGTGACCTTTAGACGGTTGAGCCATTTTACGATAGTGGTAACTGTGGTATTGTTAAAAAAAAAAAAGTATAAAAAGGTGGAGTCTTTAATATATATATATATATATATATATATATATATATATTAAATTGGGGAGTTTAACTAGTTTTAAAATATAGCGCTACTAAGGATTATAGAATAAAAAAAAAATTCAAATAATGGAAAGGCAATTTAGCTAATCTTTTATTTAGCTAAAAAAAAAAAACTAATAAGAGAAATGATGTTGAGGTGAAAGAAAAAAAAAAAGTTTATTAAAAAAATTTAGAGAACGAACAAATACAAAAGGTCAAAAAGGAGATGAAAACGTAAACCGATATATATATTTCTCTACATCACACCCCATATGCTTGGAGGGGTGGTCGTCAAAAATGTTAAAAAAAAAATAAAAGGGAAGAAAGTGTCAGGTGGCGCGGAAGCCCTTAACATCCGATAGAATATTTTTCTTTTTATTTAGTGTCGGTAGGTGGAGACCCAAGGATTCTTGAGGGCGGCCTGCGCCGTCGGTCGCTTGCTAGGATTCGATTCCAACAACATTTGAATAAACTGCTTCGCCTTCGGATTAACAGACCGACACTCAGGCTTATCCCACGGGACATTATTCCGTATCACCGACTGAAACACCTCCTCGGCGGAGCTGCCATCAAAGGGTAATAATCCTGTCAACATCACAAAAGCAACGACCCCAACGGACCACAAGTCACACTTTTCATTATACAGTGCCTTGGGATTCCCCCCGTGGCTATGTCCATGAGACTGGTCTTGAAGACCTATCAACGCCAACTCTGGGGCACTGTACTGGGGCGAGCCCAGGTAGCCAGTGGCGGGGATCTTGTTCGTGGCGAAACCAAAGTCCCCAATGGCCAACGTGTCCTTCTTCCCGGTTCGGAAAAAGATATTTTCTGGTTTAATGTCACGGTGCATAATTCCATTGCTGTGGAGCACCTGAAGTCCGGATAGAATCTCATACAGAAAACGACCCGCGCGGCTCTCTGCGATCGGTCCGTTGGATATCAACTCTTGAAAGAGAGTACCGCCCTCCATACACTCTAATATCAGTACTACCCGCCCAGGTTCATCGAAGCACTCCAACACCTTCATGACGTTGTTGTGGGCAGGGAGCTTCTTTCCTATCTCTGCCTCTAGCAAGCAGGCTCTGTAGCGGCGCTCTGTGATGTCGTTCTTCTCGTAGACCTTGGCCACTCGTGTGACACCGGTTGCCTTCTCCTTGCACTTGTAAACAAATACATGGGAGCCTGTGCCGAATACTGTGGGATCGACATCGTACTTTGCTTCTAACGACATTGGTGGTGGTGAGGGGGAGGAGTGTAATATACAAGGAAAAACACTATAATCTATGAAGGGAGAGAAGCAACGAGATGAATAGTTGTGCACGTAGACGACAATAGATAGAATAACAAGAACTAATAAAAGGAAAATTTTACATCCGAAAAATGAGTTCTGAGATGAACAGAGTAAAAAAAAAAAAAATGTAGATGCAGACATCTTTGGGTATTGATAGATTGGAAGCCGTTATGGCAGGTACGTACCCAATCTCTTAATTTACATTTTTAAGGGGAATGCATACTCCTCTCACTCCCCCCTCCCCTTGTCCGTTAGACAAGACTTTGACCTCTCGAGTTTGGAAACACAAAGTTCTCCACTGGGTTCGCATCCATTGCGGATGAAAGCAACTCTTCTGGCGCAAAGGCATTACTAACCAGTGAGCCGTTGGCTGCCTTCATACGGCGCCACTCCAGTTCCTCCTCGCTCATTGGGGGTTCCTGCGGCGAGGTGCGCGACTCGGAGTAGGAGGTGAGCTGCTCCGTACCGCTCCCTTCTGCCACCTTCATGTCCGCCGTATTGGAGGAGTGGTTCCAAGGATACCCACCCTCCATCTCCCGAATATTGGGGTCCCTCTCAACCCTAGCACGGACAGCAGCAGACACCTCCTCTTCAATTCTTTCCTGCATGAGCTTCATAATATCACCCTTATAGAGCAAAAAGGGCGAATGTAACTCCTTCTGTCGCACCATAAACGCCTTTAGATCGGATAACTCAGCTCGTAATCTTTGAATGGCCGTTTTCCCGTTTAAGGACTGTTCTAATACTTCTTTTCGTTTCTCCTCCAACGTCCTCCGCTCCTTTTGAATGTCCGACATGAGCATCGTGCTACCGGTTCCCATGGCCAGCGTATCCCGGAGCAGGTGTACCTCTTCCTCAGGGGGGATATAATGCAGCCGTGTGGACGGCGTCACCAGTGCGTGTCTCGTAGCCTCCTTGGATCTCCAGCGATTCGCTGCGGTCTCGTGAGTGTCTACTGAGCTAACTTGTATCTTTGACAGGGGTAGACGTTGGCTTGAGGCGAAATTAGACGAAGAAGAGGAGTTACGGATCGCGTAGAGGGCATCCAACGCGGCACTCGTTTTCTCTATAAAGTTTTCCTCCAGCGGTAATTCACTGGCATTGGGGGGATGTTTCGCTTGCCACTGAGCTCTTTCCGCTATTACAGCATGAAGATACTGAGCCGCTTGGTCGAGCGCCGCCTCTTTGGAATCCTGCTCCTTCATCAGCTGCTGTAGCTCCCTCTCTAGGGACTCGTTTCTTTGCTTCAGAGAAAAGTAGGCCCCCACCACACTGTCCAACACCTCTTCCCACATTTTATTAGACTCTTGAGAAAATTTCTCTACCCTCTCCCACGCCGGTTGAAGTCGTGTTATGCCTTCCTGCACTGTTAGCATCCTCGAAATAAGAGAGTGGGCGGTTTCCACCCCAAGAGCCAGCACAGACGCCTCCACCACATCACTGGCCTCCCTCAACACCGCACTATACCCGTTGAACTGTCCTATGGTACTGCGCATATTGTGGTACTCCTCCAGCTGTCCGGTTTCCAGCAGGGTGTCTAACTTTTCCTTCTTGGTGACGATGTAAGGGGGGAGCTGCTTGGGGGCAGTGGGGACATTTTTGGTTTCCTTTATACCCGTAGTTTTCATTTACTAATAATACTGTGTATAGGTGTACGTATGTAGTAGTAGTAGTATTACTATTCGTTTGCTCGTTTGATTCAAAATAAGAAGAGGTAAGGAGAAAGTAAAAGGGTAACAACATATTTAGACACAGACTGTGCCAGAAGGTACCAAAACTTAAGCATGTAACGAATCCTCCACCAGATCAACTTAACATGACCTGTATAACAAACTGTATATATATGTATGTGTGTATTCAGTACGTCCCGCCGTCAACCACGATGGTCTGGCCGTTCACAAAACTACACTGAAGTATACTTATCACCACATCGGCAACATCGTCGACCGTCGCCAACCTTCCCAAAGGACATTCCTTTCGCCAACTCTCGCGCTGCGCCTCCGTCAAAGACTGACCCATACCCTCACCATCTATCAAACTAGGGGCCACCACGTTAAACCGAATATTCTTACTGCCGTACTCCCTCGCCCAAGACCGCGCCGAGGCAGACAGTGCGGCTTTTGAGGCCGAGTAGAGCACCTGACCCGCGTTTCCGTGCACGCCCACCACAGAGCCTATATGGACAACGCTACCGTCCCCCGACTGCAACAAGCCCCCATGTCGCAGGGCCGCCTTCGTCACGTTAAGTCCACCTCTAAGATTGGTGTTGAGCACAAAATCATAGTCCTGATCATTCGTCCGGACATGCAGTTTATTCTGGGTCACTCCAGCACAGTTGATTACCACATTCACCGGACCCAACTCCTCCTTCACTACTTTACACAGCCTATCGCACTCTTCCCCACTCTGGAGGTCGGCCTGAAAGAAGTGACAACCCGGAAACAGAGAGTCTACCGGTTGCACCTTTCGAGAAACACAGGCTAAAGACATTTGGTGTTGTTGAGTTAATCGCTTTGCAATCACCCTCCCCAGGGCGGATGTACTCCCAGTCAGCAAACCCACTCTCCCCTTTAGTGGCCAGGACATTGTTCGGGCAGAGCACTACAGCAAACCTTTGAGATGAAAAGGGGAAAAGTGGAAAGGAAGTAACGTTCACAGAAAAAAAAAATAGTATTATCAGAATTGGAAAAGGAAAAGAAACTATAAGTGAGTAGTGAGGTAAAACAGAGGGCATATTAAAAGTGCGTATCATCTGTGACTCACTAAAATGAAAAAAAAAAAGAATTAAAAGCAACTGTAGAAGGAAAAGGGTGGACAACAATTAAAAAAAAAAACGAAACCTGAGGTTTACCCTCCTGGACGTAATTATTTTTAGTTCTCCTTTTTCTTGACATGAGCATTTGTTTTTGTCGTTGGAATTAGTTGCGTTTTATTATTGAAAAGGAACAAAAAGATAAAAAAAAAATTAGAACCCGAGTTACAATACGGTTGTAACTACTTTAGTAAATGGCTACTAGTGGACTCTTAGGGAAAGATGTGAAGAAAAAGAGGAAAAAAAAACTACTACTCATCGCTCCTTGTAGTCTTCCTCATCAACGTCGGCGGCAACTGTAAATTGCTCTTTCTCATTACTTTTAATATTATTATTATTAATATCCTCATCCCCTTCCCCGTACTCGTCCACCATTTCCTCCTTGACTGTATTCCCATTTCGTCGTTTTCGGAACAGCCATGAGAAGGACACAGAGGAAGACGACGTCGACCGTGTACCGGCGCTAGAGACATTCGCCGATAAGTTTCGATGAATGCCGGCGGAAGGAAGGAGCAGGAACACCAGCGGGACCGACGCCATGGGGAGGGCGAGGTGCCCTACGATGATTAGCATGGGAACATTGGAGAACTCACACTTACTCACTGGCCATACCATTTCCATGAGTAGGGAGCCAATAGAGTACGCCATAGAACCCCCCATGTTGGCCAATCCGGCCATCAGTGCAAACAGCATACTCTCTGACCCACGTGGACACACACGAGACATGAGAATTTGTAGCGGCATCGAAGACAAGGCGTCCACCACCTCATACACAATAGCATCTCCGAAGAGGTACATGGCGTGGTCGGGAATACCAATCGAGATATTCCATCGTTTCACAATGATGAGATCAAATAAAGAGGCTACCACCTGCAGTACCGTGACTATCACAAACGTGAGGCGATAACTACGTTTGGAAAAGCAATAGGCAAATAGAGAAGCGCCAATCATACCCGCAACGCTGGTAATAATTCGAGATATGGTGTAATAAAAGGTGTAGGAGAAGTGTGGCCCGTCTTCGAGACAGCTTGGCGTCGCCACGTAAAAGTTATTTAATGCCCCCGGAATACTAAGATACAGAGCTTTGTGAATATAAATGAAAACAGCTGCCTTCGCCACAGTTAGAGGGAGAGCCCAGAATGCCGCTCCACAACAAACTACCGCGGTGGCAATACATGCATACAGAAGGCCCCACTTATCGGCCAACAGTGTCACCACCGCTAAAGTCAACACGGAAGCCGTCATAATAACAGCGTACACCACAACACGCCAGTTATTCGTCACCACACCCTTGTTCACCTCAAACAGACCGCAAAGGCAGGTTGAAATGGAGGGTTTGCGCATCTCTAGCTGTTCTTCTTCGGTTACAGGGACTCCTTCTCCCGCTTCTGCTTCCGGGGCCGCACAGGAGGTATTGCCTTCCTCAGACAGTAATGCCCGTTCCGACGCTTCACTGGGTCGAGTTTTGAATTGTTGTTTTAATTCCTCAATGTACTTTTGTCGAACGTCATCCTCTCGCTCCAACCGGTTCTTTTTCTCGCCGTACCAGTTAAAAACATAACAAACTCCGCAAGCCAGTTGAAACCCCGCCGCAATGTAAACCGGCACGAAGGGCAAGCCCTTGTCGGTGATGGGTCCACTGATACAGGATCCGATAACATAGCCGGTGTAGATAGACCACCACACCCAGCTCACAAGAGAGGGTCCAACACTGGGCACACGGCGCATCAGACGACTGTAAAAGCCCTGAGAAAGAACGTCGACTACCGCAATGGAAAAGTTGATCAAAAAGACGCAAGTGCCTGCCATGTTATCGGAACTTGGTTTAGCGGGGAGGGAGGCGAATGTAAGAGAGAAAACAGCCCCAATCACGCACGCCAGCACCAAATACCACCGCTTCGTATACCCTGCAAAAGCGAAGGTGTCTGAAAGGGTGGCCACCAACGGTTTAAGGGAGTACGACATTGTTCCTAGAGACGACATTCTTTGATACCGTATGGAGGTGGTCTCGAATCGACGCATAAACATGGGTTGTAGCGAGTAGAATACCAACGTACTGGCCACACCCTTGTTCAACAGATAACACCCTCCAAGAGAGAGAACAAATTTGGGGTCGAAAACTTCTAAAAGGCAACCGACAATAGGCAGGTTTGCCCACCGGCTGCTGCCTCCCTCCCTTACAACATCCTCGCGATTGCTATCGGCATCTTCAATCTCTTGTACGGCATCCTGCAATTCTGGAAGTCGACCCCCCTCTTCCAACTCATTCGGTTGGTTGCTCTTCATTTTACTGTAGATCAAATGATTATTAAGAATTCAAAAAAAAAAACTCGTTTTTTTTCTATGGGGCGGACGTTTTACAGTTACACAAACTCCTTAACGTCTATTAGTTCCGACTTTATATGAGAAAAAAAGAAAAGAAAAGAATTGAAAGACACTACAAGGACGCCAATCCACCTCCCTTGTCTAAGTTAACACTTTTTAAAGCAGTTCATTCAGTGAATTGAGGAAATTTAGAAATAAAAAATTATCATATATATATATATATATATATTAACTTGCACAGATTGGCATGTTCATGCGAATCTCAATGCACGTCTTTTGGCATTAAAAAAAAAAAAGGATTTAAAGTAAAAATGAGAATGAGAGATGTTCTTACTCTCCCTTGACGGCGTCCTTCACTTCATCCTTGGCATTGTCAACGGCCTTGTCCTCAGCCTTGTGGACCTCTCTCTTGGCATCACGTTCAGCCTTGTTCACCTCACCCTTGGCCTCGCGCTCAGCCTTGTTCTTGGCGTCCTTCTCGGCCTTCTTGGCGGCCTTCTCGGGGTCGGGCTTGGAGCAAAATCCCATTATGAAAGGTTAGTTGAAAGAGTGAAGTGTAAAAGTGAAAAACTAGAAAGGGAGAAAGAAAGTGGTGACAGTCCATTGTTGTTGTAAGAGCAGTTAGCGAAAGCATGTGTCAATAACGAAAAGGTAAATGTAGAATTATATTTTTTTAATAGAAAATAATAGAAGAAAGGATAACAAAAAAACGTAGTACAGTATGTAAAATGAGAACGAGAGAAGTTTTTACTCTCCCTTGACGGCGTCCTTCACTTCATCCTTGGCATTGTCAACGGCCTTGTCCTCAGCCTTGTGGACCTCTCTCTTGGCATCACGTTCAGCCTTGTTCACCTCACCCTTGGCCTCGCGCTCAGCCTTGTTCTTGGCGTCCTTCTCGGCCTTCTTGGCGGCCTTCTCGGGGTCGGGCTTGGAGCAAAATCCCATTATGAAAGGTTAGTTGAAAGAGTGAAGTGTAAAAGTGAAAAACTAGAAAGGGAGAAAGAAAGTGGTGACAGTCCATTGTTGTTGTAAGAGCAGTTAGCGAAAGCATGTGTCAATAACGAAAAGGTAAATGTAGAATTATATTTTTTTAATAGAAAATAATAGAAGAAAGGATAACAAAAAAACGTAGTACAGTATGTAAAATGAGAACGAGAGAAGTTTTTACTCTCCCTTGACGGCGTCCTTCACTTCATCCTTGGCATTGTCAACGGCCTTGTCCTCAGCCTTGTGGACCTCTCTCTTGGCATCACGTTCAGCCTTGTTCACCTCACCCTTGGCCTCGCGCTCAGCCTTGTTCTTGGCGTCCTTCTCGGCCTTCTTGGCGGCCTTCTCGGGGTCGGGCTTGGAGCAAAATCCCATTATGAAAGGTTAGTTGAAAGAGTGAAGTGTAAAAGTGAAAAACTAGAAAGGGAGAAAGAAAGTGGTGACAGTCCATTGTTGTTGTAAGAGCAGTTAGCGAAAGCATGTGTCAATAACGAAAAGGTAAATGTAGAATTATATTTTTTTAATAGAAAATAATAGAAGAAAGGATAACAAAAAAACGTAGTACAGTATGTAAAATGAGAACGAGAGAAGTTTTTACTCTCCCTTGACGGCGTCCTTCACTTCATCCTTGGCATTGTCAACGGCCTTGTCCTCAGCCTTGTGGACCTCTCTCTTGGCATCACGTTCAGCCTTGTTCACCTCACCCTTGGCCTCGCGCTCAGCCTTGTTCTTGGCGTCCTTCTCGGCCTTCTTGGCGGCCTTCTCGGGGTCGGGCTTGGAGCAAAATCCCATTATGAAAGTTTAGTTGAAAGAGTGAAGAACTAAGATGAAAAGAAGAAGAGGGGAGATAAAATCGCCATTGATTTTTGTCACAAAAACGCTGCTTGGTACTTCATCCATTAGTTATATTTTCACGCTTCGTCAAGCTAAAGAGAACAAAGAACAAAAAGCAACAAGTAGATTCCAGTACTCCGATTTGCCGTTAATCATCGTCAGACGAAGTGCTGAAAACTTTTGTACCCATCAGTGGTTTCCGATATGGTTCTGCCTTCACGGGAATAGGGGGAGCCGGACTCGTCGTTCGTGTCTCCTCCTTTTGTTCTGAGGTGTTATTGTCAAACACTGAAGGTGGAGGCGGAAGGGAAAGTACGTCTAAGTCCTCGTTTTCGCTATCTGTCTTTGACTCCCCATCCGCAAAAACTGGGCCAGGAAGGGGATCGCTCTTCTCTAACAACGGGGTAGATTCTTCCGCTGGCTGCGACTCTGAAGACACAGAGGGCGGAACACCTACTTCCTCTTCGGTCCCCAACGCGGCGCCTTCGGAAGACGATTTGGCCTCCGTTACCGTGGTAGTAACACTATCCGAAGAGCTAGATGTTTCCTCTATTGAGGAGTCCTCTTCACTTTCTGATGATGATGATGATTCACTTTCCGAAGACGATTCGGTTTCAGTGGAAGATTCAAACAACCCCCTCTTCTTTTTCGGAGCGGTTTCAGCCACTTTTTTCGAAGTATTCTCCACTGGGGCCGCAGGAGCAGCAGTAGTAGCTCCTGTAGGCGATGACCCCTCTGACGAACTAGAGGAGTGAAAAAGATTGTCTTTGGTTAGTCCAGTTCGTTTTACAGGTTGGGTGTCTGTATTACCCTTCAATGGGGCAGCCGTACGCGGGGCTAAAGAATTAGTCTCCAGCGTTGAGAATGTCTGGTAAGTGGCAGTCAGACCCAAGTCGGGCTCCTGCATTTCTGGCACTTTAGTGTTGCCGAATAGGGCCTCCTCCTCCCCGTCTGAGGACACTGGCTGAGCATCAGGTCCCTGATACAACCCCATATAGGGGTCCTCTAAAAAACTTTTGGATCCGATAAGTGATAGTTGAGTTCGGCGATACCGAAATGGGTTTTGGCTATTTGCTGCTTGGCCCGCTTCGCCTCTAGGCATAATACGGCGGTCGGTTACCTGTTCAATTTGCTGGAGAAACGCCCTGCACCTAGAGACCGTTTGTGCCTCACGATCCCGCACCTCGGTGAATGTGGTGGACGCCCCCACCGACCGTACTTCTTCCTTTTCAAAATCCCCAACATTCTTACCCTTTTTGTGACCCGATTGGGTGTAGGAAAAGGGAGATCCGGTGAGATTAAAGTCCCCTCTATCCTCCCCTTCCTCGGCCACCCGGTGCTGGACAAACCTCCGATGGGAAAGCAGTTCCAAACTATCTAGTGTATTACGTAACGTCAATGACCCTTTCCGAGTTCGTTCACATAAAGAGTCGACACGGTCCATCAAGCTTTCTACCCTCGACGTCATCTGATCTCGCATAACTGACAGTGTCTCTATAAGCAACATGTTAGCACTACTGTCCCACTCCCCCTGGGCAGATTGGAGCAGCGTATGGAGGTTATCCTGCACCTCCCCGTAATCTGAGCAGCTACTACTGCAAGAGGAACTTGTCATCTCTTTTTTTTTTTTTTTTTGGTGGGTTGCTATAATGAGAGAATTCAACAATGGAAGATTTAAGCAATGCTCACAAGTTCACACATGTCAAAACAGGTAAAACACGGAAGGGCATAAACACACAAAATCAATACAAATAATACAAAATCGAAGCAGAATTCAAAAGGTATTGATAAATAAAAAGACAAAAAAGGAAAAAGAAAAAAGCAGAATTAACATCTGTGAAATACTCATAGCGAAGGAGGCAACGGAACGGATGAAGAAAACAAGGAAACCCCAGCCTCTTCATCAAAAGTAATACCGAATAAGTCACTCAGATCTTCGCTACTGTACGTTTCTCCAAACGTGGAATCAATTAACCGTAGCGTAATTTCCTTTCGCTCTTTCCATAATGAACGTAGTCGGTGATGAATTTGGATTACCTCTTCAATGGACAAATCCGTTTCATTTTTGTTAGACTCCCCCGCATTACGGACTAATGCGGCAATGTCCTCTTCAATCTCATTTATTTCTAGTGAAAGTCGGTCTACATTTTCCTGACGCTCGGAGAGTAGTCGTCTTTTTTTCAGCATGTCTAGTGAGCCTTCTACAACACGAATAGATTCCATCAGGTTAAGAATTTCAGTTACCACCACCATCTTCTCCTCCCCGTCTGTCTCGGTCAAATCCTCTTCAGTTGTTGTTATCGCAGGCACCGACTCCACAGCCGCTTGTTCCTTACCGCTCTCCTCCGCCCCACCTTCCTCCACTTGGGAAGATAAATTCAAAAAATAGAAACGAACCTTTTTAAGATCTTTGAAAAGAAGAACACTTTGCGCGACAAGTTCATCCAACATTTTCTGCAACTGCGGTTTAGACACCCGACTCCCTAGTGCATCTGTCAAAAATTGTGGTGTAACGGGTTTGTTCATTCTTTCAAACCATTCCAGTGTCACTTGCCGAATTTCATCGGTATCCTTAATCTTTTTGATTACGGTAGAGGGCTTTTTCGACATTCCGAGACTTATAAAGGGATAGTGCGAATATTAAGGTCTAATAGAGGGAGAGAGAAAATTAAGAAAAGAAAAAAGGTATAAAAGATAAAAAAAAAAAAAAAACACTACCCACTACAGCTTTTATCCAACCACTTAACTCGATTAAAAACAACAGGCTCAACGCCGTTGAACCCTTCAAATGATGCACTCTCCAGCCCGTGGAACTCCACTCGGAATGACCGTTTGAATGCTCTCCACCTTCACGTGATAGGACGACAAAACATAACGCACAGACTCTTGCATGGTAAAACGAGACGCCTTTGAGAGATCCTTTATCTTTTTCTTGTCAGAGGATCCCGCGATCGTCACACGGAAACGATCCAAATTCCAGTTCAACACTAATCGGTCCACACTGTAACCCGTATACTTCGTTAAACCCTGTATTAAATGATTCTGGTAAAAGGAATGGGATACATGAGTTGGGTCTCTCATTTCTTCTAAAGGGCACAGCGCCCCAGTGATGATGCCATTTTCCTCCATCATACTCAACTCCTTCGAAGGGACGATTCCTGGATGCACCTCTAATTGGTTTACCGCGGGGAAATATTGCTTTTCCTTCACTGCCTCCACGACAGCCTGAATATGAGAAGAATCACAGTAGCACAGCCCCAATGATCGCACCAGTCCCTTGTCCACCAGGCCGCACATCGCCCGGTACGTATCGAGCAAACTAACTCCATCCTCCCGTAGCGGCCGCCCCTCTTCATCGACGGGATACCGCCAAATAGAACCATCGCGCTCCACTCTTTTCCAGCACGCGGGCCAGTGCACCAAGTAAAGATCCAAGTAGTCTAATCCAAGCTCCCCCAACGCCTCCTGGCATGCCTTCTCCACTCTGTCCGGTTGCTGATCGGTGGGCCAAAGCTTAGACGTTATAAAAAAGTCCTCCCTACGCTTGTTCTTTAGACTCTTCTTTAGACCCAGACCTACCTCCTTTTGGTTGCCGTACACAGTGGCGCAATCGAAATGACGATACCCACACTCCGCGGCAAAAGCAACCGCGTCCTCAGCGACGGTTGGGGTGAGACAATAGGTTCCGAACCCCAACTGTGGTATGGCGATTCCGGCAGCAGTCTTTATCACATTAGAAATGCCAGAATGATTCCCACCGAGCCCGCTCATTGTGGAGGGAATCGTGGTCACATGTCGATTCATGACTTGACTACAACTGTTTCTAAAATGTTTCTAGAATGGAATACGTGAAAAGGTGAAGAAAAAAAAAGACGGAAAGAAAACGAGAATGTGTAGTGCAGCTTTTCTGTTCAGCTTTCAAAAACACAGGTGAGGTTACTTGTTAGTGGTGGGGAAAAAATTCTATACGTATATATATTTATATATATGCGCACATGCATGTACATAATATAGTTATTAGTTATTATTTATGCTTATCATTTATTACTATAATTATTACGTTGTATATATACTTTATTATTATTATTATTATTTAGTCACTTGTTTAATTATCATACGACAAAAGATATGTATAATAAAAAAAAAAGTAGAATAGTAATAGGGATAGTAGTTTAAAAAGAGAGATGAAAACAAACACAAAAGTGAAATCTTCACTCCTCCCTTTTCGGGAAATAATAATAAAAAAAGAAAATAAAAAAAAATAATCGCACTCAAACGCTTCAGCCGTTCTCTCGTACTCTTATTCTATTCTTCTTTTACTGCTGAGCGCAGGTTGCCGTCTGGCCACGGCCGCCACGAGGATCGTCGTCGTCGTCATCTGCGTACGCGTTGTGCTTGCTTTCCCTATCCAAATCAATGGTGGTACGGCTGTAGTAGCACTCTTCCGCGCCAGGCTCGGCGGGGGTTTGCTGAGGGTACCCTAGCAACTTACGCAGCTCAGGCACCGCGGAAGATTCGATGTGGGTGGGGAAAACCACGTTGAACTTGATCACCAAATCACCCTTCTCCACCCCACCTGTTTTGGGAATCGGCATACCCTCACGGTGGACGCTGTAAAGCATGGTGGGATTGGTGACCAACCCTTCGCTGGGCTGAATGGTGAGTTTCCGGTCATCGAGGTGGGTGATGTTAATTCGGAAACCGGTCAACGCCTCTGCGAGGGAGATGGTGCGTTCGATCAGGAGGTGATTCCCCTTTCGGGTGAACACAGGATGAGGCTTCTGATCAAGGATGATGATAATATCACCGGAGAGCTTCACCCCGGGCATCTGGTCACCCTCACCGCGGAAGGCTACACTGTCGCCACGGTGCATACCCTTTTCCACCACCACTTCGAAAATTTTCTTGTCCTTTATAACCTGCTCACCCTTGCATCCCTCGCACTTGTCGTCGTCCTTGATAGCGGTACCCTTACCCTTGCAGTTGGTACAAGCCACTTGCATCTGTTGGATGAAGCCGGGGCCTAGCTGGCGGGTCACCATGCGCACGCCACGGCCACCACAATCTAGACACTTCGCATCCTTCCCGGATTTGCTTCCAGCACCGTTACACTTGGAGCACAGACGGTCACGCGTGATGGCCAATTTAACCGTCTTTCCGCAGTAAAAGGCCTCCAGAGCGACCGGGAGTTCATGGACAATATCTTTTGGCTTAGGCTCTCCACGACTACGGTTCCCACCGCCGAAGAAGGAAGCAAAGATATCAGAGGGATCCATACCGCCGCCATCCATACCGGCGCCCTTCTCTCCGAACTGGTCATACATACGCCTCTTCTCAGAGTCAGAGAGCACTTCGTAAGCAACGGAAACTTCTTTAAACTTTTCCTGAGCGGCAGCATCCCCGGGGTTCTTGTCGGGATGGTATTTAAGGGCCAGCTTGCGGTACGCACGTTTGATCTCATCTTCGCTGGCGTCAGGAGATACTCCTAGTTGATCGTAATACTTCGTTTCTTTCACCATCTTTACTTTAAATAGTTATAAATATAAAATGGTATAAAAACAAAAAAAAATAGTATAATTATTATCCTCTATTTACTCTCCTTTTGAACGGATGAGTAATCAAATAATAAATAATAAAAATAATCTGTTGAACAAGTGTAAAGGGACTTTTTTTTTTTAGTGAGTAGGAGAGAAGAAGTATTACAATAGAGAAAAAACTTGTTCAACCACATACCAAGGATTAGTTGTTACACTACCGATAAACAATAATGTCGTTTTAGAATTACATGCTGATAGTCCAAGTTACTGGTGAGTCTATTAGTTCCTATAACGTCATCTCAGAACAGCAATTTTTTCTTGATTGCTGCGACTTCAGCAGGAGGGGCTCCACTTGATTGAACCATAGTAATCAGTTCCTCCAGTATTGCTTTCTCCGAAGGACTGAAAAATAATGTGATATCTTCCACCCGGTTGATCCTACAGATTCCTTTCAAAAACTGAAGCGCATTCGTTCCGGAGAGAGAACTGACTGAACGAAGAAGACCTACAAGAATTTCCGGTGTGAGGTTGCTGCCGAAGAGTGAGGAGAGACCGGCAGGGTTTAGTAGGCCTACATAATAGTCACGAAGTTCATCATCATCTATGATATCAAGGAAAACTCTTTCAAACTCCGTAAAGGACTTGGGTGGACTCAGGGATCCCTTCTGAGGCTTGGAACGAGAACGACGCGTCTCCAGTGGTGGAGTTACGGTGGGATCGGTGTGAACTTTAGGAGGTGGGGGAGATGGCTGAGGTTCAGTAGCGGTATCTTTGGCTGGCGCTTTCGGAGGCTCAGTAGGTGGTGCAGCTGGTGGTGATTCGTCCTCTTCAATCACTTCGACTCTGTTATTTTGTCTGCGAGTAACAGTCTTCTCTTTTTCCTCACGCAATGCAGACTCTTTTTGTCTGCTTTCTTCTTCCAGTCTTACTCTTTCCAGTTCCTTGGCCATCTGCTGACGAATCCGCTCTTCGCGTTCTTCGCGCCCCTCAGTTGAGGGTTCGGTCTTGCTCGCTGACGACGTGGGAGCAGGAGCATCGGTCTCCTCATCGTCTTCATCTTCAACCTCTTCTATTACAACTTTTCTCTTCGTTTTTACTTCATTCCCCTTTTCCTGTTGGACCTTCAACATTCTTGTAACAATTTCCAGTTCCGCCTTCGCGCTGGGATCGTCAGGAGCAAGGGCTAAAACAGCCTCCAGATCCGACCGTGCATCCCGCAGTTTATGTAAGTTTTTCCTAGCAACCGCCCGTCTGAAGTATCCTTTGGCGTATCGTCGATTCAGTTGAACACAAACAGTGGCATCTTTTTCCGCCTCTGCCCACTTTTCTTGCTTGAGATAACACATCGCACGGTTTCCATATAAGACATGAGAAGCAGGGTTGAGAGGATCCAAATCTATGCCAGACGAATAAGAGTGAATAGCATCATCAATCTTGCCAACCCTGAAGTATTCGTTGCCCCTCTCTTTAGCGAGTTGTGCGGGGTCCTGACCTTGAACCTCTTTTTTGTCGCTTTCCTTTCCGTTAACACGCATTGCCTCCTTGATAGAAGGAACAGAACCACGAATTGGAGGCTGAACCTCATCTTGGCTCTTATCTTTCTTTGCAGCACGGCGTTCCTCTAATTTTTTCAAGTGGTCCTCCCATTCCTCGAGTTCCTTCAACTCATCCCGCAGGTCCTCGGACTGCTGTTTTATCGAACCAATTAATTCTTGTTGCATGAAAACTGAAGAGAGAAAGAAACAGAATATTGCAAACTACAAAACCATTAAAATAATTGGATGGGAAAAGGAAAAAGAGAGGGGGGTATAATTTCATAAATATCTACGATGAAGTATATTTTTACATAAAGAATAGAGCAACCAACATAGCACTAAAATACACTAGGGGGTACCTTACGAAATCTTTGGACCACGCCTTCGAGTATCCAAATCGCGACGAAAAGAGTACGAAACAGATTCCGTATGCCAAGGTATACGCGTAGTGCAGGACTGTCAGCCAATCTTGATCTATAAGACTCACTAAAAAAGAAACCACCCAAATTCCTGTCAATACGTAAGCAATACGCTCGCTTTTCCAATCGAATGTTTTACCGATAGTGTCCGAGAGCAAAAACGTTGCGGCAAACGTTGCCGCTGACATAAATAGAAAATACAACATTGTCTAGAATAGTAAAAATAAAAAAATAAAAACTTTGGAGTTAAAAGGGGAGATTTAGTTACTTTCATAAAAAGGACAGTATAGAATACTATAAACCTAGATATCAATCCACACATAAAAAGTAACCTTTACTGATGTGTTAAACGGTACCAAATTGCTCCTCCACCAAACAATTCGTTAACGGAAGATCTTGTCCACCTCCTTTTCGTCACTCTTAGTCCACTTCTGGTTCCGAGTGAATGCGTCCTTTATTAAATTCATGTACTTCACAAAGACATCCCTTCTTTTAGTATTGTCCTCATCTTTAGCATCTTGTTCTTTTTTCATATACTCGGCAAATAATCTCATATAACGCAGTTCTTCACTCTGCAATCTGGACTGAAAAGCCATGACAATAACGAACAATGCCATCCAAAAAATAAACTGAACTTTTCTGCATTTTCTCTTATATTCAATATCGACCTCTCTGAGGAGGTACGGGGCTAGTTGAGGATCTCGTCTTGCGTAAATATCCAGGTGCTTCATAAAAGGCGACCCCTTTGTCCTATGTTCAAGCATGTTGGTGCGGAAAGACGTCACTAATACACCACCCCGCCTCCTTGTCTGAGCGACAAACAACCTTTTCATTTTCTTCGAGAGAGAGAAAGAAAAAAAAAAGCAAAGGGAGGAAAAGGGAATAAGAGACTGAATTACAGAAAAAAAAAAACAAAAGGAACAGCTGAAAATTAGGAAAATTATGGAGAATAGAAATACTCTGAATTAGATAATTAAACGCTTTTTAATTTTTTTTATTTTTTTAACTTTAATTTTATCAGACCACGTCTCGCGTTCGCTTTCGTGAAGTGGTTGAGGTAGAATTTCCGCTCAGTGCGTTGATTTTTTCTAATACGCTCTTCCTCGTGTTCTCTGGTTTTGCCTGTGTAGCATTAATGTATTTTACTTTAGCCGCACGCAAGACAGCTTCTTCTCCCACCCCAAATTTTTTTGTAACAACAGCTAGGCACGACTTATTACAATAGATTGAAGTCAACAGTTTTAACGGTGGGGCCTTTCTACAGTTCAGCAATTTCTGAATGTCTTCTTTGGAACGCAAAATTTGCCTGACAAGTTCACAGGCGCTGGCTTCATCCGTCGTCTTTTCGATACACACTGAAAAAATGTTGCAATAGGATTCCTTCGCTGTCAATTCATGTACGTCAGACCATTTTGAGATATTTTTACTGACCGTGTCTACTACAACAGTAGAACCACTCGACACAAGCTTCATTAGAAATTCAGTACCCACCGTGGACGACGACTTGAGTAACGGAACTATTACTGTACCAACAAAGTTTTGCCCCGAAGTTGAGGTTGCTTCGTCCGTATCACCTTTTGTAGAATTCTGCAGCAACACCTCCAACATTTTTTGGGCATTCCTCCTCGTTTCTACACTCATCATCGAAGACTGTAGAACTTTTTGAGAGGCCTTATCCTTTTCTACCTCTTTGAGTAGTTTGGGGTTACGGGATAATAAATAACCTGCCGCAGGTAGGGTGAAATTTTCTGAGAAAAGTTTCTTTGACGGCACAGTAGTTAGGGAATTGAATATTTTCGTGCAGCCCGGCTCAGTGCAGTCCTCCCTATAGGCAATACCTTCTAGCAGCTTACTTAAATGTGTAACGAGTTTGAGGTCGGTGGGGAATTCTTGAAAAGTCCAAATTTTCTCATCCGCCTTTAGCAATCTTTCACAGATTAAATTTACGGTGCGAGTAGTGCCGTACAGAACTAACGAGGTTAAAATAGACACACCTGGCCCACAGTTTATCAACTTTTCCGTGAACGGCTCTATGCAAGAGCATAACAGCTTTTGAGGAGCCCGTGTAAGACTTTTGGATAAAACGTGTTCCACATTTTTTGCCGATGTAGGATTGGAATACCAGTCCTCCAAAACCTTAACAGAATCGCTCCACTTGGTGTAATCGCTTGGAAGGGCCATAGTAAATCTACTTGTGGGGAAGTTTTCACGAGAAAAATCAACTACACACCAGGAAGAAAAACAAATTGTTGTTTGAAGAAATGGGAAAAGATGAAAAGGAGAAACAAAAAAAGAAGCCAAATATAAAAAATCTTGAAACGAGAAACACACAGAGAAAGGTCTCCCTTTCCCGACAGAAAAAAAAAGTACAACTTCCTTCTACATGTACTTTACATTTGCTCCTGATAACAGGACGTCAGAGATATCAACAATATTTTGTAGTTTGGTGATTCGTGGAACTATGGCGCGGCGAAATAGGGGGTACCCCACCGAAAGACAGTATCTTTTGTATGAGTAACACTTAATCTTCTTTAGTAAGAAATATACGAGAAAAAAAGCCATTGATATTTCCTTCGAGGTTCAACGCTAGTCAAAGTTTCCGACGTCCAAAATATTTTAGAATATTACTCAAAAAAAAAAAATTAAGATCGACACGCCTTTGAAATTTTGCGGCTGAGTAACAATTACGCTGTACTGTGCATCACAACGAACCAAATCAAAGTCGCTATAACTGACATCTTCTTTATACGAGGGTATTTTCTTTCATAAACTTCTTAACTCGCCTTTACTTCTGTTTCTGTGACTGTAACGCTCTTGAATAGACAAAAGGGATGATCACTGCTTCATGCATGCAAGCTAACACTTCTTAAAGTCTATTCCACAGACAGTAAAAGCTATTATTAAGCCCAACAAACCTAGCGCTATCACCACACCTATGATTACTTTAATATGGTGTTTAAGAAGCGCTCTCTTCAAAGAAAATGTATTAGAGTGAAACCCCTGGGCTTCGGCTCGCAACAACTCTGTTCTGTCACACAAGTCACCAATTTGATCCCCACGAGCAACAATTGTGTCCAGATTATCAAGCATCACTTGGCGAGTGGAATCCAGTTCACTCTTAATTTGAGAAAATTTATCCGTTTGTGGGTTACTATTAAAGTGTTGGAGAGCTGACCCTAGATCACTACTGAACGAATGACAATTGGAAGAAGTCAAGTCGGCGGCACGTGGATAACGGTCAGGAGAGCCCGCAAACTTGGTCTTGAACGACTTGCTTACTTCGGTGAGAAAATTAAACACTGAATTAGCATTAAATTTCGTTGTGGAAACACACCCATATGCTATTTCGTTTTCAACTATACAATGGAACATTTCAGAACCATACTGGTAACTCACCTTGGAATCGTACCTGGGAACCCTTTCCAACACCTTCTCTATGATGAACCGCATTTGCTCGTTCACATTATACGTCGCCAAAATATTTCTTCTAAACGCGACAAAGCATGACGAAAGAGACATTACAGATACTAGCTTTTACCTTTTGACAATGTTTTAGACCTTGAGGCAAAAGATACAACTAGAGGAGGAATACATTAACACAAAAAAAAAAAAAATAACTTGACTTCAGTTCAGTTCACACAAAACGTTTAACTGGGTGCGCCGTGTTTCCAAGGTAGAAAGACCGCGAAATCCCTCCTCCCCTGGCCAACGCCCGCAACCCTTGAGGGGTCCGCAAAACCAGAAATACCCCTCCCCTCAGGGGCACTTAGGCCCCACCCCACCGCCAAGAAGGCCCCAAAGGAAGAAGGGGAAACAACTTACACACCAAAGGGAAGTGTCCCGTTTTCAAAAGACAGGAACCCAACTGGGGACTACACAAAGCGGCACCAAGACAGTAACAAAAAAAAAACAAAACATAAGCACACTCCGGCTTCCGCTAAGAAACCCCTAATCCCTAAGCAGCAACCTCGCGAGGACAAAAAACTTCACCAAACAATGAACCCACCCGTAACGAGGGGTAAAACCGCCAGAAAAAGCACCTCATTAGAGAAACCACCCTCGGGCTTAGTTCAGCACTACTACACTGCGTTGGGACTTTTTATAAACTAAATAGAAAATGATACCTACTACTACTGTACACTTTTCGCGTTCCCCCTAGCGACATGTAGGGATTTTTGTGTTCCTTGGGCCCTGGCGAGCACCAAAGGGTCCCCTAGAATAGCGGGAAAGGGGCTGGTGGGTGGTTTTCCAGAAAGGGAAAAGGAAACCCTACCTGCGTATTAGGAGGTGTGAGACAACGAAAAAGACAATACTAACAAACTTAACGCACTACTAAATACTATTATCCATGGCAAACATCAAAGCCCTCCTACACTATAACCCCCCCCCCGCTCAGTTCGCAAACGCTCAAAGACAACCCCCGCTCCACTGAGACGCCAGCGTACAGAAACCAAACAAAACGCCCAAACTAACACCGAAAATCCAACACTAACCCGTCAACAAACTGCACGTAACACCACCAAACGCGCAGAAACCCACCCTTTAGGAGAAAAAAAATAGAACTTGCTTAAAAATAAACACGACCCCCCTCAAAAAGGTTAAGGGAAACGGGCACCACACCGAAACTTCAACGCCACACTTGCATGAACCGCGGAAACGCCGCACTCCCCGTAAAGTCACAAATATCCCGCCAACCCCGAAAAGGACACACACCCTTACAAAAAACAAATAAAAGCCCCTAAAAAGGGATGAAACACAGATTATGCCCGCAAACATGTCCATTCTACACGTTAAGAATCCGGAAAAAGAGCTAAGCAAAGTTCAGAGGTGCATGGCAAAAAAAACCCACAACAACGGAAGCCAAACGGACAAAAAACACTTCCACAAACCGTTGCACTGAAGAATTTTGTGACTCGGCAACCCAATGAACCCTTCAGAGGAAAAGAAACCCGGGTTCAGGAGTAAGAGCCAGGACCAGGACGCATGCATCCAGTTCCGCCAAATCCCCAAAACGCCCCCCACCGGAATCACCGTTTGCCACCCACCCCCCTCACAAAAGGGGGCCGAGGAAAAAGCGCCAATCAAAAAAACGGAACAATGTGGCCCAAAAGCCCCGCTCCCTGAACAAGGGGGAAAGAAAGGAACCAAACCGCTTGGTAACGGGATTTCGCCTGAATTGAAACAGTGCCGAAACCTGTATCGGCCTCGCCCCCACCCGGGGAAAAAAACGGAAAACCCAGGGAACGGTTTTCACCAAGCCGAGGGGGAATCGGGATGACGCAAACCCCCCGCCGTCACAAGGTGCCGCCGCTCAAGGGGGCTGGTTTGAAACAGCTCCAAAACACGGTTCGCGACGAAAGCTGGGAAAGTAAAAAGCCACCAGCACGCATAAATGGACGGGATGCGGTGAACGGCGTATCTTAGGGGCCTGGGAGGCACCATAACAACCGGCGTGGCGCCAATCACTTTCCTCTTCTCGAGAGGGCCCCCCTTCTAGCAAAACCGGAGTCCAGCCCTTCGTGCCGGTGCGGAACGCCCGCGAGAGACGACAGGCTTTGTTTAGAGAGGTGGTAGTTTCATTTTGTCACAGTGGTGTGGTTTTAACCCTTAAATTCGCTCTAGGCCAGGCTTCGTGGGATCCCAACGGCTCCAGCGGTTTTGGTGTGGTTATTGTGGGGGGTCAAGTGTGGTTTGGGGGTTTGGCATCTGTTTTCCTCCTTCATAACCATATCACTCCGTGGATTGGCACCTTTTTTGTTCAATTTATCGTTGTCAAGTGGCGGGTTTGTCGATTCTTTTATTCTGATCTTGCGTTTGCGTTTTGCGTAGCTTGGAGGACGTTCCTTTCCAAAAAGTGTATTTCTGTGGAACTTGCTGCTTTGCTTCCTCCACGTTTAGGGTACCATCTTGTTGTTTGTTCCCATACTTTTTTTCGTTTATCCGTTTGATTAACGTAGTACCGTTTACTCTGTCAGAAAGTCTTTGTAAAGTTAATAACTGGTTTGTTTTTGGAACCTCTTTTTGCCCAGGGACTTTCCCAACCCCGCCTCTGGCTCACCACCTTTTGTGGGGTCAGCTTTGTAGCAACGTCTTGTCCTGGTAGATTGGTATCCTTTCCTCCCTTTTCAGTGGGAAGACGGTGTTTGGGGGCTTTCAAGGACTCCCGCTTCGCTGGAACTTTGAAAGCAGTGTAAACCTGCGGCATCTGAACGTTGCGCTGTTAATTCCAGGGATGAGGCGGTGGCCTTTTTTATAAAAGAGGGTGTCCGAGTGCCTTTTTTAACGACTCTGAAGCTGAAAAGTTGCAAATCTCTGCGTTAAGGGTGTCTTTTAACCCTTTTTTGGTGCCGCTTTTGTTGGGGAAGGTTCGTGGCCTCGTTTTCGTGGCGGGTGGTGGCCCCCCCCCCTCAGGGGGCATCTTGGTGGGGCGTTTCCCTTTGCGAGGTGGGTATCGCCGTGCTTTGTCCCCGCAGAAAATTGAGTGGGCCCCTGACAGGTGTTTTTTTTTATCCTGGAGGTGGATTGGGGTGGCGGTTTGGTGCCGATGATGTCGGTGGGGCCGTCCAAGTTGGAGTTCCCCACCCCCCACGAGGGCCCTAGTGAACCTCTATAGGTGCCCGAACCAGGGCCCTTTCTTCTATGAATGGCCTATGTGGGGGTTTTGTAGGTGCGAGAGGAACCAGCACTCCACCATTTTCAGAGGCATGAAGGCAAAGTCGGTGGGACACTTTTTGCGACATAGGCGGGATTTGAATTTCACTTCAAGTCTTTTCTTTTAGGGAAAGGGGAGGTGAATAGAGTTTTAAACGTTCAGTCGCACCAGTGGCGGGGAGGAAAAACAAAAAACAAATATGGCATATTGAACAATAGTTGAACTTGAAATATTGAAAAGACTTTTGGCATAGTTCCACTTTTATTTATACGAGAACGGATTTGGCAAGGCCATAGATTTCGCACTGGGCCAGGTGCGCGTTTCCATTGGCACTAAACGCGCAAAGGGCTCTATCAGAGGCCGTGGGATAAATCCGACTGCTCATTGCGGCGTATCCGTCGTTAACGAATACCTCAACGCTGGATTTGTCGAAGAAAATAGTAAGCTTCAGGTGAGTGCAATCGGGGAGGGGGCAACTTCTGTACCCACTAATAGTGTGCTCCGGATAGTGTCTGTTGAGAACCAGTCTTCGTGTTTGATTATCAACAAAGATCTCCAGCCCTCTTCCCATCCACAGGCCGTATTTTTCAGCCGTACTACTGTTGAGATACCATATCAAGTTTAGCTCACAAGAGATACATTCATCCAGCAAGGGAATCTGTGTATCACTTCGTATCAGTTGCGCGGGAATGGTGATGTGGCCCTGTCGAATTTTCGCCAATTCACGAATGGGAACCGTTCGCACTGTTTCCGTTTCTGGGTCTAAAAATACCTCTCGCGGTACGCTAAGGAGTCCGGACCAGTTGTGCTTTTTGGTGGGCATGTTACCCTCCCACATACTGAGCCATCCAATCAGTACCCGACGACCATCCGGGGTGAGGAAGGACTGTGGAGCATAGAAATCATGACCGTAGTCAAACTCGCGAAAGTTACTCGTCGTGTTGAAGAGTTCACTGGAGCTCCAGTCTCCCACAATGGTTCCTGCCTGAAACACATTGCGGTACGAGTAACCATCCGGTTTTTTCCCTTGAGGGGAGAAGGAGATGACGTGTTTTCCCGCAAGAGAAAACACATCTGGGCATTCCCACATGTATACGTTTTTGTCGTCGGATTTCGCGACAATGGTGAAGGTACCGTCGTCCCAGTCCTCGATGTCGTCTGTGCTATATAACAGCAGTTGTCCTTGATCCTTTGTGTCCCGCCCACCGCACACCATCCACCACCGTTTGTCTTCGTACCACACTTTGGGATCTCTGAAGTGGGTGTAGTCTGCTGGGGGCTTCACGATGATACCCCTCTTTTCAAAAGTGAATCCATCTTCGCTCACCGCGAGACACTGCACCTGATAGATCTGTGTGTCGTCCAGGGTATCCCCCAGCCAGTGGTGACCGGTGTAGATCAGGTACATCTTACCGTCGTGCTCCACAGCACTCCCCGAGAAGCAACCGTCACGGTCCCAGTCATCCCCAGGTGCGAGGGCGATAGGGTGGTGTCGCCAGTGAACCATGTCTTCACTGGTAAGATGCCCCCAATGCATGGGTCCCCACTCGGCGGAGTAGGGGTGGTGTTGGTAAAAGACATGATACAGCCCTTTAAAATAAATAAGCCCGTTGGGGTCGTTCATCCAACCGGCGTAGGGAGCGATGTGGTAGTTGGGGTAGTATTCAGTGCTTACACGCTTCCGTAAATCGAGAACGTACGCGTTTGCCCTTTCCAAGTTCTGTTCGTGTGACATTATTGTTGGTTGTACAGATGCTGTTTTTCTTTTTTTCCTTTTTTTTTGTATTTTGAAGAATATGGTTAGGAAAGAGAGGTGTTGGTATGGGGGTTTATGATTTTTTTTTTTTTTTACCCTTCGTCTAAATCGGCGACAATCGGTAGGAGAAAAGATTCAGTGATCTCAAATCTAATTACAAAATTCATAACGTAGGTTTAAAATACGTGGAAGGGAAATAAAAAAATTTAAAAAATAAAAAAGATCGTACAGAAGAACATACAAAGAAAATTTAGGTTTTTTTTTCATTCTTTCAATAAACCAAATAAACATTCACACATTGTCTTTTTTTATTATTATTTTAGAATTCAAGTTGCTGCATCAAATCCTTCAGGGCAGGGGATATGTCGGCCTCGTCATCCTCGCTCTCCTCGTTCATCACCGCCTCTCGGTGCATCATAGCATCTAGCGCCATTTGAAGCGCGTCTCCAATGTCATCCTCCTCCTCGTCCTTTTTTTGTACTTTACTCTGGGTAGTGAAGGCGGTGAATAGGTTGTCCCCGGAAAAGATGTTGGTGTGTGGGGTGGCGGCGGTCACGGCGGCGGGGATGTGAACAATGGAGAGGAGTGACTCTTCATCGGCGGGGAGCTGCTGACAGGCGGTGGCGTAGGTTTCAATGGTAACGTCAGGGAGCACTAGACCAAAGAGACAGGGGCGCACCCGAATGAGTGTGCCGGAGACTAAGTTGGGAAACGCTACACTGTCCACGGCGTGGGGTGGGCGGAGGATGGCGTCGAGTCTTTGTTGATCGTGAATCCGGTTGCGAGCTTGACTCGTCCGTGTATTGCAGAGTTGCTCCACGTCGCTCTTCGAGAAGGAGTAAGGATCGTTGGTGCTGGTCAAGAAACTAAACGGGGAAGCGACGTGGGCGGCGTTACGGAAGTATTCCACCATGGCCTTTGCGCTGCTACCTTCTACAAACTCCACGAATCCAAAGCAAAGTTGATTGTAATTGGCGGTACTAGCACTACTACCGAATCCCGAGCACTCCTTTTCTTCACGGCACAGACGCACCTTGTTAAACTCACCGTAGTGCGTCAGTAGTCGTCGTACCTGTCCAGAAGTTAAGTGGGAGGGCAGTTTGGTGATGTACACGGTGCACTCATTGTCGGCGTGGGGTTCCTGTAGAGGGGCCCACGGGGCCTCCTTTGCAAACTTGGTGAGAGGTCCGTTGCTTTCGACGGAGGTGTTGGTGGAGATACCCTGTGTTCGGTCACTGTGGGGACTGATGGCTATTTGAGGAGGGGCGTGACTGCTGGTGTCGTTTGCTTGCAGATTCTTTTTAGTGGCGCTGCTGTGATTGCCACTGCCGGAGGTGCGGGTTACGACGCGACGGGGGGTTGGTCTGGAGCTCGGTGTGACCGTGGCTAAACGCTTCCCGGATTCCACCGACACATCCACACTTTCTGTTCGAGGGGTGCTCGTGCCACTGCCGGTGGAGGTGTTGACACCTCTCCCATAAAAGTCCGCCACGTAGGCGTCGTACTCTTTGGCGTGTTCGTCCTTCTTTGCACGGGATTTGTGCTGGCGCCTCCACAGCGATGTCATCTCTTCCAAACAGTCCATCAGCGTCACCCAAGGGCGGTTGGCCTCTTCCTCCTGTGGTGTGGTAGGGACACCCGCCTCACGGGCAATGAACCGCTTCGCCTGCTTCAGCTTGGCGTCGTAGGTGCGAATAAGCTCCATGGAGAAGGCAAACGGGCTGCCGGGGATGTAGGTAAACTGGAAGAAATACGCACACAAGACGGCCGCTACACTGCGGGCCTCTCGTGGAGCCTTCTCCTCGGTGAGAAGCAACATCATTTCCCGGGCTATCGTACGGACAAACTTTTCATTCCGCTCCTCCTCCTCCGTCTTGGACGTCTCCGCCGTATCCTTTGTGTTAAAGGACCGACGGCGAATATTCAGGTTGGTATGCAGCTCGAGTAGCGCCGTGGATAAGGGACTTCCCATCAGTACCGCGTGGTGCTTCTTCTGACATAGAGTCGAGGACAGTAGCTTAGCCAGTGCCGCCGCCTCCTCCCCATCCTTGTTGGAGCGTCTCACGAGGTTTGTCATGGCTTCGGCGAGGTCGTAGGCGTTGATCGGCTGAGAAAGAAGTATTTTTCTCACTGTCCCCAGCTGAGAGTCGGAGTTGCCGATTTCTCCATTGTGCTTCTCGCAAGAGTGCCCCGGTGGGGTCGCGGAACGCTCCTTTTCGTTACGCTTCAGGTATCGGGCCACCAGAGGGCGTGTCTGTCCGTGGGGAACAAAGTTGTGAATCTTAGCGGCGGCCTCTGTGGCCATTCCCTGGGATTGAAAGAGCGCCACACCGCTGCGACGTAGTTTTCCATTGATATTGATGGGCTCTGCGAAAAGTTCCGCGTCGTAGGCCCCCATGGGGTAGAAGATCTTGAAGAGAGTCGCCTTGTCGGTCTGACCGGCGAGGTTGTGGACCCCGACGAGGTAGGTGCCGCTCGGGTAGCTCTGCAGAAAGTACTGGTCTACCTGGTCGAACACGGCGATGCTGTCTGCCGTCTCCACCGAGTTGGGGGAGGAGCGTTGAAAGGTACTCACGGCGGCTGGTCCAGAGGCCTCGATGAGCACCACCGCGAGCGGTTCGCTTTGCTCTCGGGGAATAACACCGTTAAACCGGTGGACCGCCTCTTTGGCCGCCTCGGGGGAAGTGAAGAACACTACCGCGCTCATACTCTTGCAGCGCCATGAGCTCTTTGGGGAGCCCTGTGGCGGCCACGGCTCACACCCAGCGGCGCCTTGTGTCATGACGGTGGAGCGAAGGACGGCGGTGGCCTTGGCGGGGTCTAACCCGTGTACCGCCACCATCGTGTAGTTGGCTACGACTGCGACATACCGGCTCCACATATCCGCCTGCACCTTCGTCAGCTCCCCACTGGACAGCATCCAGGGAGTCTCCAGAGGTAGGAACCCCACCCCAGAAAGTACAGAGCCCTCCGCATCGGGGCCGCAGTAGCGAACGGCAAGGGGTTGGTGCTGTCCGTTGGGTACAAAGTTGTCAATCTTCTCCACCCCGACCATCGCAAAGTCCTTTCGATCGAAAAAGACAACCCCCACACGGCGGCGGCCGGTGATACAGGCCCTGGCGAGGGGATTGGGCAGCTCCGAGGGGTCCAGTATCATCGCTTCCGAGGCTCCCATGGGGAAGAATATATTCGCGAGTTGCTTTCGGTTCGTGCGGGGCTCGAGGTTAAACACCACCACCATATGCTGACTAGTCGCCAGACACTTTTTCGTATAGGCCTGTCGGATAAAGGCTTCAAACTGCGCCTCCACAGCGGTTTCTTCGACTGGTAATGTCTGCTGTACAGTGTTACCCCAACTGACTGGGTAGTCGGCCGCCGCCTTCGGGGGGATCTCGAAGGCCTTCGCAGAGGGGTTCAGACGGGAGGGAGTGCCTGCCGTTACGGTGAAGGGGGAGGAGCGGTCGACCAGCGAGGACGTGGAGGAGGAGGAAGAGAAGTGAGGGGCGGCACCCTGGACTGGAGAGGGGGCACGATGAGGAGTAGAGCTCATCGGGTTATAGTATTGATTATAGATTTTTTTTTATTTACTTTCTTGAATATTTACTTAAATATTTATGTGTATAATGTGTGGGTGTGGGTCTTGGTGTTACTGTTATTTCGAAAGATTAAGGTAATTTTTTATTTTAAAGTGTCTTTTCGAGTGAATTTCTTTTATTCTTTTCGAGATTATTTTTGTATAGTGTTTTTGTGAATTTGTTTTTTGTTCTCTTTTTTTGTGCAGGAGTTTAAGTTCAATTTTTTTTTTAGTATTTTAATCGTCAAAAAGTGAAGAAATGAGTCTCGAGGGGGTGTGTGTCTAAAAATTTTTTCCTACAAAAATTACTCTATTTTGAAAAAACAATAATTTTTTATATATTGGTTTATTCGAAGTGATATATTTTTTTTTTTAATTTTCGAAATTAGAAGTGCTAGTGCGAAAAATAGTTAAAACAAGTACAGTGATTACAATTTTATATATAAATATAAACAAAAAGTTTTTTTTTCTTTTTTAAATAAATATCAAAATCAGGACGAAAAAATTTAAACTAATAAATAAAATATGTGTTGTTTGGTACAAAAGGTAAAACGCTGAAAAGCGTTTTTGTGTGTGTTGAGTTTATAAATATATATTAAAAACGGGGAGTGCGTTTATACTTAGATTTGTCGCTCACTAAACAAAGTAAAAAAAAATAAAATAAAATCAAAAACAAGTGTGAGAACAAAGTGATAAATAAAAACTAAAAATAATTTGAGATTTTTTTTTATATATATATGTATAATTAGATATAAATATATATAAGTCCCGTTTTTTTTTAAAAAAAGGTGCTAAAAAGAATTTATGTTTTGTTTTTGTGCGAATAACTTTATGGGAGGTGAAAACCTCTTTATTTGACTTTATTGTTTGTAAAATAGGAATAAATAAAGAGAGTGTAGAAGGAGAGAGTTAGTAAATTATAGCGGTGTCATAAAAAAATTTAGAACCAATTGAAAACTGAACATTTTTCTTTCTTTCTTTCTAATCACTATAATATACATATATATATATATATATATATATATATATTTGTGTATTGGAGTACAATTTTTTTTTTACTTATACATGTATTTTTTTTTTCTTCTTCCCCGTCCTCACCAAGCCAGCTCCTTCCCCCCTCTCCCCCTCTATTTCTAATCGAGGGGAGGGAGAGAGAAAGAGAAAGGAAAAGGAGGAAAAACTAAAAATAAAAGGCGTCTATCGGTTTTTTTTTTAACTTCCGGCAGCGTTTTGCGTCATGAAGCGATCATAAAAGTCGTCTTCGTCGTCGTCAGAGTCGGCGGTATCCTCCACCTTTGGTGCCACACGGGTCATGATGTATACGTGATAGTGTCCCGTAGGACTGGAGTCTGAGGAGGAGAACATGGGCTTCTCTACCGTCTTGTGCTCCACCTCAAAGTTCAACTTTTTTCGGCGGAAGTGGTCGATGCGGGTTTCAGGCGCACCGTAAGACACTACAATATACTTTCCTCCCTTCTTCATCATACGGGAAATGTTCTTGTTAAGGACGTAGAGGTTGTGAAAAGAGTTGTTTCCCCCTAACACACTGTCCACTAGCCCTTTATCCAGTATAAAGTCATATAAATACTCGTTGGGGCATAATTCTTGAATTAACTTTTCAATCGGCGTCGTCAAAAGATCACAACAAATCCACTGCATCTCACTCATCTCCGCAAAGCGGCGCTGCATTTGAGAAATAACCGTCGGGGAGACATCCACATTGGTGATTTGCTTAATGTTAAGGTGCTCGTATAAACAAGGAGAGAGACGACTGTTGCCGCAGCCTACTACGAGAAGTCGTAGCTGCTCAGCGGGCTGCAGTATAGGCCGTAGAATGGATTGAAGGTTATCGTACGTGAGGAACCAATCAAAAGTGGTGTCGCTACTCCGATAGCGTTCTTCCCAGTAGTCTGGATTGGCGTATTTGGAGGTCATTATTAGTGAGCTGCTGCTTTTTTTTTTTTTATTTGACTATTATTGTTAAAGAATACTCTTCCCCCTTTTCGGTAGAGTGGGTTTGCTATCAATGAAATCGAAAATAAAGAAAAGAGAGAGAGAGAGAGAGAGACAAACAAAAATAAAGAAAGTATGAGACGTAGTGCAATCAAACGAAGAATATATGTATAGATATAACATATATGCTCCTTTTTTTTCTTTTTGGAGAGAAGATAGGTTAATTTTACTTTTCTGCGGAGTACAGGAGTTATAGGTACAGGTATTTCTGAGTTTTGTGAGCTTCCTTGTCTACGTGCGAAGAGGTAGAGGAAAATGGAGCAAAAATACAGCAACAAGGACAAAACTTTTAAAAAACAAAAAAATAAATTGGTCTATGGATTCATCGAGACGAAGGGGTTTCACCAGCTGTCGGTAGGGGACAAGGCACCTCCGCGGACGACGTCTATGCGCAGTAGAGAGTACTAGAAGGAAAATCAGACATACTTTTTTTTTTTTTCTCCCCCTTTCCCATCATAGTCTTTTTCTGATAATAAGTGTTTTGTTTTTCCCTTTCCTTCTAGAATAGAGGGGGAAAGAAAAAGAAGCACCACAGAGACACCTGTCTTAGGCGAGAAGGGTCGTACACTCCTCACGAAGGGACAGTTCCACCTCCTTGGTAGTGTCGCTCTGACGGGCCCCGATCAACTGCTTGGATGCAAGGGCAAGGACCTCGACAAAAGCGCGGGCAGCATCGCGGCGGGGCATTCCACTGGTCACATCACGGAACAAACAGGTCTTACCGACGAGCTGTGCCACATCCGGCTCCTCGCTACGACCGCGCTTACGGCTGGTGGTCTGCTTGGCTATCTGCTCGCGAATTCGCTCTAGCGTTCGCAGTGTCGTGGCGCCCAGCCCTCTGGGTCCCCGCTCCTCTCGTTCCTTCTCTCTCTCCGGCTCCCTCCCCTCCCGTTCGGCGGGTATCTCGTCCTCCGGCATTCCTCCCATAGGCAGCTCACTGAGGCGGTCTGGCTGTGCCTCCTCCGCGGCACGGATGGCTTCCTCCACGCTTCGGTGCAGGAGGGTGGTGTAGAGCACTCGGAGGGCATGGCTGGGGAGGTGGGAGAGGGGGGCGGTGTCTAGGAGGGCATTGACGTCAGCGGTGCCACTGACCGCGGTGATGGGGTCTGTGGGGTTCGGTACACCGGCGATGGTATAGCGGTCGCGCTCCTCCTCCTCGTCCAGCGGCCCTCGGCGGGGCTCCGCGTTGAGGGTATCGCTGCGGTCCTTGATGTTGCGGTCGATCGTCTCCCGGGGGAGGGTGGTGGCGGCGAGGTCGAGGACGTTGACGGGGCGGATTCGCTTCGAGGTACGGGCGGTTGCGTTTTCTTCCACCGGTAGCACGTCAGGGACTGTGAAAGGGTCTAGGGGCATCGCCAGCTCGTGTGGGTCCATGGGAAGGCCGGAGGGCAGCTCCTCCATAGGGAGAGGCACCCCGATATCGAGTTCGTCACCGACCGGGGGGTATGGCACCTCACCCGCCATACTACCTCTTCCCTTTTCAATACTGGAGAGACTAGACTTGCTCTTGCTCCCGCTGCCGCTGGCTCTCTCCCCAAAGGCCATCAAGTCGGCCCTCATCTTGGCAATGTCGTCGTAGTCCTGCTGGGTGTTATGGAGGTCCTCGGCGGGCTGGGAGGTGGGCTCCACGGCGTACCAGGCGTTAGGGAGGGGAGCCTGTTCCCCGTCGTTGCCGTTGGGGGCACGGCCGTGGAGCAGATCGGCAATCGCGTCGAAGCGGGCCTCGGCCAGCGCCTCCTCTCCATCGGGACCACCGTGCTTATCAGCGAGGTCGAAGGTGACGGCCTCCAGGTCGCCCTTCTGGCCGACCAGCACCCCCTCCAGCGTTGTCGTCTTCTGCACTCCGTCAGGTCCCGTGTGGGTCACAGAGGTACCGTGTCCACTGTGAGACTTACCCGTGGTGGTCGTCACACGGAGGAACAGAGTGGCGTCGGTGGCCTCCTTCAGTAGGTGCCGTACTTTAAGGGCGTAGATACGTACCACCCCGACCAACAACTCACCAGAGGTACGCAGGGCGATGGGGACCACTGGGCGGACAATGTGAAGGATCGTTTGGGTGAGGTCGACCACTTTTACTTCATTGCGGGTGAGACGGCGGTCCCAGTGGGCGGCCAGCCACACCTTCGCTAAAGGACCCTTCTTGGTCAAAACATAAGTAGAAAAGAACATACTACTCTACTATTTTTTCTTTTTTTTTTATTGTTTATTTGCCGTAATTGAAAACGGAATATAAAGAAGTAAAAATAAAAAAAACACTACTTTATTATGGGTACGATACATGTAGATAGAATAGAGAATGAGACAAGATAAATTGTTTTATCTAAGAGTTGTAGGAGTTCGAATTATTCGTTCCCTTTCCCATATTTTTCATTATAGTAGTATACTACGGCAGTTTATTTTTTCTTTTTGGTATATTTACATTGGAGGATACATTTCTCTTTCTCAAGGTACAATTTCCTTTTCTTTGACTTTATATTTATAAGGAAAAAGGACAAAAAAACAAAACAAAACATAATAAAATAATGATATCACTAATTGATGTACAACGTTAGAAGACGCGTCCCTTCTCTTCTCTATTTTTTTTTTTGCTCTTTTCATTTAGTAGGTTTAGTATTCGCTCCTACTCCCCCCTTTACGACTTTACTCTCATTCATTACCGTCGTCCTCCTCTCTCGCTTCCTTCGCGGCGTAGAGAGGCTGCACATTGGGTCTCGGCTGTGGGGGAGGGGCGAGTGGGGTAGGAGGTCGCTGTGCGGGGGCGGTACTACTCGGTAGGTTCTGTGTCTGTATACGATGCTGTGTGGTGGAGGCGGCGATGACGGTGATGGCGTCGGTTGAGAGCGCTGGTACTTGACTAAGAGGGACGGCGGTGTACGTGGTCGCTTCAGGGTGCAGGGCGGCATGACGGAGTTTCTCCTCCATCGTGGCAAAAGTGTCGCGGTGGAGCTGTTGGCGGTACAGTAGTACCTGCTCTTGGGCATTGGTGTAGAAGGGGTTGCTGTTAAGTGGGGCGACGAGCTGGGTGGTGTGGTCCGAGTGGACGAGTCTAAGGGAGAGGGCGGCACCGACGGACTGCACAAACTCGCCTCCCATCGCGCCATTCGCGGTCACCTCCACCGTCGGCAGGCGGTACTGCTGGTGATCCTGGTCCGGGCTGGCGAACTGCAAAGAGTGCTCCAGGATGACCAGCGGCTCCTCACCGGAGGGTTGCTCTAACAGGGTGAGAAGGCGTGTGGTGGGCTCCTTGAGAAGGATTTCCTCGCTGGCGGTGCGAATACGGTTTCCTGCGGCATTCACAATGGTGGGGCGGATGAGGACGTCCACCAACTGCTGTGGGTTGGTGGTGTGGTACCCCAGCGAGCACACCTCAATCGCGGTGAGATCGACGCCTTCTTTTTTATCCGTCAGGGTGGAGGGAAGGGCGGCGATCCATCGTTGAAGAGGTACAAAGTTGGCGGCACGGACCAAATCGGCGGTGGAGTGCCCATTGCAGTTCTCGCTGAAGAAGATGGGTACTCGGCTGGTCTTGAGTTGCGGCGCCAGCACCTCTAAGCGTGGAATGAACTTGGTAGTACCCTTGAGTGCACTAGGGCACCATTTACCGTTGATGTACACCCCCTCTTCCAGAAAGGTGCCCTCTTTTTGTCCACAGCGGTGCACAAACACACCAGAGTTGACGGGCTGGCCGTTTACAAAGTTTCCAATATAGCGGATGTGTCCCCCTGCCAGGTGCCACTCCCCACTGAGGAACTCGTTGTTGTGAAAGGTGCCCACATAGGTGGAACCGTCCGTCAACTGCTGAACCCCGTAGCCGTGTTTTTGATTCGAGACCCACTCCCCATCGTAGGCACTGCCGTCGGCGTAGGTGTAGCGACCACGACCACTCTTGACGTCGCTGCTCCACTGGCCGAGGTAGCGTGACCCATCCGGGTACACCATGCGACCATACCCATGACGCTTATTCTTGACCCACTGTCCAATATAAATCATTCCTATGTGAGAGGCCCACATGTACACCCCTTCCCCATCGCGTTGATTCTCACTGTACTCCCCGGCATAACAGTCACCGTTGGGGAAGAGCGTTTGTCCAAGTCCCTCCTTGGTACCGTCTCTCAGCCGTGCGCCGATGTAGACGCCTAGTTCACCAATGCGCTTCACGGTCCCCACACCACCCTCCCCGAGCTGGTCGTGGTACTCATCGAGGGATTCATAGACAATGTCCTCGGGAGTCGGCTCGTTCTCTTCTTCCTCTTCCTCCTCCTCTTCGTCCTCGCCGTTGTTGGCCCGTTCTGCCAGTCGCTTGGCCCGTTCCTGATCGCGCTGCCGCTGTCTCTCTGCTACCTGTGCCGCCGTGGGCAGCTCCGCACGCATCTCATCCCAACGATTGTAGATGGCCATCTCCACCGTTTCGGGGTCAAACGAAAAGGCGCCGCGCTGTAGTCGCTTGACGATGTATTCCACCAGAAGGAAATGACGGTTAAGAGTAGCCCACTGGAGTAGGGTTTGCTGAGTGACAGGGTCTTTCTGCAGCAACACAGATTGTATCTCTTCCTCCTCCTCCATGTCGTTTAAATAACGGATGAGTTGACCTAGGCGAGGGGCTTTTTTGCTGAGTTTAGTGTAATCCAAAGGGCGTTGACCGGGGCCCACCTTGTTCTCCTCATACTCCTCCTCTCCCTCCTCCTCCTCCACATCCTCTCCTTCGTCCTCCTTCTGTTTAAAGGTAGGGTGGATGTACTGCCACAGCTGAGGGAGCTCTGTGTTCTCGTCGTTATCAGACATTGTGGTGGTGTTTTTTTTTTTCCTCTTTTCTTCTAAAAATAAGAAAAAGGTGTAGAGAGTGAAAACAACAACAACAACAACAACGGGGGCATGATGAAAGGACGGAGATAACATCCATAAAGAAGTGAAAGTTATTATTATTATTATTTCGCTTTTAGTGCGTGTTGGACCACAGAAACGAATAAAATCTAATCGAAAGTGCATAAAAATCACTTCGACAAGCTGAACGATCACAATTCTTTTTCTATCAAAAAAGAACCAAAACAGACAAACATTAAGAGTTTTATTTATTATTAAAGATGTAATGTTATTATTATAATTTTCGCAGAAAAAAAAAAAACCGTCTTGTAAAAAGAAAAATAATAATTGTGAATTAGATGAAACATAGTTTCCTTTCTACTGTCATCAGACCCTTTCAATATCCCTTTTCTACTCCTAAGTGCACGTTTTTCACCAAAAAAGACACGTGCTCATTTTTCCCTTTCCTTTATTTATTTATTTATTTATTTATTTATGTGTGTGTGTATATCACTCCGTCGCTAGGTTTACCTCCTCGTGTCGATGAGGGGACTCTAGGTACTCCTTGGTACGCATCTCGTACAGACGGGAAATACAACGCTCCATCTGAAACGAAGCATCGTGGTCGTCAATCACCTTTTTACCCGTTTCTCGCTCAAACTCCGTCAGCTGGTCCCACCGCTTCGGCTGCTCTAGGGCGGCCTGTTCCTTGGGCCGCTGCAGCAAGGCCGGCTCCACCGCGGCCGTCATCACCACCTTACAGCGGAACTCATACAGGGTGTCAATCAGGACCAGAAAACGGTTCTTGACGTCGCTGTTTTCATAGTCGAACTGTGGGACGCCGTTGATAAATACAGTGTTGTAAGATTTGGCAATGATTTCGTAATCGGCGGTAGAGAGGGCCTCGCCGCAGAGCTCATAGAACTCAAAGAAGCAGACTCCGCCGACGGAGCGAGGGACGGTGACGTCACGGCCAAAGACACGGAACGTTTTCGAGGACGGAGGCATCCCTTTGCTAAAGTCGAGAAACATCTTTCGGAGTTTCTCTTCATTTTCGGGGGTATTCGGGGTGAGATAAGTATCCGCTGTGTGTCCTGACAGGCGGTGGTCGGTCTCACTCTCTACGTGATACACCACACACTGCTTCTTGACGAGGTCGATGAAGGGGATGAAACCACCCCGGTTGAGACCGCCCGCGTAGAGGCTGTCAGGGGGTCGGTTGGAGGTGAAGATGACTACCAGTCCAATTTTATAAAAAGCATGGAACAGCCGTTTGAGGATCATGGCGTGTGCCACGTCCGCCACCGCGACCTCGTCAAAGCAAAGTAGTTCCACATTACTAATGAGTCTCTGGGCGAGCTCATCGAAAAGATCAATCTCCGCATCGGGGGTACGGCGCTTGTCATCGGAGGTGTTATAGCTGACCATATTCTTGCGGTTGTTAATGTCTTGCATTTCATCCTTGGTCTTGAAACGAATCGCGTGAGAGGTTTTCTGCACATCTAGCATGAATTGATGAAAGTGAATGCGCATTTTTTTAATTTCAGGAGGGGCGTTTTCATAGAGAAGGTCCATCAACATGGTTTTACCACAGCCCACTCCTCCCCACACATAAAGACCCTTCACGTCGGAGAGGGGGTGGTACTGGACAGCACCCTCCTCCCCGGACACCCCATGGATTGCTCGGTTAATCTTCTTTTCTTGCTCTCTGCGAGCGAAAAAGGAAGGGATGATTCCTTGGCGGTTAGGGGGCCGTAGTTCAATCTCCCTCTTAGGATGGGGTTTCCGCTTTCCCTCGGCCACATATTTAGTTAAATCATCGTAAAGGCGGTCAAAGACAGGGAGGGCACGAATTTGGTTATCATCCGATTGGATGGTACCTGCGGCCACGCCGGCCCTATAGGCCTCTGAGGGTCGTCGGAAAAGTAAAAAACAACGGCGGAACATGTATACTTTTTTTTTTCTCTTCTCTTTTCTATATAAAAAAAAAAAAAGTAAGGGAGTGAGGAATATTATAATAATGAGGGGAATGGCTTGTTTGTGTTGAGGAAGAAATGGGCTTGACATGTACGCACAAGAAGAGAAAGACCTTCCCATCTTTTCTTTTTATGTTATTTTGTAGCTACCGTTTTGAGAGTACAAGAAAACAAAACACAGTTCTATAGTATGGTAAAAAGATACAGTTAAAATTCTTTACTTTTTCTTGGGTTTTAGTTTATTCTTCATTGGTGTTAAGACATTAAAGATAATCTAAACTACGTGAAAATCAATCGAAAGTTGAAAAAGAATTAGGAAAGCTCTATTTTTTAGAATAAATGTCGAAAGGGAAACTGTATATATATATATATATAATATCTACTGTGTCTTTCCCCCCTTTCCTCTACTCCATTTTATTTTTCCTCCTCTTCTTCTTCCTCCACTCCCTCCTCATCCTCGTACACCTCCTCTTCCACCTCCTCTTCGACGGCCTCGTCAATCTCGGGCACTGGAGCGGCCTTGACGGGCTCCCGGGGTCCCTCCTTCGCGATGCGGCGGGCCGCTCCTAGGAAGGACTCTCTAGAGACCTCAGCGACGGTTTCCTTTTCATAAATGTCTAACAACTTTGCCAGAGGGAGTTTAGCTTCTAGACCTGTAGCGGTGATGGTAGAGAGGTCATCAAAGGCCTTGTTCTCGGTGTTCTTGGCAGCGGAGCGGTGCGAAAGCCACGCCTCGCGGGCGTAGCACTGGAGGAAGCAGTTGTTGTAGTGCTCCATGAATCTCTTTTCCATCCATGTTCCATCGGCCTCGGCGCGGTTGGCGTAGTAGGTGGAGCGTTTCTGCTTGAACTGGGCGGTGTCCATGCGCACCTTGGCGGCGTGGCGGATGGACCGGGCTTGGATGAGGTCCTCGTAGAACCGCTTGCGACGCTGCGTGTAGTGTTGAAGCTCCTCTTGGAGGGAGTGCTCGTAAAAGTTGAGTCGCTTCTCCACGTACTGGCGAATTTCTTCGTCGGTGATATCATTTCCGTTCCCCTTTTCGTCCGTCCCAAAGTCCATGATGTGCTTGACAGGCTCAAGGTCCTCGGCAAGGGCATCCACCTCCAGCTCTAAATTCTTTTCTAAGGCGTCGTAACGGAACTTCCTCTCGTGCTTGGCGGAGTGGGACAGAAGGGCACGGTAGTACATTTTAGTATCGGAGCGAAGGCGTTCCTCGCACTCTTGCTGACGCACCACCGTGAACTCGCGGACGTCGGAGAGAAGGGTCTTCTTGTACTGATCCACCTCCACCCGCTGGAGGGCCTCATGAACCGCGCGGCGCTCCCGGCGGAACTCCTCCGTCTCCTCGTTGAGACGCTTCTCGTAGACCGCTCTGCGCTTCTCCACGTACGCCTCCGCTTCCTTCCTCCGCTCGTCCACCATACGCTGCTCGTAGCTGGAGTTGACGACGTCGTAGAAGGTGCCCTCGGGGGTATCGCCCTTTTTCTTGGAATCGCTTCCAAGAAGAAACGATTTCTGCCCCGCGATCATCGTCTCTAGCAGTTCGTTCAGTACCTTTTGAGGAAGGACGTGGGTGCCTTCGGTGGGAGTGGTATCCTCCTCGACATCCGCAATAATTTCTTGGATGGCGGCGTCGGGGACCGCGACGGGCTCTTCTTTGGGCTTGTGGGCCGCGGGGCGGGAGGTGCGAAGACCACTACCTAGTAGAGCGGTGGTGCTGCGCACGCCGCGGAGAGTGAGGGAGCGAAACATTACGGTTGAAATTAAAACTGAAAAGACAGGTTAATATATTTACTATATATATATATATATATATGTACTAATATATATATATATATATATATGTTGGTCTATGATGACTATGGTTTCCCTTTTCAAAGAGAAAAAAATAATATTAGGACAATGAGAAATATATATACTAGTGTACAACTATGCATTAGTGTTCTGTTTTACAGCTTCCTTTTTTTTGAAACACTTTTAATTTTTTTTTATTCTTTTATCGATATTGTATGCCCCCCGAAGACGAGGAATACAAGAACAGTTGATCGATAGATGGAAACTCAATTACGCAATGGAACTTAGCGTAAACATTCCTTAACCTGAAACAGCGCAAACGTATACTGAAGAGAGAGAGAGAGAGGACGGAAAGAACTTTGTTTCTGCGTTATCTGTGGTGGTGTTGTGTGATCCCTTATCGTGAACGTCTCCTTCTATATATATATATATATATATATATATACTTGTGTATACTATTTCCTACCTACCTTAGATTTTAGGCCTTGGCATCACTTCAATCAAAAACACACGTCCTCCCTTTAAGTGCACCTTCCCTCTCTCCCCCACGTGCAAGTGCTGTACCGCCTTCCGGACTCCATCGGAGGGCTGTGAGGTCTCCTTCCCATCTACCAGTATACGATGGACCCCAATTTCTGCTTTAGGAGCGGTGAGCAAACACGGAGACCGCATCTCAATATACAGCCCAAAGCGCTCCACAATCTGCCGACTGAGAGGAATGTGGTAGACGGTCGCGTACTCGGACCAGGAGCCACAGTAGAGGTAGGGGGTCCCGAGCCCCACGTGGGTGGCGACGGCGATGTTGAAGCAGGCGGTGATGCCGCTACCACAGGAGAAGATGTACTTGGAGAGGTTGGTTTTACCGTTGACCACGGCGAGAATGTTCTCCCGTATCTCTTCCTCTGGGCGAAGATAGAGGGTACCGTCGACGGTGGTGGTGTTGCTGAGGAAAGGTAAGTTCAGCGCCCCTTCGATATGGCCTGGGAGGGGGTCTCCGGCGAAGAGGGTGCGCACCCCGTACTGGTACCGGGGGGCCGCTCGGGCGTCCACCATCACCCCCTCCGGCGGGATCTCCTTGATCGTCAGGTGATGATGATAGCGCTCCTGGAAGTCCCAGGCGGAGGCGGGAGGGATTTCAGTAGCGGCACCAGTCTCCACCGCCCCACCGGCCTTGCAGTAGGCCTGGTAGCCTCCGTCTAGCACATAGGCCTCCACACCGAGGGATTGTAACATCCACCACAACCGGCAGCCCCCCATCCCACCGCAAAGGTCGTCGTAACACAACACTGGCTTCTCCTTGGTGATCCCATTGGCCTTGCACCACTCAATGAAGTCCTCCACCTTAGGGAGGGGGTGGCGGGCGCCGTTGCGAGGGGGGGCTGCGAGGTGCTTGTCCATGAGAGCCATGCGTGCCCCTGGCAGGTGACCTTTACCGAATTTACCTTGCAGGTGTTGAGGGTCGGCGAGACTGTAGCGTGCGTCGAACACCGTGTATTGGTCGAGGCGATCCTTCACCTTGTCAACCGACAGGAATACGTTACAGCTGGACATTTTTGGTGGTATATAGCTTTCTTGGATTCCTCTCTATAAGTGTGGATGAGTATTGGTGTGAAGAAAAAAAAAAAGGAATAAGAGTGAGGGAAATAGTGTAGAAAGTTCATTTGTTAACCTATTGCTTCTAACCTACTTCTTGTATCATTTGTTTGTTATTATTATTATTCTATATATATTTTGTTTTCGTTGCTGTTGACAATAAACTGTATACACTATAAAACAATTACTAATAGAATATACTACTACTGATACTTTTTTTGCTTTTTTTTTTACTTATACTTTTTTCTTTCCTATTCAGCTAAACACCTGAGGTGTGAAGTATATATATAAATATATGTATACTTCTTTTCTTCGTTCTCCCATCTCCTCTCTCGCACCAATCCCTTCCTCCCTCTCCACATAAAAGAAATAAAAAGGGGGATTGGGTTTAGTTCCAGTTACGAACAATTTTACCATCCCAGTTGAGCTTGTCGCCCTTCTGCATGGTGTAGTACCGGTGGGTCTTCCATCGCCTCCACGGGGAACCACTCTGCCCCCACTGCGGGTTCGCCTCCCAGAACTTATCGATACGGTCCTCCAGGACTGGGGTGAAGTGCCGGATCAGACCCTGCACCGGCCAGGCGGCGGCCGTTCCTAAAGCACAGATGGACCGGCCCTCGATCTGCTTGGAGACGTCCCACATGGTGTAGATTTCCTCCTTTTTGGCGTTACCATGAACGAACCGCTTCATCATCTTATCCAGCCAAGGGCTCCCCTCGCGGCACGGGGTGCACTGTCCGCAGGACTCTATCGCGTAGAAGGAGGAGAGTCGCTCAATAGCGGCAATCACATCGGTCGACTTATCCATCACTATCACCGCCGCCGTGCCCAGGCCCGTTTGTGCTTCCTTCAAGGCGTCATAGTCCATAATCATATCGTCACAGACGTGCTTGGGGATGAGGGGGCAGGAGGAACCACCGGGGATCACGCACAGCAGGTTGTCCCAGCCACCACGGATACCACCAGCATGTCGGTCGATCAGCTCGCGAAGGGGAATACTCATCTCCTCCTCCACGGTACACGGTCGGTTGACGTGCCCGGAGATGGAGAAGAGCTTGACCCCGGCGTTGTTCTTGCGGCCGAATTGGTTAAACCAGTTAGGGCCACGGCGGATGATGGTGGGGGCGACCGCGACCGTCTCACAGTTGGTGACCGTGGTGGGGCAGCCGTAGAGACCGACGTTAGCGGGGAAAGGGGGCTTCAGGCGAGGCTTGCCCTGACCACCTTCTAAACTGGAAATCATAGCCGTCTCCTCGCCGCAAATGTAGGCCCCCGCCCCGCGGTAGAGATAGAGGTCAAAGTCCCATCCACTGCCACAGGCATTCTTTCCTAAATAGCCTTTGAGGTAGGCTTCATGAATCGCCTTTTCTACGGCACAGATTTCACTATAAAACTCCCCGCGGACGTAAATGTATCCATACCGGGCCCGCATCGCGAAACCCGCCACCAGTGCCCCTTCCACCAACTTGTGCGGCTCATGGCGCATAATCTCACGGTCCTTGCACGTCCCTGGCTCGGACTCATCGCAGTTGACCACAATGTAGCTGGGGCGGTCATCGGGTTTCTTCTTGGGCATGAAGGACCACTTCAACCCAGAGGGGAACCCCGCCCCTCCACGGCCGCGCAGACCACTGGCCTTAATCTCGTTCACAATCCAGTCGTGTCCTTTGAGGAGAATATCCTTGGTGCGGTACCAATCCCCTCGCTTCTCGGCCGCCTCAATACTGGTCCCGAAGTCATTGTACAAGTTCACAAAGATGCGGTCTTGATCTTTGAGATTACCGTGTACGCGTTTTTCTAGTAGTATTCCAGTGGTGGATACTAGGCCAAGTTTTCGCATCATTTTTTCCTTTGTTTTTTTCTTCTTGTATACGCTATTTCTAAAGGAGAAAGAAAAAAAACAGTACTACACGTTCTAAAGTATTACTGCTACACGCTAATAATATAATAATAGCTACTTTCTTTTAGTTTAAGAGAGGAAAGTTGAAAAAAGGAGCAATTTTTTTTACTTTGTTAAAGTGTTTCAATCATCTCCACAATCCTACATTCTAATAATCAAGTAAACAAAAGTTTGGTTGATCATAATTGTTTCTTTTTTGATGAAAGCATATATGTGACTTTTGTTTGTTTGTCTTTTTTTTTCTGAAATAAATAATTTGTTTTGTAATATATATATATAAAATGTGAGTAAAAGTTAGGAAGAGTCTCCGGTTTCAGGGGGTACCTGGTGTGCCAGCTGCGTCCTGGTCAGCTCAATCGACTGGCACATATGAAAATCCTCCGTCAGCCTCACGCAGGTTGGATCCCAGAACCCCTTCTCCTCAATGCAGGCCTGTGCCTTGGTGCGCATCTCGGAGCACTTTTGAATCTCGGTCTGTTTGGCCAATGTTTGCTTGAAGGACTCTGGCACCTCCTCCCACTCCATCTTGCGACCGTTACTGATTGTGTACGTCTCACCTCCTCCCTTCAGTACAACCATCTTTTTTTTTTTTCTTAAAGTTGTAGTGGTTTTTGGTAAGTGGTAGAAATAAATAACAAAAATAAATAGATTTTGTTACCTTATTTTTTTTTTATATATAATTATTTTTATTTTGATAAAAGAGAGAGAGAGAGAGAGAGAGAGAAGAGAAGAGGAGAAACAGTGATGTAAAGTGTTTTCCTTTTTTGTAAAAGAAACTTTCAACTACAATTTTTTCTATTTTTTTTTCGTATCGTTCTGTTAACTTCATCTCACAGCAGAATTTACAATGGAAAGGATGAAAAACATTTATAAAGAGGTAACATATACGTTAATTGAATAATATATATTCGCGTTTCTAGTGGGTGATGTCCCATATTAGCGGTGCCTGACGACAAAAAGGACACTTTCCAATACTTTCGGCGTCCTTCACACACAGTACGTTACCACAGCAGAGCGTCTCGACACTATTGTTGGCGGCAGGGGGCTCCAGACACACCCCACAGACACTCTCCTCTCCTTCGGTCTCTCGGGTAGGAAGGACCGCCGCCCTCACCGTGGGGGTATCCTGCTCCTCTCTGAGGTCGGCTACGAGGACTTCGGTGGTGTCCGTGTTGGCTCTAGCGATGGGTTCTGTAGGACTGGCGGAGGAGTGAGAAGTGTCCTCGCCTCCGTCGACGGGAGGGGTGGGGAGGCTAGCTCGATAAGACAGAGCGGCTACTGCAGTGTGATCGTCATGGAAATCCTCATTGTCCATTATTTTTTTTTTTACTCTGTTTTTTTTTTTTTTTACTACTGACAGGAGAGCGCAATAAATAAAAAAGTGAGTAAAGATATAAAAATAAGGGGGGGGGGAAGAGTACCTTTGGTTCATTAAATCCATAACAAACTTTTTTTTTCTTATTGTAGAACTTTTACTTATTTTTTTTTTTAAGATACTGTTACATTAAACGGAAAGTGTGTGTGTGTATGGGTGCGTAACTCAAGACGGATCTTTTTCTTCTTTCCGCGTCTTGCGGAGCGCGGCGTTCTCCTGGTGAGAGAGTAACTGTCTTTCCTCTCTCTTTTTCATTTTCTTCTCCCGATTCAAAACGATTTCTTCTTGTGTTACATTTCTTCGACGGCGTTGTCTCTCTGGTGGATTCTTTTTTTCCTCTTCCTCTTCCTCATGAGCCTCCTTTCCTTTCTTCAGTCCCGAGAGGTACTGCTCCGCTGCCTCGCGGCGCATCTTTTTCTTTTCTTGATAGCGCATGTAGTTTACATTATCCGGAACCTCCGTTTGATGGGCGAGTTCATGAAGGTCGTCGGTGATCTTTTTCGGGGCGCAGTCCTCTCGGGGTGGGCGCACAGGCGGTGCGGGTCGTACCTTTTTCATCAGAATCAATCGACGTACCACCTTGAGCGAGAGACGTTGAGGGAGGTTGAGGACGATCTCCATGGAGGGGTGTCGGGGCAGTTCATCCTCGGTATGGTGGTCGGTGGTGGGGTGCCAGAAGGCGAGGGTGCCCCCCACGACGAGACACTCCGCAGCGAAGAGGACCAAGTCGAGCACCATCTCATGGGTGTTGTAGGAGGAGAGTCTCACCCCTGTCTCCTCGGCCTCCACCTTCTTTCGTGGCTCTCGTAAACCGTAGGGCGGGTCGGTGACAATCGCATCAAAGAAACCATTCCCGATCGTGTGCCAGCTCTGCTGCCAGGCAGAGAAGTTCATCCTCGCCCTCTCCGGCAGAGGTAACCCATACACTTTGAAGTTGGTCCACATCTCCGGTAGCTCCCTCTCCTCCGGGGTGAGCGATGCTAGCTGGGCCTCGGTGTAGTGGGCAAAGGCCAACTTCCGTTGCTGCATCAGCTGTGGACTGGTTTTGCCTTTATTGGTGCCGGCCCTCATGGCTCTTCCGTCGGCGTCGGACCCCATCGTCCGAGCCCCGTAGTGGGCGGCGGCTACTAGAATACTCCCAGTGCCGCAGAAAGGGTCGAGCACAAGGTCGCCCTTCCTCACGGAGGCGAGGTTGCACATCAGTAGGGATTCCTCGGGGGGCATGGAGGTGGTACCGATGTACGGACGGCGGCGGAGGTCATACCGGAGGAGGGAGTCGCCGCGGGTGGAGGGTGCGAACTCGATGGTGTGCAGCACACGGAGCACCTCTCCATCCAGGCCGCCAGTGTTGGGGTCCCGTGGGGCATTCTCTAGGGCGTGTTGAATCCACACCGTGTAGTGCTGATCGGGGTGGTCATAGTCGATGGGGCGGTCGGAGGCGATGGGTCCACTCTCCACCATCCGCTTTATTATATCGCGCTTCACGTCTCCACTGTATCGCTTCCCAATCGTTTCGACGTGATAGCAAAAGCTCCCACCGAGGAAGCGGGATTCGTCCTCCCCCTGTAGGAGGCTATCATCGCCTTGTTGGTGTCTTTGGTAGAGTCGCTCGAGGGAAAGGGCGGCGTGCAGCAGAATGTAGACCGCCTTCAGCAGTACACACCGTGACACGACGGACTTTAACCCCTCCGTGTCTTCACACTCGAATACTAAAAAATGATCCGTTTCCTTTTCAAAGAGAAAGTGATATTCTGTTTTATCCGGGTCAAGAGGAGTGACGGACACGTTGAGGTGGCGAGCGGTGGTGAGGAATTCTGAAATACGGAACCCGGAAAGCGACGCAGTGGACGCGAACACGGCTACAAACAACATTTTTTTTCTCTTCTCACTCACTATTATATTCGTACGGGACTTTTCCCTTTCGTTCTTGATACTATTGAAAAAGTGCTTCTGCTAGAAAAATGAAAGGAAAGGTAACACTTTTTTCTTCTTGACCACCACTCAGATTAACTTCCACACCCTTCTAAAAGATGTACGACAAAAACATAAAAACAAAATCAAAACTCCACGCTTGTGACGTACATGGATTACTTATACAGCTATACATCAATACTGGGGACCTCTTCCCCTTCTTCATTCGATCAGCTACCGTACAAAGAGGCCAGCCTGGGGTCCTCCGAGAGCCGTTGAGCTAGTTGGGCGTACTTCTCACTAGCCAACGTAATGTGCTTCGACAGTCGCTCGTCCAGTACCTTCATTCTCCATGTGGCCTCTTTACAAAAGATCGCGAATTCTTCTGCTTCACTGTTTCCGTCAATCGCCGCGGACTCTCCACCCTTTTGAAACGCAGCCTGACGTCGGTTGAACTCTTCCTTCTCTTTATCCATCCGATTCTGCATAATGCGCCCCCGCTGAATGAGACGTTCCTTCAGTTCCAACAGTGCTTCATCACGAACCTGCTTCGCCTGGTCGGCGGTGAGGCGCACGTTAAGATAGTTGCCGTCGAATCCACTGGGGAGGTCCATCTTGGCGATATAAGGAGCCAAGTAGTCTTTACGAGACTCCTCACGGCGAGCCGCCTCGGCCAGCTTGCGGGCGCGCTCCGCCTCCGTCTCGAGAGGCCGATTGCGCAGTGTATCGTAGCTGCTGAGCACCGGTACCACCTCCGCCTGATCACGGTCCCGTCGCACGAGGATGTCAAACATTTCGTCCAGCTTCTTTCGTACCTCAGAGAGACACGCCGCCTCTGTACCCACCAGCCACTTCCGTTCATGGTGCAGATCCAGTTCACTGGGCGGAGGGACTCCGGGCATCGTTACCACCTTCACTGGAGGCTCCTGGACCTTCTTGGATACCGACGAGGCGATGTAGTCTTCGACGTTGGAGGAGGCCTTGGTATACACGCGTGAGGGACGGATAATGCTGTTCGGAGGGTAGTGAAACAGAATAGTCATCTCACCGACTGCGCCGGTGTGGGCTGGAGGCATTGTGAATTTTATTTTATTAATATCATTCTCCGCTGGTACACTGGGGTTGCGGGTGTATTTTTGACTTATTTGTATGGGTTCCAAACGGGGATATTCTTTTATCTCTTTTAGCCCGGAACCGACACCGGTAAGAACAATGGCGAGGTGAATGTTGGCCTCCCGACTGGTTCTAGGGCGATCATACACGGCACTTCTTTGACATAAGTGGTCTGAGCGCATTTTGTATAACTCTCTACTTCGGTGAAAAGTTTGTTCATCGTAAAACACGTCTAGTCTTTGGTATAAGCCGTCATCTCTGGATTTCCAGTAAAATTTCATACAACGTTCTTTTCCAGGCTGGTAAATAAATTCCCTAAGCCCTTCAAAAGATGCATCCTTGGTTCTTCCCCTGTCATACCATTCGTGTAATAGTCGATAAGGAGGGATAGTCACGATAGAAGGGGCCGAGGCCACTGTTTTATCTTGTGGCAGAATCCGTCTGCGGCGGAGTTTATCTGCACGGTGCTTGAAAAACACAGTGATCTCTTCGCTGTCACGATATAATTGATCGGCGAATCTGACCTCCTTTACACGCAAATCTGGTTGGGAGTATTCTGCATAAAGGCGCACTACCGCGTCTGCGTACTCGATTTCTTTCTGTCCACCTGGATACCTGGATTCGTACTGTTGTTGGCTTAGTGTCAGTTCACGTCCCCATGAAATGGGAACCGTAACACCAGGCTTCCAATGATCATCCGGCGAATCTACCGGAGCTTCAGTTGGATTATAAGTCCTCGCGCGGGTGGTCAAGCCTAATATATTGGATTGCTGAGTATTGGTGAGAGGGTCCACTTCCTCCGTATCGTTGGTATGCGGGAACACACCTTCCCACTGCGACGCATCTTGTAAATCCACCGATAGTGTGCTCACCACAGTCTCCGGGTGAAGGTTGACCCAGTACATTTTGTGGTTAAACACAGATTCTACTCCAGTGTAAAAATGATCGGCTTTGTGGACGGGGAAACTTTTTCCAGTGGTTGGCTCAATCATAATTGGTTCCTTTACAGATTTTTTCCCACCCGGTAAAACCATAACCCAACAGTGAGCTGCTTTATATTTAGGAGCCTCCACCTTTTTTGCCGTGCTTCCTACTTTTGATCTTGGCTCTTCGTTCACGTCAAAATTGTATTGTGGATCCGGATCGGTTACTTGCCGTAAAACATTTTTCTTCTTTATGAGCACAGCATATTCGTCTTCGACTTCTGGCTCTGGTTCTTCGTCTTCATCGGAGTTGTACTCGATTGGTAAGTCATCTTCCCACACTTCACCCGTCAAATCGTTCAGGCACACGGTATTATTGGCGTATCCGACCACAACATAACTATTGTACCCAGCCCCTAACAGAAGTGAGCAGAGTATAAAACTCAATTCGAAGCAGTTACCTATTTGCCACTGCAATGCTGTACTGGGCGAAATTAATTGATTAGGTAGTTTACTCTTTCTGTCGTCATTTTCGTCTTCGTACACGGAAATATCGTACAATGGTTCGTAGGTCATGTAGTTGGCAACATAGCGACTTATATTCTCAAGGTCAAAGAGCTCGTCGTACTTTAAAACCGTAGGTCGAAGATAGGTACATATCATCTTTCTTTTCCCACACTCATTCAAGGCAGTGAGAAGCAAGGGCCTCCGGTCGGGGAAAAATTTATGAAACTGAACGCTGAAATTGTCTACGAATTCCACAAGCCTTTCTTCGGAGTGATTATTGTTTACATAGGATTGCGGGATGTTAGGATTACTTCTAAAAGCTGAAATTCTTTCATCTCTTCGCCGGGTGAAGAGTTGAGACATAATTTTCTACTCTTTTGTATTTAATTACAAAATTATAACAGTGCAAAAAATTTATGGAAAGTACTTGATATCCCGTCAAAGCAACGACGACAACAACAACAAACTTTTCAAAAATAATAAAAATGTATGGAGAGAAACAAAGTACTTAAGGTTTGTCAATAATACTTCCAGAAAAATGAACGAAAAACTTTTACAAGCTGAAGTGCTATATTCAAGTTTCGTTAAATAAGGAATGTTAAATACTGTAAGTCCATAAAATCGTATAAAAGGTTTTTTCCCTTTTCCCTAAATTTATTAAAAAAAACCCACAGCCAATTGTTACTGTTACTGCTACTAACCTACAAATCCTGGGGTCTAGCGATAAGAACAGTTTCGTAGTTCTTTCGGGTGTATAAATCCCAGTAGAAAATGCCCCAAGCGGCACTGCCCACACACAGGAGAACACAGTAGATGGGGGCAACTGTCAACAAGTTGACGTAGTGGGGCATGACAAGCTTTCCTTTTAAAGTTTTCGGGGTAAATTCCTCGTAGTTCATAAACGCTGCTTCATTACGGGCGCCGACTTCAGCACCTTTGGCACTGCTCTTGTACTCAAAAGAAGAGCGAGTGTGCTCAACCATGACGTGGGGCTTGAACTCACTGGCATATTTTTCAGCTTCCAAACGCTGAGAGACGTCTTTCTGACGAACCTTGTCGCGAAGAAGAGCACTGCTGAAAAACACTGAGGCAGCGCGTAAAGTGACGTTTCTTTGCATTCTTTTTCTTTATTTTATTTTTTCCTTTCTTTGACGGATACGAATAAATAAAAATAATTATGCAAATAGGAAGGAGAAGAAATATAAAAAGCGGAGCAATTTCAGAAATAAATTAACAAATCTTTAATATAATAAAATTTAAATAACAGATTCATCAGGGTTGTATTTTTAATTTTAGAGAAATTTTATGAATAGGATGTCGATCAAAATTCACCTAAAGGTAAAGAAAAAAAAATCCCCGCTTTAATTAGGCTTCTTACCTCTTCTTTCCTGCCGACTTTTCTTTTTTCAGTAATTAGTTTAAAAGTTTATTGAAATATTGACGGAAAAATCACGACTTGGTGTATTCATAATAAAGATCAGCAATCCTTTTCCCAAATTTTTTAATTTGAAAAAAATTAAAAACAATAAATAAATTATTTGTGAAGTGCTTTTGAAGCTGACGTAGAAACTGCGTTAAATACGGATAATGCTTGAGCAGAAAATGTTGCCGGGTCCCCCACGGGTTGAGACATGACCACAGTGTTAGTTTCTTTCGCAATTTCACCAAACTTCTCAATGTACAGTTCAGCAACACGCAGTGCGACTGCTTCGTTGCCATTTTCGGATTTTTTCAGCTGCTCGGCAACCACAGAGATATTTTCCGCTACCGCTTTGGCTCTTATACGAGTTTGGTCAGCTTCGGCTTCGGCTTTTCTCAGAATGGCGTACTTGTGAGCATCGGCCGCTAGCTCACGCGCGGATTTTAAACCATTGGCTCTATTTATTTCCGCGACTGCGTCTCCCTCACTTTGGAGAATCAGTTTTCGTTTGTGCCTCTCTGCTTCGGCCTGGAGATCCATGGATTGACGGACGAGATCACTCACAACGATATCTCTAATTTCATATCTCTTGCACTCAATTCCCCACTCACTGGCTTCCCTTCTTAGGACATCAACAATATTTTTGTTAAGATTTGCTCTTTCGTTAAAAAGATTATCTAGCGTCATTCGCCCGATTTCACTTCTCATAGTTGTCTGTGCAAGGTTCATCAAGTTCCAAATGGGATTCTCAATATTATAACTAGCCTTCTGAGAGTCGACAATTTTTAAGAAGAGTACTCCGTCTATCTCAACCACAACGTTGTCAGAAGTAATCGCCGATTGGTTTGGGATTTCAAATCCCTGCTCCTTTACGTTATAATGATATTTAATTTGATCAATAATGGGAATTACAATCCAAAACCCAGAATCGAGAATTTTATGGAATTTACCCAGTCTTTCTACCACATATTCATGACCTTGAGGAACGATATTGATTATTTTGTTGATAGGCACGGGTTCAACAAACATTGAGGGACTCGACGGTTTTGATTTGCTGCGCATGGGAGTCGCTCTTGAAAGATCAGAACTGTTAGTTGAATGGGAGGCCGCTTGGGAGCCATAGGCCTGAAGAATAAATTGAGCTCTTCGCATGATTTGTTAACGGGCTATTTTGCTTAGATTTTTTATTTTTTTTAATTCTTCAGTGAAAGGCAGGGTGAAAAGTAAAAAAAAAGGAGGAGGATTTATTTTTTGTTCAAGTGTGGGATTTTCATTCCTTCTTTTGGGCCCTGGGGCGCTTGGCTTGGGCGCGCAAGGGGGTTGGTTGTGGTCTTGCCGCAAGGCGGCCCTGGCGCTTTCCATCCCTCCGGGAGGGGGCCGCCCGCTGGCTGCGCGCCGAAGCCCGCCGCCAAGTTACCCCCGCAAGGAAATAATTGGGGCCACCGCCCGCCCTAATGAGGCGACATCCTTAAGGGGTCGCCTCGCTATGTTCAGTGGAAAGGCAAAGGCCTGCTTTACCTGTTTTGCTTTTTTTTTTTAGAGCTTAAATATTTTGAAGGTGAACCAGGAACACATCTATTTCATTTTCCTTCTTTTTTTTTTTCTGTCTTATTTGTACAGTTACTTAAAGCTAATTTTTTTTTTAATTCGTATAATTTTAAATTTTAAATGTCCAAACTCCTTTTTATCGACGGCGAAAAGGCAAGAAGTGCCTTACCAATGGGTTTGCTGCTGGAGTCTTTAAAGGGCGCCTTTAAGACCGGTTGCGAAGTCCCCCTCCGTCACAGCCACATTATCAACAACGGAAGCACTCTTCTGATGCCTGCGTGGGACAAAAAGTACTATGGCCTGAAGACGGTTAACATTTTCTCCGAGAACGGCAAGCGTGGACTTCCCGGCCTCCATTCCACCTTCCAACTCTTTGACGCCCAGACCGGTAAGCCACTTGCTGTTATTGACGGCGACACTATTACCTGCCGTAGAACTGCTGCCGCTGCTGCACTCGGCGCCTCTTTCCTGGCTCGTGCTGACAGCAAAGTTCATCTTCTTGTTGGTGCTGGCCGTGTTGCCTCTTTGATTCCGGAGGCCATGAAGGCTGCGCTTCCTGGGTTGGAAAAATTCCTTGTTTGGAATTATATTGAAGAGGAAGCCACCCGTCTGGTCGAGTCTCTCAAAAAGCAGGGATTTAACGCTGAAGTCTGCAAGGACCTAAAGGAGGGCTGTGGAAAAGCTGATATTGTTACTTGCGCGACCCTTTCTCGTAAACCCCTCGTTCACGCAGAGTGGTTGAAGCCAAATTCTCATTTGGACCTTATCGGCAGCTTTACCCCTGCTATGATGGAAACGACACCTGAATGCTTTGCCAATGCTGCCGTTTACGTGGATACGATGGAGGCACCAACGAAATCGGGTGACCTTCTGGAAGCCTTCAAGGCTGGCACTTTAAAGAAGGAAAATATTGTCTCAACCCTCGAACAACTGTGCAGAGGCGAAAAGAAGGGGAGATCTTCTAATGACGGAAGAACTGTGTTCAAGGCTGTGGGTACTGCTTTGGAAGATTTGGCTGCCGCTGTTGTGGCGTTTGAAGCCGTTTCTGGGTCAAAGCTCTAAATTCGCTCTAAATCTTTCGAATCAACACTTTTTTAGTTTATCTTTAATAATATGAAGCGCTTTTTTTTCTTCTTTTTTCTTTTACTTATTTTTTTTTTTATTACTTTCTAAACGTTTATTGTTAAATAATAAAAAGGAATAAATAAAAGGAAATTCGTGACCTTTTTTTTTTTTCACCTTTTAGGACTAATAGGTACCCCCTTTTTTTTATTGCTTAATATCAAGAATTTATGTATATTTTTTTAGTACTTCAATTTTTGAGAAATTTTGCTTTATCCTTTCTCTTCTTTTTTTCTTTTTTTCTTTTATATTTTTTTTTTTCTTGTAACTTTGCTTTATATTTATTAGCGTTACCATTTTCACAATGTCTATGCGGTTCTTCTATGTTTGCCTGCTGGTGATCTTTCAGATTTTATTTGCTTCTGATGTATTTTGCAAACCAATCCGAATTGATCTGAAACGTCGCTTTACAGTTGCCGAGGCGATCCGAATGGGACTACCGAGAAATGTTTCTCGTCCGTATTTAAGTGAAACTGGAAAGGTCATCATCCATGATTTCATGGGAGTGCAGTTTTACGGACAGATTTCTATTGGAACACCTGCTCAAAATTTTGAAGTAGTGTTTGATACCGGAAGCAGTAACTTATGGGTGCCTGCTTCCAACTGCTCTCTTTCCTGTCTCCTAAAGACCCGCTACAACCCGACAAAGAGCTCCACCAACCAAGCAGATGGAAGAAAATTTGAGATCATGTATGGCAGTGGACCTGTCAGTGGACATCTTATCACTGATGCTGTCTCCATTGGAGGGTACTCTGCGCCGTCTCAAGGTTTTGCGGGTATCACTGATGCATCTGGTCTTGGCCTTGCGTATGCTATTTCTAAATGGGATGGTCTTTGCGGAATGGGGTGGCCCAGCATTTCTGTCGAAGGTATCGAACCTCCCTTGTTTTCCATAACCAAGGCAAATCCAGGTCTTCGACACCAATTTGCGTTTTACCTTTCGAAGGAAAGTGGAACTGACGGAGAGCTGCTTATTGGAGGTTACGACCCTAATCACTTTACGGGTGATTTGGTCCGGGTTGACCTTTCCACAAAGACTTATTGGACCGTTAATATGACCAGCGCAGTGTTGGGAACTACCACCTTGTCTTCCTATGTGACTGCAATTGTGGATTCAGGTTCCTCAGTCATGGTAGTACCCACAGACGTTCAAGAGCAAGTTGTACAACTTCTCGGCGCGACACCAGTCATGAATGGACAATATTCTGTACCCTGCTCTTCTTTGCCTCAGTTACCCAATTTAACGTTCAACATTGGAGGTGCTGAATGGGTCCTTTCCCCCGAAGACTACATCATTTCCGACTCTGGATCCACGTGTATTGTTGGAATGATTGGAATGGATTTGCCTGCCCCAATCGGCCCAGCTTGGATTCTGGGAGACAATTTTATGAAGAAGGTTTATGTGGTCTTTGACGCCGATGATGCTTCTTTGAGCTTCGCGTACGCCAAGTAAAAATCTTTTTTTTTCCCTTTAGCTCTTCTTCTCAAAGCGAGAGAAGCAAAAAACAACAGCAACAACAACAACAAAGGAGCATTGCTCAAGTCTGTTTTCTTTCCATTTTTTTTTTACCCATAAACGTTTAGTTTCTGGGAGCGAGTGAGCGAATATTGTACTTTTTTTAAAAAATTATTTTATATATTTGTATAGTGACATCAACTCCTTTTCACTACTTTAAACTGAGTACCCCTTTTCACTCTTTTCACTCTTTTCACCTTTTTTTTATTTTTACTTTCTAGCTGACAAAATGTCGTCGCAATTGGCGCTCTTCGCTGGGGCAGCGGCGGGTACCATCCTTTTTCTAAATGTTGTTCTCAAACCGCAAACGTTCCGTATTGTGATGAGAGGGATTGCAACAGGCGTCGTCATTGGAGGAACTGTTACTTTTATCAATCACGTCAGGAAGCTTTCTATTAAAGCTAATTATGTCCCCTTGTCCATTTCGAAACCGAAACTTAATTTTGAAAAGATTCAACCGATTATATACAGCCATTTGTCCACAGAATACGAGGAAAGAGGAGAATTGGACCTGGGTGAGGAGCACATTACAGTCCAGCCGAATGTGTTCGCCCAGATAGGGGTGATTGATGTACCCGGGATTCGGTATATGTGGGTTAAACACATTCTTCCTCTCATACGAGATACCCTTCACCAGTCGAATCTGGAAGATATGAGTTTGGCTGACCGAACGATTGAAGAGGGAGTTGTGTTTTGTGACATTGGCAGCGGGGTAGGCAACGTTTGTCTACAGATACTGACGGAGACAAATTGTAAGAAAACGGTGGGAGTTGAAGTAATTCCGTCTCGGCTCAAGGCTTCAGTGATTGCCACAGAAAAGGCAAAGAAGTTATACGAGGAGGAATTTCAAGACAAGGAAGCCGTCTGGATTCAGGACGACTTGGCGAACTGCGCGGATAAGCTTAGAAAGGAAGGAGTCAACGTGATATTTACTCACTCTTGGATGTTTGACGACAATCTGATGAAAATCCTGACAAAAGTGGTTGCGGAAGTCCCCACGGTGAAGTGTGTGATTAGCTCCAGGAAGCTTGAGGAAAACGAACTGAAGAAGACAAACTTAAAATTTAAATCAAAGGCATATTTTTCGGCAGATTGGAATGACCGGGCACCTTTTTTTGTTTACTCGGCAAACGAGTGACCGTGTGACCCGTTATAACCCCCTTCGTAACTTCATTTTCACATTTTTTTATTATTTTAACAAAAGGAAGGTGTTATCTTTAATTATATACAAAACTTTTACATTTTTTAATTTTTATTTACTCAGAACGAAACAGAATGGAATTCTTTGGTTTATTCGTTTTTTTTTTCCAATTTCTCTGAATTTTCCCTCTTTTCTTATCTTTTCTTTCCCCCCTTCACACGATAGAATTTCATTAGCTTTAATTTTTATTTTCTCCCGAGTGTAATGTTTGGCAAAGTGACTCCTGAGCAGAAAGCTGCCCTCAAAAAGAAGTTTGAGAAAATGTATGGATCTGGCGAACAGCCCGCTGCCCCCCCACCAGCACCCCCTGCAGAAAAATCGGATGACGAAGATGAAGACTACACCGAACTACCTCCCCGTCACGTTCAGAGTCAACAAGTCGCTGAAGAAACCCTCAGGGTAAACGCCAAAAGCGACTTTGTGGAGATCACCAACATCCGTCTCTTCACCATTGAGGACCTGGACCTCAATACTTTGACCGAATGCACTACACTGTCCCTTCGTAAGAATCTCATACACGAACTTTCGCCACTCCCACTGCACCTGGCGAACCGCCTCGTAGAACTGGATCTCTTTGATAATAAGGTAAGAAAAATAAGAGACTTTTTCGTGTCTGCGACGGTCCCAGAAGAAGGGGAAGAGGGAGCGAATGCCGAAGGAGAGGAGGGGAAGAAGGTGGAGAAGGAGGAAGACAAAAAGGAGGTGGAAGAGGAACCAAAGAAAGAGGAGAAGAAAGAGGAACAAAAAAAGGAGGATACAAATGAAGGAGAGGAGGGGAAGGAGGACAAGAACGAGGAAACAGAGCAGGAGGAGGAGAAGGTGAAGGGTCCGAAAATGGTGAAACATCTCTATGACCATCCCTTTTCCCATCTCCGCAAGTTAGACTTGAGTTACAATCAGATAAAGCACGTGTCTGGGCTGGAGAGTCTGGCAGACACACTGAAGGAGCTGTATCTGGTGGAGAACAAGATCAAGACAATAGAGGGACTCGATGCGTTGGTCAACCTGGAGCTGTTAGAGTTGGGGGGTAACCGCATTCGGGAAATCGGCGATGGACTGAAGCACTTGGTGAATCTGAAGCAGTTATGGATCGGCAAGAACAAAATTTCCTCCATCGGCACTTCGCTTCTGACGCTGTCCAAGCTTGAGCTTCTCAGCTTGCAGGCGAACCGTCTCCTCAAGATTGAACCAGAGTCCTTCCCAGACGGGACACACCCTGTCCTCCGCGAGGTCTACTTCTCCGAGAATGGCATTGAGAAAATTGAAAACTTGCCACTTCATGCTGCCAAAATCGTCGACTTCAGTTTCAACCCCATTAAAGAGATCAACAACGTGGATACCATCAATGTGGAGAACATGCCAGTACTGGAGGAGTTTTGGCTGACGGATGGAAAAGTAGACGACTGGGGGGAGGTCACCAAGCTGGCTCCCTTCTCCAAGACGCTCAAAACGGTGTACCTCGAACGAAACCCCATCGAGCACGATCGTCGTTATCGTGACAAGGTGTACCGCACCCTTCCTTTCCTGTTGCAGATTGACTCCTGGCCGGTTGTCAATAAAGAGAACCCCGAGGCCGATCGCTCGATTCAGAGGAAAGGGGATTTAAAGCCAGGGGAGACCAGTGGTAAGGTGATGGGGGGTAAGCTACCCGCCGTCGCACAGAAGGCGGAAAAGAAAGAGGAACACAAAGATGCCAACGAGGGGGTTGCACCAGAAAGCGGGAAAACCGATGACTAAAAAAAAGGACAAAAAAAAAAAAGGAGAGAAAAAAGGAATAAAAAAAAAGGAAAGAAAAATGAGTCTTATCCACGATGCAGCTCTCTATTTCATTATTCTAAAAGTGCTATTCACACACTCCTTTTTTTTTTTTATTTTGTTGTGAAGTTTTTCTATACTTGTGAAGGCTTCACAGTATATTATTTCCCTGTGGAAAACAAATGTCTGTTGTCAGATTTGCTGGTACACTATGTTGAGGCCTTCAAAAGTCTATTAAATAGAACGTAATCAATCTGGAGATATTCCTCATCTCCTCTCCTTTTTTTTTTCAATGTTTTCTTCTCTTTCTCCTCTTCCTTTTTTCTTTCTTTGTTGTCCTAGAAAACTAATAGTAAGTTAAAAAAGGACGCTATACTTTTCCTCACATCCACTACCACACAATGGCCGCCCACCCCGATATTCTGAAGATGCGTGATCAGCTAAAACCGATCCTCGGTGAGCTCCAAGCCCTGGGCGAGAAGAAAGGAAAGTTGATCGACTCCCGCCGCCAGCTGGACGGTCAAAAGAATGAGAACGAGTTGGTGTTGGAGGAGATGGGTAAGATGGAGGAGGGGGCGATGGTGTACAAGCTCATCGGCCCCGCTCTAGTCCCGCAGGATCAGGCGGACGCAAAGAATGTAGTCAGCAATCGGTTGGAGTACATCAATGGGGAGCTGAAGCGCACCGACGCGAGTATTTCAGAGGTAGGCCGCAAGGAGACGGAGCTGGAGGGGAAGGCACGTCAGCTGTACCAGAAGATGTTGGATAGACAAGCAGAGTTCCGTCAGCAGCAGCAGCAGGCGGCCCAGCAGTCTGCTGCCGAGTAATATATATATATATATTAAAGAATAACATAAAATGAAGTAGCAACGGACAGAAAACAGTAGGAGGGGAGAACACTCACTTGGAGAGAGATGAACTACATTTTCTTTATTAAATAAATAAATAAAAAATAAACCATTAAATAGGTTGTGTAGTGTTCGGGATGAATAGTTGACTTTTTGGTGTTGAATGGTTGTTTTTCTTGATTGTCTTTTTTCATTCTCTCTCTTTTTTTTAAAAACAACAACAACAACAACAGTAAGAGAAGTAAGCACACATTTTTTTCCCAAAGAGCGAAAGAAAAGAAAAAAGAAGCGAATCTCTTTAGTTTTTTTGCTCCACTAACCTTTTTTTTTCTTTTCCAATATATATATATATATAAATAGAAAACAAGTATGGCGGAGCGGGAGGATTGGATACGCTCTCAGGCGAAATTGTGGACGGAGGGAGTGTCCAGCCGTCCTAGCGACTCTCAGCCCACTGTGACAGAGAGCCTTGACGAGGAGTTTGACCCTCCTAGCACCGTAACCCCCAGTAAGGGCCCAGCGGAGAGCCCCTGTGAGGTACTAATACGTGATATCCTAGATCAACTCACCGGCGGGGAGGTCCGACCCAGTCCCTCCCTCGAGGAAAGTTTATACACCATCGCTACCCAAATCAAAGGCATCCGTCAGGTACTACCGACCATGCTGCTTCAACAGGACATCGCCGCCCTTCCCCTGAACCGCATGGCTACCGCGATTAAGTCCGCCTGGTCGGAGCGAACCGCCTTGGCGGAGGAACAGAAGCGAAACTCCGCGCTGACCCAGATGATGGATATGCTAGAGGTCTATGGTAGCGCCAGCTCCCCGGACGAGGCGGCTACCCTACTGAAACAGGTGTTGAGGCAGCTGGAGGAGCTCAAGCGAGAGCAGACCGAGTTCAACCACCTGGTGCGACGCTACGAGGACCTCGCCACCTACCGTCTCCGTCAGTATGGGGAAGTGCAGCCGCCCTCGATGCGGGAGGTGCTGGAGTCGGCAATGAGAGGGGGTAGTGGGGAGGAAACAGAGGACGCCGGGTACATGACGGTGGAGGAGAGAATGAAGGCACCCGTATGGTTAGAGGAGCCGCTTCAGCGTCTGCAAAGGACCCTCTTGGAGGCGCCCCTTGGAGAGACCGCCGCTGCTTCACTGTTCACCGCGAACGCCACTGAGACGAGAGAGACCGTAAATCAGCTGATCGAAAAAGCCATCCAACACGTCCAGTCCCACTCAGCTCCCATCCTTCAGGAGGAGCTCGCCCAGAGCTGTCTCCGCCAGGTGGCGCAGGCCTTCCCTATCCCAGTCGCGAAAGAGTTCCGGCTACAGCAGCAGAGGGACACCCCTACAGAGGAGCTGTTGGAGCGGGTCCTGGACGCACTGACTAGCATGTCTCAAACGGAGGATAAGAATATATTTGTAGCCAACAGCATTCACCGCTCTCTCTGTCGTGCCTTTGATTTCCCCATTACAGAGCAAGACACTACTTTTCATACGGTATCAGAGTCACTGGAGCGGGTGGAGAAGGTGCTGCTGGAGCTGTCCACACGGATGGATTCGGGGAAGGTGGGGGAGGCGCGGCTGGTGGGTCTCTTGAGTACGGCGGTGGAGGAGCTGGCGCAGCTGCTTCCCATGATTGGTACGACCACCGTCCCTGATGTGTCGATACGGGTCAAACCCCCTACACAGGATATTTTAGAAATGATTTACATTCTGCGGGGGAGACTGGTGGAGTGTGCGCAGCAGCAGCGGCAGCAACAACGGTCTGCCACGCCTCACTCCCGCGTGGTGGAGCGGAGTTGGACAGAGGCGAGCGGTATGTACGGGGCGTCAGTAGGGGCGTTACTGCGTGAGATTCAACTACTGCTGGTGGTGGATGGATCCGAGGGTAAAAAAGAGGAAGGAGGGATGGACATGGCAGAGACCTCGTCTCCCTCTCTCCCTGCAGAGCAGTTCCTGTCGGACCTAGTGGAACGGCTGAGATTCATTAAAGGGAGGGCGAGCAAGCAGTCCCAGGCCGTGTCACTGTCCAAAGCAAAAGTAGAAGCCGCCAACCAGAAGGTCACTGCGTATGCAAAGAAAATGAAACGGATTACCACACTGGTCGAGTCCCTCACGAAAGCGCTCCAGGTGGACCCCCCAGCAAACCCGATGGAGGGAGGAGAAAAGGACGGCGCCCGTGGTATCACGGAGGGTAATGTGGTGGAGGCACTGAGGCGGTTGGAGGACAGGATCAGTGGGGACGACGCACTTCGAGAGAGGAGTGAGGTGTCCAAGGAGCTGGAGCGGATGCGGGAGGTCGAGATGAGGTGTGCGGCGGACGCGGCGGCGTTTAAGGAGGCATTAAAAGTGCTTCTCCTCCGCCTCGCCGAGTACGGACGACTTATCAAAATGACACTGTTTCTCTTCGGGACAGACGAAAAGTCAAAGGACGAGCTACTAGAAGAAATCCTCGACCCTGAAAGAAAAGACGACGACGATGGCGAGTACACGGAGAAAGTGTTGGCGACGCTTATCCAAAAGTACGCAAGATGGTCGAAACGATTGCAGGAGACGACAGAGGATCACTTGTATGCTCAACAAAAGATTATGAAGTACATCACCGCCGTCGGGCGGTTCTTTTCCTCCTCCAACAGGGACAGCAAGCCTCTCCCCAAGTTGGCGGATGTCAACCTCATTGATATTGACACCTGTCTCATTAAGTATGCCGATGTTATTTTACCCGCCCTGGACTCCGCAGTGAAGCGGGTGGAGGGCGCTGACGGGCGAGAGACATCCGCGTTGGAGGGTTCCAAAGAGGAGGAGCGGAATAAAGAGGCCTTAAAGGCACTGGCTAAACAGTCCGACGGTCTTCCTTACGATCACCGCCTCGCGACGCTTCACGAGATTGTGTCTCGGCTCAACACCATCGTCATCTCGCTCCTCCAGGTACACTACACCGCCATCCCTACCTCTACCAAAGTCCGCTCCTCCGGGACAGTCGATTTGATCTTTGATGATGAAGAGCTGAACGCCAATTTCATTGACCTAGACTTGGAAAAACTGATTCAAGTGTCCACGGCGGCGGCGTCATCATCGGAGAGGTTTACCCGGGATACAGAAATTGGGTCTAGCCCTACCGTGGTCAAGAGCTCTCACACAGAGGACAACAACGACCTCATTCTCAAGGTCACCACCAAGAATTTAGAGTCCCTCGTCCAGTGTATTAAAAAGTTTAGTTCCAATCACAAGTTCTCCGCTATTTTGATTCAGAAAGACATGGATAGTATTCAGCAGTTGATGGCTTCCATGCTAGAAAAGTTTAGTGAATTGGACATTGAGCGAATATCCGGGCAAGACAGGGGGGAACTCAAGGAGCTGTATACAGTGTTTAGTGAGCGATCCCAACAGCGGGGTTGTTACTTCTTCAACCGGCCGGGTGGGGAAGGACCGTGCCTGTGGGTTAGCGGCCTCAAACAGCTTAGTATCGCGTTCGATCGCCTGGTTGACCAGTTTTGCCAGCGAAATGAAAAAATCACCCAGTACCGGGAGCTCATCGACGACTCGATTGATCTTTGTTCCCTTTATATCAACTGGACCGAGAGGGTGACACTACCGGAAGGGCACGCCATCCCTCCCGACTTGGAGGTGTGTTGTGTAAGGGATGGAGCGATCCCTAGCGAGGCGTCTCGTAAGAGAGAACTCAAGGAGCAAGGCGCAGAGGCCAGTCCCCCCCTCCCACCTCGTCCGAGCGGCGGGGTCTCCAAGACACCGGCTGAGACGAAGGGAAGGGAGAACACCACCCTCCGTGGTCCTGTCTCGCACTTCACCCACGACGACGTGATACTGAAAGTAATGACGCACATGTTTCAGCTGGCGCAGGAGGCCGTACAGGAGAGGGAGGAGGCCGAGGCACACAGTGCGGCACTCTCCACCCCACGCTCCTCTGCGGCAGTGGCCACACGCCCCGATCCTCAGCTCGAGGAGGAACTACAACGGATGCGAGAGCGTATTTCACTGTTTGAATCCCGTTTTGAAACCCTTCTGAGGGAGCGAAAGACACTAGAGCAGGAGCGGAATCAATTCCAGTCGGAGGCGGCGTTAGCGAGGGCGGAGTTGAGGCGGTGGAAGAAGCAGGTGAATGACCTGGTCGAGGCCGGTCCCTCCCCACCCGCCCTCCTCGACGTCCCCACTCCAGCGAGCGGCAATCCTAACGCAGAGGTGGAGGGGATCACCCACACCGACTCCATCCCACCGCCCCTCCCGACCGCTCAGCAGCTTCAGTTCCACTCTGCCGCTAACACCTCCGCCGCGGGTAGCGCCGCCAACAGTATGGGCTACTCTTATCCCTACCACGGCGGGGCAGCTCCTCTGGGGGACAGTGCCAGCCCTCCCCCCGACCTCATACAGTACATGAAGACCCTTCAAGACGAGCTGCGCTTTGCCAGTCAGGTCACCCACCAGCCCCTTACCACTCCCTCTCCTGCTGAACTCCCCAGCAGGGCGCACCTCGACTTGGTTTCCACCCCACGTCCAGGGACGGACCGCGCCACCCTGCAGCGGATCCAGCAGCGGCTACAGGACCAGAGCCGCACCCCGTTGATGGTGACTCCTGTTACCAGCGCGTACGCCTCTCGCGTCCCTCCTGAAGTAAAATACACCCCAGACTCCTTCCAGGGAGATCCCTACGAGATGTGTGAGACGTATGTCCGCCGCCATCAAGAGCCCCTCCCTGCCGAGTTGGACGCCGCGCATCAGTACTTGGACGTCCCCCCTCGCCGCACCCCGTCTGCCGTCTGTCAGCGACCGCGACCGCGACAAGGGTCCTCCCGTACCCCTCTTCGCACCTCCCAGTACTACAGCTCGGATAAGGTGCCCCGCAAAGCCGCGTTAGACCAATCCCGTCCGTCCTCCGCCCTACGGAAGCGGCCTACCCCAGCGGGGGGAGAGTTCCTCCGAGGGGAGGAGGCCTTCTTTGACGACCCCTATCTGCATGCCCCCGCCGCCCTTCCTTCTCGTAGTGTTAGCGCCACCCTCCGTCGACCCAGCAGTCAACGTCCCTCTCCTCTCCGTAGTCGCCTGGGTGGGGGTGGTAATAGTAATAATAATAATAATAGTCCACCTCGTTTTGACGAGGCACTGAGGACGGTGCAGCGTCGGGTCGCACACGCGGGGGAGGAGGAGGTTGGGAACCCTAGCGAGAATCAAAGGTCACAAGCGCTGCGTCGGTTGGCGCAAGTGGTCGCCAACGCTCAGGTACGTGGGAACCCTTACTACTAAGATGGCAGGGACTGACCCTCCCTTCACCCACTCTATTACAGACATAGATTTTTCACTTTTTGTTTTATGATTTTCTGATTTTCCCTGTTTAACCATTTGTAAATTCATTTTTAGATCCGATAAAGAAAGATAGAATAATAATAAAAGAAACAAAGACTAAAAAATATTGTATGAATACCGAGTACGTCAGTCTCAGCGATAATTTTTTTTTTGTAAAAATAATAATAATAGATAGAAAAAGAAAACAAACACGTACTTTTTTTTTTGTCTCCGTTGTGTGTGTATGAGTGTTCAGTTCCTTTCTTTTCCGTTGACTATTTTTTTCCATTACCATTTTATTTCTCTCCTCCTATTTTTTTTTCTTTTGCTTTCTTCACACCGACAGTGAGAAACAAGAAATAACAAGGAATATCCGATGAGGCGAGCGGGTGTGTGCTGTGCCGTCGCTGGAGGCGTGTCGACTGGCCCTCGTCTCACTCCTAGGGGGAGCGTCTACCCGTTAGTAGCACTGGAAGCGGTAGGCATCACCTCCCTCCAACAGCCCCGCCGCTTCCGCCTCACCAATGCAAGCTCCCTCTCTGATGTTCGAAGCATGGCGGATGAGGTCAACGATAACACCAGCAAGTTGGTCTATTTGCGGCGCCGTCAGAAGGACGCGATCGCCTTCGCCGTGAAGGAGAAGGAAATACTCGCCGCCAAGGCACAGAAACAGCTGGAGGAGGAGGAGAAGCGGGCCCAGGAGGAGGAACGGTATAATGTGTTGATTGAGGAGGCGAGGAGTCTCGGAGGGGCGGAGGCGGCGGCGAAGATGAGAGCCAAATTAGATAAAGAAAAGGCCGATTATGTCCGCTCCGTCGACGCGTTCGGAGATAAATCCGTCCGCCTGCAGCACTCCTTCTCCGGTTTAGCCGACAATCGCGTGATTCACTGGTGGGAATACCTCTACTGGAATTATATTCGATACTTCTTCACGCAAGAACTTCTCATCGCGAAGGACCGCTTTGGCAACAAGTTCACCGTCACGTGGCAGTTTATTAAAGGGAGAGAGGAGCAGCGGAGGATGTACCGTAGGGATTCGAACAAGAAGCATCAGCCGTATGGGTCCCTGGCGACGGACGAGCGCCTGTGGGAGCGGTGGATGCGTGGTCACCGTGGGGACCCTCCTAGCGTGGCGGAGGAGGAGCACAACCGTAACTACAAGAAGAAGTTCTTTGGGGCGATGGTGTTGGAGAACGAAGAGGTGGAGGACTCGCTGATGCGACTGATGGCTCACATGAACCGCGCGCAGCAAACCTTTCAGGAGCTAGATGACGACCAGGTCTACGGGGATGCTCACCGTGCCCAGAAACCACTAAGAGACGCCGAACACAACCCGCACAATGAAGCACAGGCACGTGGGAAGAAGGGGGCGACGTGGACGATGGGCTTCGTCCGTGGGGACCTCTTCTACAATGAAGAAGAAACCCAAGTGATGCGAGAGGAGCTTGGGCACCTTTTTAGGAACATGGAGTGGCAGAACCTCGAGTATAAACGGCAGGTCCGCATGAACAAGCGACAGGACCCACAGGGTAAACCGGCGGAGGGGACCACCGACCCTAATGATCCGGATGGTGACCCTATGACTCACTACTGGGAGCGTACCGACCTCGGTATCCCGTACCACGATGCGGTGTCGGACCTCACAACCCCTGAGCTGGAGCGGCTGCACATTGAGGCGGACCAGCTGGAGGACGAACGGCTAGCGATACGCAAGGAGCTGGGGCTGTTGGACCTGGGGGATATACGAGAGGGCCGGGACCCCATCGACCGCGGCACCAAGGACGTCTTTACCCACCCACCAGTGTCGACTCGATGGAAGCCGAAGGTATGGGAGGAACCGTGGGGCTCTGGTAGCGGGAATAAACAGTAAATCCTCATGATAACCATGATGATAATAATAACAATAATAATAATAATAATAATGATCACAGTGATAAAGAAACAGTAAAGTAATAGAAATGGATAAGAAAGAAGATTATTGGAAAAAATAAAAAAAAAGTTTTTTTCGCTGCAGTAAGGATTGATGATGTTACGATGCGTTAACGTCACCATTTTTAGGTTGTGTGGGTGTATAGTTCTTAAATACTGACGTTTAATTTTTTTGTCTGTTCAACGTTATTATTACATATATTAATTACCTTTTTTTTTTTTATTTTTCAACACTTTGCTCACTGTAATACTAGGCTTCTTTCTCTCTCTCTCTACTACACTCACACACACTCTCTCTCTCCTTTATTTTTTTTCCCCATCTACCATATAATTTTGATCCCAATAATAATAATAATAATAATAATAATAATAATAATAATAATAATAGCTTAACAAAGAGACACCTATACATATATATATATATATATATACATATATATACACACACCTCTATGGACTCCAGCGAGTGCTACGGTAAAGGAGGGACTTGCTTCCATTCCTATCTGGACCCTTTTGTCGAATACAGCACCATCATCGGAGGCCATTTGGGTTACATTCTACTCGTCGTCATCCTTCGCCAGTGGATGAAGGGCCGCCCTGCATTTAACCTCAAGACGCCAATGTTAGTCTACAACGCCGTACAGGTGTGTCTGTCGGTGCTGATGACCGTCAACCTCGCCCCTTTCCTTCGCTTCAAACTCTTCAACCTCAACGGAAAGTTTAACGCCACGATTGAATTTTGGATTTTCGTCCACTACATCACCAAATACTTGGACATGTTTGATACGTTTTTCATGGTACTCCGTAAGAAGGAGGAGCAGCTGTCGCTTCTGCACCTCTACCATCACTTAACGATAGGTATGATATGGGGGGTGCTGCTTCACAACGGTATTGCCAATGGTACCGCCTTCTTCGGGGCCTGGATCAACTCCTTCGTCCACTCGCTGATGTACTTTCATTACCTGTACACCTCTCTCGGTTACACCAACCCTTTTAAAAAGTATTTGACACAGATTCAAATGTTTCAGTTTGCGTTGTGTATACTGCATGCCGTTCTCGCGGTGTTGGTGGACCGACAGATCCCTTTTCACTTTGCGGTTCTACAACTGTGCTACCACATGACACTGTTGTATCTGTTTTATAACTTTTATCGTTCCAAGATTGCAGTGTCCAAGAAGAAGTTACCCAAGAAAGAATAAAAATAGCAAAAACAAAACAACAAAATACCGACAACAACAAAAAAATAATAACAACAAAATTCTTTAAAGATGATTAAAAAAAAAGGAGGAAAGTGAGTGCGGCGGCGAGTGAGCTTACCATTTTACCTCTGTTTTTTTTTTTTTTGTTTCTTTAGTGTGTGGAGTGCAGCGAGAGGTATATATGTACTTACGAGTACTAAAACCACACGGAACACGAGCGTATTAATAAGAGCGAAAAAATAAATAAAAATATAAATATAAAAATGTCACACATTTACTCTTTTTTTTTTAAAAAATCAATATAATTAATTAGCGTAGTTAAATCGTATTAAATAATAAAAAACAACAACAACGTAAACTATTCGTTTTTTCCCCCTTTTCAAAAATAATAATAATAATAATACAGACTTTAATCAATGAAACACACACGTCAGTTTAGGGCGTGTGTGGTAAGATGAGTAAATTATGTTTTTTTCTTTCCATTTCCCCTTTTTTTTTTGTGCTTTCGTTTTATAATAATAATAATGAGTCGCACAACAACAATAACAATAACAATAACAATAACTATAACTAAGGAAGGAACAGGAGTAGCTGAAAATAAATAAATACAAAAAAGTAAAATACATACATATAAATATATATATAAATAAAAACAACAATGAACCGCATGCTAGAGAATGTCAATGATGCCCTGCGGGAGGCCTCCGCTTACTACTTTGACGGCGATGAGGAACTCCTTTTTTACCTCCTCCTCGTGACGCCGTTGTTAATCTTTGTCTTTTCACTTTCCCGATTCATCCGAAAGAAGGATGCTAAATACCGCTATGCTGCCGAGTACGACGCTGACCAGTACACCGGGGCGGATCGTGATTTTGTGACCTCCTCCGATGAGAGCGAGGTACCCGAGTATGAAATATCCATGGAGGAGCTGATGGAATCGGTAAAAACGATGAGTGAGAACGACCGCAAAAAAGAAAAACGATTGGAAAGAAGGAAAGAGGAGACACCAAAGGACAGGGAACCATCCCAAAAGGAAGAGAACGAAGGGATGGAGATCGATGGCAACGGTAAGGGGCAGTCCTCGGCACCCACTGACCCCACCCCCGCCTCTACTATCCGTAGACGACGACGGGAGGCCAAGAAGGAAGGTTGAACTAGTCTCCTACACGACGGAATTTTTTTTTAAAATTATTCTTTTATTAATATTTATATTCCCACACGAACTATGGAGAGAGAAAGAAAACAGAAACAACAACAACAACATCAACAAAGTTCGTATTTATTATTCTCAGCTTATTTCAGTGCTTGTCTGTAACCAACCGTTCCGTTATGGGTGGTTCTCTGACCTTTTTTTTACTTTTTTGCAATTTTTGTACTTTTATAGTTTAGTGGTGTAACTTCTCACATTCTTTTACTGTTACTTTTGACTTTTGTTTTACTTTTATATATATATGTGTTTTTTTATACTTTTGTCACTTATCATTCCTTTTTTTCCCCTCTTTCTCTCTCTTTGTAGAAAATGACAGTTTCCCTCCGTAATAGAAATATCTCCGATGTCACCAACCTCGGAGAGAAGTTACACGGAGTTCCTCCCGATATGCTGACAGTCGCTGAATCCATTGACTTGAGTCACAACCACATCTCCTCCCTTCAGCGATCCTTTACTATAGTGAGGAAGAAACCAGAGGAGAACTCCAACTCAAAAGATAGGAACCATCGATCACGGGAAAAGGATGGTAATAATAATAACAATGAGACTAGTCCTACGAGCGCGCTCGCCCCTTTAGTTTCTCTGAAGCATTTGTTACTGTCTCATAATGCGCTTCGTTCCTTAGTAGGGGTCACCCACACTCTCACCACACTTCTCGTTCCTTACAACACACTGGAGTCCTTGGTCGGCCTAGAGGGGTGTACCGCCCTTCGCTACCTCGACGTACGGTATAACAAACTGAAAAGTCTAAAGGGATTACCCTACCAAAGTGATTTATCTCTGTCCGAGTCCCCCATACAGAAGGGAGATGGGGAGGAGGTGGTGGAGGCAGGGAGAGGTGCGGGGGTGGTAGTGACGCGGCAGGGAGCGTATCCCCCTCGGGGCAGCGATCGAGTGGTGACTAGTATGGATGAAGTGCACATTGGGCTTCCCTCTTTTCCAGAACTCCGTACGTCGGCGTCAGAGAACCCTTATGAGAACTTCTCTGGTCCGCTTCCTCCTCTTCGACACGACGGCATTACCCTCATCGCGTCTTACAATGAACTTCGCGGTCCAGCGCTGAGATCGCTGTGGAGCACCACCACTAGTAATAATAATAATAACCCCTCTTCTTGTATGGAAGACACTACGTTACCATCCACCCCCTCCTGCAGTGGTGTGGACGCCAGTGCGGAAGGGGAGGAGGCGACCAGCGTAGGGAAGACTCGACGGATGCGTCCGTGGCGGTCGGACCTCATCTACGTGGACCTCTCTCATAATAAAATAGAAGACATGGAGTCGGTGTACCAGCTGATCCAGTCCCTCCCCTCCAGCAGTCGTTTGGAGTGTTTGAAATTCAGTTATAACCCGTTATTGATCAACGGATCCCTCTTTGCCTTTGCCATGCAGCAGGGTGTGGTGGACCGGGTGAAGGGGAGGGAGGGCGGTGCGGCGGTAAAGGTACGGTGGGACTCCTCGCGTCTGTCTAGCTTGTACTCTAGCGACACAGTGACGACGGAGGAGTTTGAGGCGGTTTCCCTGGAGCTGGCTTCCTCTCTGTTCCACCGTAGCGATCCTCCGCGGTCTCGAACCACTCTAGTAGAGTACGGCGGTGGAGAGGAGGTGGTACTGGAGCTGGCGAAGGCTGCAGCAGCGAACGGCAGTGCGGCCCCCTCCCCCTCCCTCTTCACCTCTCTTCCGCCTCGTTGGTCCCCACCCACGGGTACACTAGAGCGACACTACCGTGATACCACCATCGATATCACGCAGATGACCATGACCAACCGGACGACCACCGCCCTCCCTCTCCGTGACAGTAGTAGTATACACTCTAGGGAGCGCTCCTCTCCAGTTCCTCGTCAACGGACCGCCAGCCCTCCCAGAGATCAAGACCCCCACCCACACTCGGAGCAGGAGTTGGAGTTCAGCCTCAGTGAAATTGCCTCGGTGACGGACGCCCTTTCTAGTAGTATTGGTTTCGTGATCTACTCCCGCAGTGAAGGGGCCCCTCCTCGTCGTAGTAAACTCAATTCAGTCGCCTCCACACCGCGAGGTGGTGGTGGTGAAGAGAGGGATAAAGTGGAACTGGAGGGTGGTTCGCCCCCTTCTCCCTCCTCCGCCGCTGTCGTACCGCCCCTTCCGCTAGCCCCTCTCCCAGCCCAACCCACCGTGGTCCACAGTACCACCACCTCGCTCGACGACAAGTATACCACAAAGGACTTGCAAATAGAGTTACGGCTGTGCAAACAGGAGAATAAAATGCTCCGCGAGCGAAATAATGAAAAGGAAAAAGCACTCCGTGAGGCACGCACGGCACTGGAGCGACATCAGACCTCTGCAGATCAACTCCGTCATGAGGTGGAGGACACACGGCATGAGAATGTTCAACTACGGAAGAAAGTAACTCAAAGCACATTGGAGGCGAAACGGTGGAGGGAGCGGTGTAAGGCGATGGAGGAGCAGCTGAGAATGTTGACAAAAAAATAATAGATTAACGTAAAAAACCATCACCATCAACAAGCAAAAAACAGTGTGTAAGTAGCGATGTGCGGCGTGGTAATCCATTGTTAAATCCCTTTTTGAGGTTTTCTTTTTTACTTTTGAATTCTGTATCGATGATTCTTATATTTTTTAAAAAAGTCTGTATATTTTGTTGTACCATTACAATTTTTTCTTTTTAATTCATCATTTTTTTTTTCTTTTCGTTTCCTCCACTGTTTAGGGATGTCCTTGCGATGTAATAACTGCTTCTTTCGCACTAGCGACAAAACATTTTCTTCCCCCCCCCCCCCTCTTGTAAGTAGAAGTCTGCTGTACTCTTATGTTTCGTCGTTGTACACTCTGCTATGCCCTGCCAGCGCTTTCTTCCGTCTATGGTAAGAACTTCTCTGTGTCCCCGAGGGCGTGGCAGCAAATTGTAGAAAAGAACACGGACGAGGGATTTTCCAACGACAAGCGTTTTCTGAGACTAGCAATTGACTCGGGTGGCTGTCACGGATTCTTGTACAAGTTTTCCTTTGAACCAATGACCGAGTTAAACGCGGAGGAGGACTTGTTAGTGAAGGAGACGGATGTGGTGAGCAGTGACAGCGAGGAGCGCACGGGAGCGACCCCACCCCCTTCCGTCGTGGTGGATTCCATCAGTATTGAAAAGTTGGAGAACGCGGTACTCGATTACCACAGCGAGTTAAAAGGGAGCGCGTTTGTGGTGGTAGGGAATGATTTGGTAGACCAGTCCTGTGCGTGTGCGCTGTCCTTTTCGTTACGGAAAAAGGGTGGTAAAGGGGGAGCTGCGTCCACAGGGAGCACACCGCTGAAGGGAACAGCGTCTAGTAATGCTCGCCCCATTCGGCGCGGTTCTGCTGCTTCTTCTGCTGCTGCTGCCTCTTAATACGATTCAGTTCTATGGAGTCTTGCTGTTTACTATTATTATTATTATTACTATTATCATGACTATCATTACGGTTACGAATATGATTACAACTTCTTTTTATGTTTCTTTTCCCCCTTTTTTTAAATGAGGGAAACAAAAAAACTAACAAACTATATAACATTGAAAACGCACTCACACAATATTAATCCCTTTTTTTTTTGTTATTCACCTTTGAAAAATAGTAGGTAGGCACCTCTTGATGGACTGTCTCTTGTCTCTCTCTCCACTACTCTTTCTCCCTTATTTTTCTTTGTTACTAAATAGTTTACCAGAAAATGGAAGCAGAAAATACAGACGTTCGAATTTTTCGTCTTAAACGAAATCCCACCGATGATAGGCTCGCCCTCCGGCCGCCGGTTGGCTCACCGCAGTCCTCTTCCTCCTCTTGCCGTGCTCCTCCCGCCCCTCTGTCCCGCAGTGCTCACGAAACTGCTTCTTCTGCGGGAAAGATTTCCACCAAAGGCGACGATGACCGAGAAAACAGAAATAAGTGTGACGTTTCTGTCAGCTCGATTCGCTCTACCAACTCGGCGGCGCTTGCAGCATCTGCGGCGTGGCGGTACGAGGTCCAGAAGCACAAACGAAAGCAACAAAAGAACAACAGCAGTAACATAAAGAGTTTACTGCAGTCCTTGCCCACCAATACTTCTCGAGAAGGCGGAGAAGACGAAGTCACCCACTTGGAAAAGAAGAAGAAGGTGAAGAAATCCCCACCTGCTGCGGCAGAGGATCACCTCGAAGGAGCGGGGGCTAATGTTCGGGCAGACGACACCACCCAAAAGAAGGGCAAGAGATGTTTTTCCTCCACTCCAGCCAAAGTGAAGCACATCGACCCTTTGGTAGAGCCCTGTCCCTCTGTCACCGCAGGAGATACTATTCAAGAGGTGGGGCCCTCCTCTCGTCCGCTGACGCCGCCGCGCACTCCCCCGTCGGTTCCAACCCCATCCAAGGAAACGAAAAGCGAAGGGGTCAGCCCCGCCAAGAGTGAGGGGGTACAGTCCACGGAGTACTGTACCGTCAACCAGAGCTACGGCAGCGGGGCCTGTGAGACGATACCGCCAGTGGTGCCTCTTGTACAGGGAAGAGGGAGGGAAATGACGACGAGGGGCACAGCGACCGCCCGCGTGCGTAGTGCGTCGCTGCAGAAACGTTTGGATATGCTAGCGGGGAGTGGACCCCTTTGGTAAGGTGTTGGAATGAATAATAAATCCCACCCCCATACACCCCCTCTATTGGGTTACCGCTCGATTTGCTATACTGTACTGTTGTTGTACTACCACATAGACTTTTTACTCGATTCTTATTTTGCTTTTGTTCATTATTCCTCTTTTTTTTATTTTTTATTTTTTATTGTTTTTTTTTGGACTCCTCTGGACGAATTCTTCCTCATCGTCATCTTCCTTTCTCTCTCTCCTTAGACTACAAGTAGAACAATACCGTTTCTAATATAGAAAAAAAAAATAATCTTAAATTTCACTTGTCCTTTTTTTTTTTGTTTGCTTAATTTTTACATTAGTTTCGATTTTAGTGCCCCCCCCCCACCTGTTTTATTTTTTATTTTTAATCTTCTTTTTTTCTTAAAAGAAAACAAAACTCAACAGCATGGCGAACTGTGAACCGGATGGAGACATAGAGAACCGATACTATGGAATAGGATCGGACAATAAACATCACAAGGAGCACAAATCGAAAGGAAAGAAAAGTTCCTCGTCCACCACCCCGAAAGCGTCGGGAGTAGATGACTTCATTGATCATATGGAAAACAGCCCCTTCGCCCCTACCGATGTGTGTCCCTATTGTGGGTATCCCAGAGGAAGCAGTGTGATCTGCTCCATCTCCCTCCGCCACCACGGCACTGATGAGGTGGTCAAGTCCCACAGCCGCAGCACCTCTGGTGGCCTCCGACTGTTTAATAAACTACGGCCCAAGTCTAGTAAAAATGTATCCCCTCAGGACCAAACCCCTCGCTCAGCCGATCCTACCACTGTCTTACCGCCGCCGTGCTCCGGGGACGGGGCGGTGGTGGTCAGCGCCAAGAGTAATGATGACGGTTACTACTATGAAGGGATGACCCCGAAGGAACCGAATGAGGGGGAGGAGGAGGAACAAGGTGTTCAGTATTACTGTTACACGGATGAAAATGGGGATACATACTACTACGCCGCAGAGATGGATGAGACGATGCCGAGATCGTCTACTCAAATCCATGTCGAGGAGAATGCCGCAGAAAATCAAGAAGTGGGAGCGGCGGAGAACGAGGAGGAACAGCAGACCTACATGTACACGTACGTGGATGAAAATGGAGAGCAACAGACCGTGTATGTGCAGGGAACCAGCACTGGCAATGGCGAGGCAGCCTCCCATGCCACCACCGACGCCGTAGACGGATCGCAAAATGGGGATAGCCGCTCCTCACCAGAGAAAAAAAAGAGCAAGTTTGCCTCCACATTTAACAATTTTTTCCGAAAAAAAGGCTCCAAGAAGAACGCCCACTCCCTGGACAGCGGTAGTGTATCTGAGGAGGTGTCCCTGCAGGGAACCCAAAATTATCAAGATCCTAACGCCGTCGTAGAACTCGGCCCCCATGACTTGGCTGTACTGGAGTTCACCGCTACCCTATCGCCCGCGGATAAAAAGAAATTTGACAAGGAAAGGAAAAGTTTAGTTCAAAAGTTAGAAGAGGAGGAAAAGAAACAACGGGGGAAATTGAAAAATATTCGAAAGGAATATGTAGAAAATTTAACCAAGGATAGACGGGCGAAGGCGTATCTGATAAAACAAGAGGAGAAGGCGCAGAGGAAGGAACAGAATGAGAGTGAGGTGATGTAAGGACCAAAAAAAAAGAAAAAGTCAACACCCTAGAGGCTCGTTTTATTTTATCTCTCTTTTTTCCCTCCCTTCCCCCCGCCCTGAGTTTTTTTTTTTTGTCTATCCTTGACAGTTGGTAGAGCGCTTGACGCGCGCATTCATTACCGTTATTCCCTTCATCCTTTATTATTACTACTGTTTTTATTATTATTATTTCCTATTTGTTTTCCTAAAAAGAGAGAGCAAATGAATTAAAATAAAAAAGAAGTATCGGATAACTTTGATGGTACAGACAAAAAAGAAAAAAAATGAGCAAAATAGTTTAGCTCCAGCGTTGTAGTAGATACACACCGGTTCTAGTTTCGTCAAGAAGCAACTATTTTTGCAGTCATGCTGTGCATTATTATTATTATTACTATTATTGTTTTGTTTTTAAATTTTATTTTAGTTGTATACTACTCAAAAAAACAATAACAAAAACAACAACAACAACAAAATACAAAAGAATTATTAAAAGGGGAAACATCATTTATACTTCTCCCCTTTTTAAAAAAAAAAGATGCTTGAAATACAAAGTATCTTATTACCACCCTGAACACCGCCTCCCACAATGTTTTTTTTTCTGTTTGTTAAAAACGTCAAATCACCCTAGGGAAAGAAGGCTGAATAAGGTTGGGTATCGTTTTAAATATATACATATTTTCTTTACATATTCAGTTTAGCAGTTTTTTTTTTTTTTCCTTGGTCATTATGTCCCAACGTTTTTTTTTTTCGTTTCCTTCTGCCAGCAATCTCTCTCTCTTCTTACTTGGCTTCTTTTTTTGTAACCTTCAAGGGTGTACACACATACACATCTTTCCCTTCGCGTTTCAACAACTCTTGACAAGAAATGTTCAACCGATCTCGCCTCGTCCAGCAGTTCTGGAAAACTAAAATTGACCCCTACGCGCCCAAAAAGTTTGTGGCCGTTCCTCAAAAGTTTCCTTACCATGTCGAGCTGGAGAAGGGGAAGAAGTACTACTGGTGTTCCTGCGGGCTAAGCAAGAAACAGCCGTTCTGTGATGGAGCCCATAAGGCGTACAATGAAAAACACAACACCCTTCTCAAGCCTGTTGAGTTTACCGCCACAGAGACCAAGAAGAAACTGCTGTGTGGGTGCAAGCAAACCGAAAATTCTCCATTTTGTGACCTTTCTCACGTCGGGGTTATGTTTCGTACCGCCGTTGGCATCGAGAAGGATCCTAAGCCTTAACTGAGGTGAGGAGTAGCGGTAGCACCCTCTCAGCTTTTTTTTCTAGTTTCGTTGTTTATTCCCTTTCTTTAATTCTTTCATTCTTTTTTTTTTTCTTTCTCTCACCTTACCTATTGTTTACAAACTTAAGACCTTATTTTATTTTCATTAAAGGCAACTACATTTATGTTTTCCTATCTTGGGACTTAATTTTATAGTAGTAGGAACTAGAAGTGAGGTCTGTGCTTTTCTATACCAGACATATGTGCATCTACATATATATTTATTAGTATTTTGGACTGGTAACTCTCTTTCGTTTCATTTCCTCTTCCTCTCCCTTTTTTTTTCTTCTGCGTACAGTAGTGAATTTTTAGGTTTTTTTTTTTTATCTTTTAACGTTTTTAAAAAACACAATACCACCACCATGTCTGTTAGTTTCTCGACACTGGTGCAGCGCGCCAGACCCGCGTCCAACCACGCCACCTCCACCGCCTTCCGTGATGTGCTGAAGAGACTCCCTCCCACCAACGTCTCTGCCCTCGGTAACGGCGTGCGTGTGGCCTGCGAGGAGAACCCCCTCTCCAAGGTCGCCACCGTTGGTATCTGGCTGGACTCTGGTAGCCGCTATGAGCCCGCCCAGTACGCCGGTGCCTCCCGTGTGCTGGAGAAGTGTGGCTTCGTCGCCACCACCAACCAGTCCGGTGAGCAGATCGCGAAGGCTATTGATGAACTCGGTGGTCAGATCGCCGTCAACGTTGGCCGTGAGCACACCTACCTCTACATGAAGGTCACCAAGGAGAACACCTCCCGCGCCGTCGGTCTTCTTTCCGATGTGGTCCGTAACGCCCGCCTCAGTGATGAGGATATTGTGAAGGCTCGCGGTCAGGTCCTTGAGGAGCAACACCTCTTTGAGGAGCGTCCCGATGATATCTGCCTTGACAACCTTCACCGTTGCGCCTTCGACAGCACTTCTCACGGTCTTGGCACCCCTCTCTACGGTACTGAAGCTGGCGTCCAGAGCCTCAACGCGGATGTGCTCAAGAGTTACCGCAACTCCGTCCTCGGCGGCAGCCGTGTGGTGGTGGTGGGCGCCGGTGGCGTCGACCACACTGCCCTGGAGAAGGCCGCCCAGCAGTACCTCGGTGACCTCGAGAAGGGTAGCACCCGCCTCCCTGTCGAGAGCCGCTACGTCGGTGGTGAGTACCGCCTTTGGAATCTTCGCTACAAGACCGCCAACATCGCCTGGGCGTTCCAGACCTGTGGCGCCGCCTGTGAGGACAATGTCCCCCTCGCTCTCGCCTGCGAGATCCCCGGCAGCTTCCACCGCTCTCAGCATGAGATGGGTCAGCACGCGATGCACCGTGTCCTCAAGACCTTCTCCTCCCTCGATCACTCCACCCCCACCAACACCCACTTTAATGAAAAGTGTATCGAAATTGCCAACCCCTTCCTTCACTCCTACAAGGATGAGGGTCTTTGCGGTATGTACGTGGTCGGTCGCCCCGCCGCCGGCGGTCCCGGTGATGGCGGTGTCATGGTAGAAGTACTTCAGTACACCATTGCCGAGTGGTGCCGCTTTGCGCAGAAGATGCTCCACGACCACGAGCTCGCTCAGGCCAAGACCAACCTCAAGGCTCAGCTCCTCTTCAACATGGACGGCAGCGCCAACTCCGCCCAGGATATCGGTCGCCAGGTCCTTCACCTCGGCCGACGTGTGCCCCTCCCTGAGATGTACGACCGTATCGATGACACCACTGGTAACAACGTCCAGGAAGTCCTTCAGCACTACTTCTACGGCCGCAAGCCCGTGTACAGCTATCTTGGGTATATCGCTAACATCCCCAATTATGACTGGACTCAACACTGGTCTTACAAGTACTGGTATTAAAGCAGTGAACTAGTCCATCGTCGAGGGGTGAGAGAGGACGACTCGTTTTTGTTTCTGGTTTCTTTTTTAGAACCAGAACAAAAAAAGAAAAAAATATTTAAAAGGTAAAAAAAAAAATAAGAATAGCATACACTAGGTAAGGTTTTTTTTTCTTTTCATTTACGACTTAGTAATAACTTAATACAAATTATCTATTTTAGGGTGATTATAATTGTAACTTAGGATATAATGTTTTTTTGTTTTTCCCTTTTTGGGTGTTCTTATGATCGAATGATGACGACAAAAGAGGAAAAAACGTCTTTAATGGTACCACTTTGAGACAATCCCTTCTCTTTTTCTCTCGATTTTTCCCCCTTTTCTTCAAGTTATACTTTTTTTTCTAGTGTTCGTTTTTTGTTTTCCAGTGTTTTTTCCTTTCTCCCTCAGCCAATTCAAAACTAGTGTACTTCATCCTTTTCACGCCAAATGGAAAGGTTAACCGCCTTACTGAGGGCTAAAGTAGAAAGGGAGAAGGGTCACCCCTTACCGGCCTCCGAGGAGGACACTAAAAATAAAATGTGCTGGCTCTGTGGGAACCAGGCACGGACCCGGTTTCGTCTCAAAGACTACAGTGCGCTGTGTTTCTCGTGTTTCCGGACGGCGTACTGGGCCCTAGTCCATCCCCGTATTAACGTACCCGCCCGTCAAGAATCAGACGCCAAGTTTGCGAAACTCATCGAGAGTATTCAACGGGACGAAACCCCGGGCGATATTTCCGCCGCCTTCGAGGTCACAGAACCCTCTCAGGCCTCTTTCTTTTTCAACCGTTCCTCCACGCGTCGACAGCAACAACATGGCGAGGGGTTTAAGTGCCCGCACTGCTCCTTTCAGAACTCCAACGCCTCCGGCCCGTGCCACGTCTGCGGCTCCGTCGCCGGTCAGAAGGTGAGCTGCCCCGTCTGTAATACCGACTGCCTCGCCGATGCCGACCCCACCAACGCGACCAAGTGCACTAACCGTAAGCCGCACCTCGTGTGGTTCTGCTCCCACTGCTCTCATGGTCACACCCTCGACGGCGACACCTGTGAAGGCTGCGGAAAGCCCCGCAAGTGGGTCTGCGTCCACTGTACTAGCTTGAACGAGAGCTCTAGGAATCAAGACGGTCTCCGATACTGTGTTACTTGCTCCTCTTATAACACACCGGAGGACATTATTAGGGGACAAAAACGTCTCGACAATGAAAACTACGAGGAATTTATCCGAAGTCAAGACTCGAAAGGGGTTTCCGGGGAGGTGTTCGGCGTCAATGACCGAGGCACTCTCGAGGAACAGCGCAGAAATCAGGAAATCGAAAACGGAAAGCTAATCCTCACCTCTCGGCTCAAGCGACTGGGAAAGACGATCAATATTCAAAAACAAGACGGAAACTGTCTCTTCTCAGCCCTAGCCCACCAGCTCTTTGGTAACTCCAGGCTCCACCGCCTCGTCCGATCGCTCATCGTCGCCTATATGAAGGAGAACGCAAGGGACTACGCCGCCCTCTTTGAGGACTGGAACCGATACATTTCAGATATGACGAATGACGGGACATGGGGGGATGAGGTCTGTGTCAACGCCGCCGCTCGCTGTTTTGGGGTGAATATTCATCTCATCACGAGTGACAAGGACCGCTGGCATGTGGTCTTCCAACACGAAATATTAGGCAACTCCCAGACCAACTTGAGAAAGGTGCAATCCACCACGGAGCAGCAACATAGTCCGACGTATCGTAGTGGCTCACCGGACTTCCGCAGTGGCGCCATCTGCCTCTTTCTGGCGTATCTGAGGGACGTGCACTACGACGATATCACCCCAAGCCCGGTGGAGAACATTGTCTTGTCCGATCTTCTTCTCCCAGAGCTTCAAAAGATGATTACGCAGGCCAGTGATAGTCAAAAACAGGCTGGCCGCGCCGCACCGGCAGTTCCCGTCACACGAGGTCCCAGCTCTGGTCTCTCTGGATTTACCGCCCCCACTAACCCTCCTCGAGAATCCAGTAGCAATGCTGCCTCCATGAACAAGTAAAAATGAGGACCTATATATATATATATATATATACATATACATATATATAGTTTTTTTTTATCTCCTTCGATGTAGCTTTTTCTTCTTTTCTTATTATTTGTGAAGGCGAAAGATCCCCTTTTTAGTTTATTTCCTGGTTGTTAAAAAGGTCAAGAGTAAGCAGACGCATATATCCACACAAACAGACACATATTTTTCATACAGTTGACGATACTCATTGTTCCTTATCGTCTTTTTTTCATTTATTGCGGATTTTTTTTTCAATTTATTATCATTATTACCATTATTATCACTTTTTTTATTGTTACTCATTTTTATTCGTTAATTACTCAACAAATAATAATAGTAATAGTAATAAAAGCAATAAACCTGTAAAAATAAAAAGATGCCAATAAGTATATTCAAACCCAAGCAAAAAAAGAAAAAAAAAGAAAAGAAGGGATAATGGAGTACATATACAATCAGTAATACTTCCCGGCGATGAAATCTTTTAGATGAAGCTTTGATGTTTTTTTTTGAGTAGTAAAAGAGCTAGTAGATATATATCTAATCGGAGTAGTCGCGTGTGTTTTTGTTCGATACCAAAGATAACAAACAAACAAACAAACAAACAAACAAAACGAATACTAATAATAATACACGAATGAAAATAAACAAGATGATGCCTCTAAAGTTTTTTTTTTTCTCTACTTGTTATTTCACTCTCTCTCTCTCCACTCTTTCACTTTTTTTTTATTATTATTCCTCTTCGCAGTCCCTGCGCATAGTGCTCTTTTAGCCTCTCAAGGTACTATCTATCTATCTATCTATCTATCTATATATATATATATACGCTGCCTTCCTACACTCGCACAGTTAGATGAGCGCTACTAGGGAGGACATCGCTCCTTCCTCTTCCTCCCCCTCCTCCTCACACCGAACCCGTCCTCAGCGAGGTGTCATTTACTTCTCCTCCGTCCCCCCTGACATTCAGCCACAGGAGATACGAGGCCACTTCAGTCCCTATGGTCAGGTGGGTAGAATGAAGTTTGTGCCGTTTCCAAAGAAGGAGCGTCGGCCGGGGGGTCCGCTGCTGCCACTGCGTTTCAAGGAGGGATGGATGGAGTTTTACCGTAAAGAAGATGCCATCAATGCCGCCGCCCAGATGAATCTTAGTCCAGTTGCCGTCCGCCGTACACGGAAGTGCTACGGGCGCTTGTGGAACGTCAAGTACCTACCAGACTTTGAGTGGGGGGAGCTGGCGGAGTCGAGGGAGGAGGACCGACGCCTCCGACGGGCCAACCTGTTAGCCTCTCGTAGTGAGGAACAGGCCATGAATGAGCAGTACCGTCGGCTCGCCCTGCAAAAGATGAGGAAGCGTCCACGGGAAAAGAAGGAGGAGGACGCGGTGGAAGAGGGGAGCGATGCGGTAGTAGTGGCACCTTCTGAGGGGTCTTCCGAAAAAAAAAAGAAGCTGCTGCTCAAGAAAAAGAAGATGGAAAAGGGGAATAGTGTAGGTGAAAAGGTCCCCAAAAAGAAAAACAAACAACTCCGTAATGCCGATTAAAAAGTGTTTCAAAAAATAAATAAATAAATAAATAGACAAAGGGTTAGGTGGAATTCCTACAGGCCGCAGTCATTCATCTATTTTTTTTTTTGTTACATTTTCAATAAAAATAACTGGATTCATCCGAGAAAGTTATGGCACTGTTTTTTCCTTTTTTTTTTCTGTTCTTTCACATACTTTTTCTCCCCTTTTACACACCAAATTTCATGAAGAACTCTTTTTTTAGAAATCCTCTTTCGTATTCGCTTGAGTCAATCTGTTCCGTTTCAACCGAATTTGTCTACTAGGCGCGCTTCGACTGATCACAACTCCAAAGAAAAACTTAGTAGTAGTTTACCCCCCAAAAGAAAGCTTATTGACCGGTTCGAGTCTTTTAGGCGCTTCTTCTCTTTGTATCCCCTATCGTTTTCAGTCTACTTTTTCCTTCTTTGATCCCATGTCAAAAAAGAAGGTAGCCTCCACTGCGGTGGACCTCAAGACGCTGGAGGAGCCGTCCTTCTGGAAGTCCCGTATGGACCTGTTTGATTCCCTCTGGAAGAAGCAGCAGGAGGAGTTCGAGGCACGCAAGAAGCCGATCAAGGTTACCCTTCTCGATGGTAAGGTGATGGAGGGAGAGAGCTGGATCACCACCCCTATTGAGATTGCTAAGCGTCTTTCCAACTCCCTCCCAGAGAAGGTGATTGTCGCCAAGGTGAACGATATCCTCTGGGATCTCACCCGCCCTCTGGAGGAGGACTGCTCACTGGAGCTGCTGGACTGGGAGGATAAGGAAGCCAAGGAGGTCTTCTGGCACAGTTCCTCCCACGTCCTCGGGTACGCCCTCGAGCGTGTATTTCAGACCAAGCTCTCTGTGGGTCCCGCGCTGGAGGAGGGGGGTTTCTTCTACGAAGGCCTCACCAACCGCCCCGTGTCGGAGTCCGACTATGCCTCCATTGAGGCGGCCATGACGGAGCTAGTGAAGCAAAAGGTTCCCTATCAACGCCTGGTAGTACAGAAAGAGGACGCCCTCAAGCTCTTTGACTACACGCACTTTAAGAGCAAGATCTTGGCCAGCAAGGTCCCTGAGGGAGGCACGTGCACGGTGTACCGCTGTGGAGCGCTGGTTGACCCTTGCCGGGGTCCCCACCTTCCCGACACCGGTCGCGTCAAGGCCTTCATGATCCACAAGAACTCCTCCTCCTACTTTGAGGGTAAGGCCGAGAATGAGGTCCTGCAGCGTGTGTATGGTATTAGTTTTCCCAAGGCCAACATGCTCACGGAGTGGAAGAAGCTTCAGGAGGAGGCGGCGAAGCGCGACCACCGTGTGATTGGTCGTCAGCAAGCCCTCTTCAACTTCAATGAGGTCTCCCCTGGTAGCGCCTTCTGGCTTCCTCATGGGGCTCGCATCTTTAACCGTATCATCGACTTCCAGCGGAAGCAGTACCGCAAGCGCGGCTTCGAGGAGGTCATCTCGCCTAATATTTACTCCTCCAAGTTGTGGATGGTGTCGGGTCATTGGGAGAAGTACGCCGACAGCATGTTCCGTACTATTTGTGAAAAAGAAGAGTACGGTCTGAAGCCGATGAACTGCCCAGGGCACTGTATCCTGTTCGCCTCCCAGCCTCACTCGTACAGGGAGTTGCCCATTCGGTTTGCCGACTTTGGCGTGCTGCACCGTAATGAGCTGAGCGGTGCCCTCACTGGCCTCACCCGTGTCCGTCGGTTCCAGCAGGATGACGCCCACATCTTCTGCCGCCTAGACCAAGTCGCTGATGAGATTGTTTCTGCGCTTCACTTCTTGAAAGATGTGTACGATGTGCTAGGCTTCAAGTTCTACGTCTGCCACTCCACCCGCCCCGAGAATAAGTTAGGCTCGGAGGAGGTGTGGGACACCGCGGAGGCTCAGTTACGCGTCGCGTTGAACGGTTTCTGTGGTATCCCGGAAAAGTTGCCCGATCCCTTCGGAAAAGAGGGCGACGAGTTCTACTTTGATGGCCGTCCAGAGGCGGTCAAGAAGCTGAAGGCGCTGGTCCGAAAGAACGCCAACAGCGAGGACCCCAATGTGTGGAAGGGTCCTACCCACCCCGGCGGGTGGTTCGAGAACACCGGGGACGGTGCCTTCTACGGACCCAAGATTGATATTCAGGTCGAAGACGCCCTCTGCCGTCGCCACCAGTGTGGTACCATTCAGCTCGACTTTAACCTTCCTCAGCGCTTCGGCCTCAAGTACACCCTTCCCACCGCTGAGAAGACGGAGCAAGAGAAGGAGCAGGCGCCCCCCAAGGAGAAGAAGGAGAAGAAGGCCCACGCCGACCCTGCTGCTGCTGCTGCTGCCCCCGCCGCTGCTGCCAAGGAGGTCCCTGGGGACCGTCCCCTCACCTACGAGAGTGTGGTGAAGGACCTGGGCATTGACCTGGAGCTGGATCCTAACCAGGCCCGGCCGGTGATGGTGCACCGTGCTATTTTCGGTTCCCTGGAGCGCTGTATCGCCATTCTTTGTGAGCACTATGGCGGTGAGTGGCCGTTCTGGATGAGTCCTCGTCAGGTGATGGTGGTGCCGGTCTCCAACGCCCTGGCGGACTACGCGACGGAGGTCCGCGACCACCTCTACGGTGAAGGGTTTCACGCGGATGTTGATCTCGGCAGTGCGACGTTGGACAAGAAGATTCGAAACGCCGAGATGGCTCGTTACAACTTCATCTTTGTGGTAGGACAACAAGAGTTGGATAATAAAGGAGTGAATGTTCGTGCCCGTGGAGAGAAGCGGATCGGCAATAAGAGCCTAGCGGAAGCTACGCAGTGGCTGAATGAACTCTCGAATAGTTACTCTCGTGAGTACTAAAAAATGTTAAAAATAAAAAAAGAAAATTCTCTTTCCACCCAATAATTAATAAAAAAAATAATAATGAAAAGAGGTAACATATCATATCCTTTAATCATAGGACTTACTAGTTATTAATACTGATAATAATAATACATACTTAAAATAGTCATTAATTTCTTTCTTTTTTTTTTTCGTTTCGGTTTCTATTGAATCGTCCCTCTTTTTTTTTTTAATCCTCCAATCAACAAACATTGAATGAATACACTTCCTTTTCCCCCCTCTCTCTCTCCCTCTCTCTCCTTTTCTATAATAATAATCATTATTACTAATATTAATAGGAGTGACTACTTGATCTAAATGGGTAAGACAGTTCTTGGCTGCCGTAAAGGTAACGGCTCCATCTACCAGGTCCACGGCCACAAGCGCCTCGGCCCCGCCAAGCTTCGTATTCTGGACTACGCCGAACGTCATGGTTTCATGCGCGGTATCGTCAAGACCATCGAGCACGAGCCCGGTCGCGGTGCCCCCCTCGCTAAGGTCGAGTTCCGCCACCCTTACAAGTACCGCCGCGCGAAGGAGCTGATGGTGGCCCCTGAGGGTCTCTTCACTGGTCAGTCCATCATCTGCGGTACCAAGGCCCCTCTCGCCATCGGTAACGTGCTCCCCCTCGGTCAGATCACGGAGGGTTGCATCGTCTGCAACGTCGAGGCCAAGCCCGGTGACCGTGGCACCCTCGCCCGTGCCTCTGGTGGTTACTGCGTCATCATTTCCCACAACCCCGAGACTGGCCGCACCCGCCTAAAGCTCCCCAGTGGACAGAAGAAGTCCGTCCCCAGCACCAGCCGTGCTATGATTGGCATCATCAGTGGTGGTGGTCGTATCGAGAAGCCAGTGCTCAAGGCCGGTAACTCCTACCACCGCTTCCGCGGCAAGCGCAACTGCTGGCCCAAGGTGCGTGGTGTGGCGCGAAACCCTGTGGAGCATCCTCACGGTGGTGGTAACCATCAACACATTGGTCACCCCTCTACCGTCTCCCGACACGCCCCTCCTGGCCAGAAGGTCGGCCTCATCGCCGCCCGCCGTACGGGTATTGTCCGCGGTAGCAAGGGTGTCAAGGGTGCGTGGCATCCCGATGAGTAAGTGAAGGGAAGGAAAAAGAAAAAAAAACATATATATATATATATATATATATATATAGGGAGGAGTAAAAAAAAGTATGAAAAATGAATAGAAGGGTGGGATGGAAAGGAATTAGGTGACATGGTGGTTACTACTTTCCCTCTTTTTCCTTATTCACTTTCTTCTTTTTTTATCCCCTTTTATGTTTTTTTTTTCTTTTTTGTTCGATTTCATGAATGGGTTTTCACTCCTAATAAACAGTTCATTTTTTCTTTTTATTATTTTTTTTTCATAAATCTACTCTTTGGGTCCTTTTTTATTATTATTATTTTCCCTGATTTCAGTTTCAATTCTTGTGTTCATTGTATTATTCCTTCTTTCTATTCTGCGGCCTCCTCTCTTCTTTTCTTCTTTTTTTTTTAAAAAAACAACAACAACTAAAGACAACATAAATTCACTAGGTTTCACTTATTTTTTTCTTCTGTAATATTTACAGCGAATACAGTCATTCATATCTTTTTGTATTATTTTTTTTAAGTTTTCCTCCCACTGACAATATTAGTAATTCTTTTTTTTTTCAAAACAGTTGGTCGCAAATTTAAGCAATCTAGAGCATTTCCATTATAACCCTTGGTAAATAGTAAGAGTAAGAGAATTTTTGAACTCATAAAGTAAAAAGAGCATTTCCATATATAAATATAAAGTAATTAAAAAAAAAAAGAGTCATTACGCAGGAATTTTGAATCCGTCCGTTTTTTATTTTTTCTCTCGCTTTCTAACATAAACAATTTTTCATTTTTTATTTTTCAAATTTTTCTTTTACTGTTGAGTATATATATTATTTAAAAATAAAAAGAGTAATACAGTGTGGAAAAGTAATAGAAATATCGGTGAAAGAAAAAATAAAATTAAAAAGAAAAAAAAATTACAAAAAAAAATAATTCACACTAAAGAAAAAAAAAAATACACAAAAAAAAATATAAAGAAAAACAAACAAAAAAAAAACCAATCCAAAGAAAAATTAATCCCCCCAAAACAAAATAATCAAAAAAAAAAAAAAATAATACCGAAAAATTAAAAAAAAGAATCCCACTGAACTTTTTTTTTTTTAAAGGCTCAACTTTTTTATTTTTTTTCTTTATTTTTGGACGGATTCCTTTCTGTGAATTAGTTTTTTTTTCAAAGAAAAAAAGAGAAGTTCAATTATCCATACAGTGTGATTTATTCTTAACGACTATAGTAATTTTTTTTCTTTGGCAGCAGAGTTAATAAATAATAAAAAATAAAAGCTGAAAATTAACATAAATAAATTATAAAAGAAACACCAACCGAATAAACAAAGAGTTACTAACATATTCCATAATCTACAGCAACTTGTCTTTTTTTCCTATACTTACAGTGAGGAAAAATCATCCATCGATTCTGTCATACAGAGAAAGAGAATTCAAACAAAAAGAGTAAAAAAATAAACAAACAAACAAACTGAAAACACAACCACAGCCATAACAAAGTGGAACGATATAAGATAGAAGGAAAGATATACACATACAGTAATTAATAATATTTTCACTTCACACACACACAATAATATGAGTCAAAATAGACCGAAACAGAGTCTATTGAACCCAGCGCGGGTCTCCCGACAGAGCAGTGGTACCAACAACAGCAATAATAATAATAATAATAATTTCTCCGCCTTTTCTTCCTCCTCCTCGCGTCCGAGTCGAGTCCCCTCGAAAGGACCAGTAGCGGCGAAGGGCCCTCGTAAGAGTATGCTGCCCTCCCTGCGGGTACCTGTCGCCCACCCAGAGGACTACGAGGAGCCGGTGGTCACCAGCCCCGCCCTCACTCCCCGGGCCAGCGGTCCCTCTCCCTCCCTCTCCCCTTCCCTCTCCCCTTCCCGACTCTCCGTGCACGACCCGTTGCAGCCGGTGGGGGACATTCAGCGGATTGAGGGGGAGCTGTGGTTCATTACCCCCAAGACTGGGCCAGGGAAGAAGGTCGGAGGCAGGATGGGGTCCCCACAGTGGGTGGTGTGTGAGGACCAGCGGGTTTCTATTTACAGTGGATGGGGCTCCACGAGTCGGTTACTGGAGGAGATGCCGTTCGACCGCGTCCGATTGCTCTTCAACTTTTCACATATTCACAAACATAAAGAGGAAGCCATCTCCGGCGGCCCCTCCACCCGCCGTATCTCGGTCAAGAAAGGTGTCCCACCCCCCAAGAATCACTTTCGACCAAGAATACAAGAGAAGAGTTTAAATTGCTACTACTACTTTGGAGTGGAAGGGGTACAGCGGGAGGTGGAAACAGGGAGGTACCGACGCCAACTCATCGTCCTCTGCACTGACAAGGCGGATGATTATAAAATATGGATCAACTTCTGGACGGAGATGGCGGAACTGCGACCGATGATTGGGAACCGTGAAATGAGTATTAGTATGAGCCCTAGTCAGTTCAAGGACTCGGAGGGAGGTCAAGGCCTCGGGGAGTGGGACCCAGACTACACCTTCCCTAGAGAGGTGCCGGTGGATAGCCTTCACTCCTCGGATGAAGACTCTGTGATGGCTGCCACCCGCGCCTACCCACACGGGAACAGTCCCCTACTCGATGCTACAGGAGCCCCCGTCGCACGCAATCTGATGCAGGAAATGACCACCTCAGAGAAGGCGGAGTACCTGGAAGAGTACGAGGACGTGGCGCGGGAGGGACTCGAGTGTGCCGAGATGTCGACTCGCGGTCTGTTAGGAGCAACGATGGACTTGCAGTCGGTGTTGGTGAGTGCGAAAGGGACCACAGCCCCTTTAGAATATCACCCTACCATGGAGTCCTTAGCAGGGGATGATGTGCGGACGATAGCGTCCCTTCAGGAGGAGATACACCGCCTGTGCAAGGAACTCGCCTCCGTCACGTCTTCTCCTGTGGTAGATCCCACTACTGCCAACCAGGAAGAAGACCTCGAGGCGATGCGAAGGGAACTTGTTCAACTACGAGAGGAGAATGCCATGTTGCGTGACACCGTAGCTACACAGCGCTCGTCTTTTCAGACGGACATTGAGAAGGCCTTTTCCGAATGGAAGAACTACCCTTTTAGCAAGGAGGAGGACGGGGGGTTGGTTAAAAATGAAGTACTAAGCGCTGATAGAGATCTTATTGAGCAATTATTGACTTCTGTAGCCCACCACCACAACTCGAATCCATCCCTCGCTGTTGAAGCGGAGGAGGTAGCGAGTGAGTCACCCCTTCCGTCGCTGATAAAGGAATGTATTAGCACCTTCGACAATGAACACCAGCTACGACTGGCAGGACTAGAAAGTGCCCCACTGTCCAGCATCGGTGATTCTTTCCTGACGGAGGCGTTAAAGGTTCAATACGATACCTTTCAGCGGTATGTGCAGAAAGACGCGACACCCCCACCGGTGGTAGAGTATATGAATTGTATTCACCAACTCAGTCAGCACAACGCGAATCAAACCTCCTCCTCCATTTCTACCCCTTCCAGAACCGACTTACTAGAAAAGACGGAAACTACCACAAGAGATGTTGCCGTCTACCTGATGCAACACACGATGCGAGAGAGCATCTACGGGGAGTACATCACAAAACTTTCACAGTTAACGGACTGTAGGGTGTTTGTGAACCCCGATCATGTCCAAGACATCACTTGCCATCCCTCACCGTTTCGGTTAGATTGTAGCAATAATACCGACCTTGAAGATGAGCACTTTGATGAAACAGTTTTGGAAAACCGTTTTGCCCTGTATGAGAGAATACAGGCAGCTATAGAGTACTCCAATTCTCTTCGGGAGAATTGTCTTTTTTTTCAATCACTTTTATTTAAAACACTAGGGGATACCGATGCTGTCACCAGCACTTCCACTTTTCCGTCCGGCTCTGTGGTAGCGGAATGTCTGAAAGCTTGGAGAGAATCCGCTTCTGGCGGCAGGGATTCCCGTGATAGCTCCTCGTGGCAATTGCCATCTACTCTGCAGGACCAACTCTCGCAGTTGGAAGCCGAAGAGCATCGATTGATGAGCCACGATATATCTCTTGAGCTTGTGGAGCGACACGTGGGTCACTGTAGTGTAGCAGAGGTAAATGAAAGCATATGGCAGCTGCTTCTTTGTTCCGCCAATAAGGACCTGATTCTAGAAAGTCCGATTCACACACTATCCAACTTGGCGGAGCTGTTAAAAACAGAAGTAACCGCGGAGCGTAACCGCGGAGATTTCTGTTTTTACTTACTCTGTAACCTTTATGACGAGGCCAGTGGTGAACAAATAGGGTTTGATAATCAAACATCACTAAAAAAACTTCGCGAGCCCTCCACCGACCCCAGGTACCAACAAACCATCGTGGACGATGTTTCCCTTTGGCTGCAGGCAGCACCGGAGCAAATGTACCAGTTCGTATCAGACGCTCTCCTTGTTCTCAATCCCCTTTCACATGACATTGAAAACCTTCGACAGGCCAACGCAGCCCTCCAAAAAGAAATTGACAGCGCACAGGCGGCGCTGGATGGCGAAGCTGCGAAGGACGACGATGACGACGAGGTTGGCGAAGGCGAGGAGAGGAAGCCTAAGCCTGACGCGGAGCGCCGCCCGCTTGCGGACCAAGTCGTAGAGCTGAAGGAGCAGCACGCTGCGGAGCTTGCGGATGAGCAGGCGAGGCTGCAGGACGCCCTGGCGAAGATTGACGCGGAGCGCGGTGATGCGGCGGTGGTGCCAAATGATGAGATTGCGCGTCGTGCTGGTGCTTTGGCGACGGAGGGCGGTGCTGGTGTACCGCTGAGCGCTGATGAGGTTGCGGAGCACGTGCGGCGACTACGCGAGGAGCGCGACGCGGCGGAACAGAGCGAGGCGGCTCTGCGTGACGCGATTTACGGAGCGATTGGCGATGAGGCTGCTGCGCCGTACAAGGAGCGGGATGCGGATGTTTCACGGACCCGTGGCGAGAGGTGCGATGCGGCCGTTGAAGCGGAGGACTGCGTGAAGCGCGGTGATGCGGATGCGGCGGGGGCTGCTGCCTCGAAACACGCGGATGCGGAGCGTGCACACGAGGAGGCGAAGAAGGCCCGTGATGAGGACATTGCACTGCTGCGGGAAGAACTGGAGAAGACGCGTCAGGAGTCTGCTGAGGCGAGCGACGAGCTGGAGAGGTTGCGTGAGGAACGGGATGCGGCGCTGGAGCGTGCGAGGGCCCTGAGCGAGGCTGTGGAAGAGACGGTAGGCCGAGGAGAGGCTGGTGAAGACGGTGAGCGTGAGCGTGGTACGTTGAGCGATGTGGATGAGGTACGGGAACGGCTGCGCGATGTGGTGGATCACGACGAACGACTCAACTACCACGACGAAAGCAAGCCGATGACGACGACGGACCACAAGAAGGTGTTTGAGGGCGATGATTGGGACCTTGTGCTGGAGAAGCAACCCGAGGCACTGCGGGCCGCGTTTGCGACGGATGCGAGTCATGCATGCCACGTGCGTGTGGAGGATATCACGAACCTTGATTTTGCGCTTGGGAGTCTACATGCGACATTCGGTGTGTCGCACAACGATGATGTGGATCCTGCGGAGCTGGACCGTCGCCTTGAGGAGCACGCTTTCCCGAATGTGATGGCGTTGTACGCGCGTCGCCACGGTGAAAAGACTGGTCTCGATCTAGCAAACGAGGAGCTGGAGAAGGCGCGTCAGGAGTCTACCGAGGCGAGTGACGAGCTGGAGAGGTTGCGTGAGGAGGTGCGGGCTGCACAGGCGGCGCTGGATGGCGAAGCTGCGAAGGACGACGATGACGACGAGGTTGGCGAAGGCGAGGAGAGGAAGCCTAAGCCTGACGCGGAGCGCCGCCCGCTTGCGGACCAAGTCGTAGAGCTGAAGGAGCAGCACGCTGCGGAGCTTGCGGATGAGCAGGCGAGGCTGCAGGACGCCCTGGCGAAGATTGACGCGGAGCGCGGTGATGCGGCGGTGGTGCCAAATGATGAGATTGCGCGTCGTGCTGGTGCTTTGGCGACGGAGGGCGGTGCTGGTGTACCGCTGAGCGCTGATGAGGTTGCGGAGCACGTGCGGCGACTACGCGAGGAGCGCGACGCGGCGGAACAGAGCGAGGCGGCTCTGCGTGACGCGATTTACGGAGCGATTGGCGATGAGGCTGCTGCGCCGTACAAGGAGCGGGATGCGGATGTTTCACGGACCCGTGGCGAGAGGTGCGATGCGGCCGTTGAAGCGGAGGACTGCGTGAAGCGCGGTGATGCGGATGCGGCGGGGGCTGCTGCCTCGAAACACGCGGATGCGGAGCGTGCACACGAGGAGGCGAAGAAGGCCCGTGATGAGGACATTGCACTGCTGCGGGAAGAACTGGAGAAGACGCGTCAGGAGTCTGCTGAGGCGAGCGACGAGCTGGAGAGGTTGCGTGAGGAACGGGATGCGGCGCTGGAGCGTGCGAGGGCCCTGAGCGAGGCTGTGGAAGAGACGGTAGGCCGAGGAGAGGCTGGTGAAGACGGTGAGCGTGAGCGTGGTACGTTGAGCGATGTGGATGAGGTACGGGAACGGCTGCGCGATGTGGTGGATCACGACGAACGACTCAACTACCACGACGAAAGCAAGCCGATGACGACGACGGACCACAAGAAGGTGTTTGAGGGCGATGATTGGGACCTTGTGCTGGAGAAGCAACCCGAGGCACTGCGGGCCGCGTTTGCGACGGATGCGAGTCATGCATGCCACGTGCGTGTGGAGGATATCACGAACCTTGATTTTGCGCTTGGGAGTCTACATGCGACATTCGGTGTGTCGCACAACGATGATGTGGATCCTGCGGAGCTGGACCGTCGCCTTGAGGAGCACGCTTTCCCGAATGTGATGGCGTTGTACGCGCGTCGCCACGGTGAAAAGACTGGTCTCGATCTAGCAAACGAGGAGCTGGAGAAGGCGCGTCAGGAGTCTACCGAGGCGAGTGACGAGCTGGAGAGGTTGCGTGAGGAGGTGCGGGCTGCACAGGCGGCGCTGGATGGCGAAGCTGCGAAGGACGACGATGACGACGAGGTTGGCGAAGGCGAGGAGAGGAAGCCTAAGCCTGACGCGGAGCGCCGCCCGCTTGCGGACCAAGTCGTAGAGCTGAAGGAGCAGCACGCTGCGGAGCTTGCGGATGAGCAGGCGAGGCTGCAGGACGCCCTGGCGAAGATTGACGCGGAGCGCGGTGATGCGGCGGTGGTGCCAAATGATGAGATTGCGCGTCGTGCTGGTGCTTTGGCGACGGAGGGCGGTGCTGGTGTACCGCTGAGCGCTGATGAGGTTGCGGAGCACGTGCGGCGACTACGCGAGGAGCGCGACGCGGCGGAACAGAGCGAGGCGGCTCTGCGTGACGCGATTTACGGAGCGATTGGCGATGAGGCTGCTGCGCCGTACAAGGAGCGGGATGCGGATGTTTCACGGACCCGTGGCGAGAGGTGCGATGCGGCCGTTGAAGCGGAGGACTGCGTGAAGCGCGGTGATGCGGATGCGGCGGGGGCTGCTGCCTCGAAACACGCGGATGCGGAGCGTGCACACGAGGAGGCGAAGAAGGCCCGTGATGAGGACATTGCACTGCTGCGGGAAGAACTGGAGAAGACGCGTCAGGAGTCTGCTGAGGCGAGCGACGAGCTGGAGAGGTTGCGTGAGGAACGGGATGCGGCGCTGGAGCGTGCGAGGGCCCTGAGCGAGGCTGTGGAAGAGACGGTAGGCCGAGGAGAGGCTGGTGAAGACGGTGAGCGTGAGCGTGGTACGTTGAGCGATGTGGATGAGGTACGGGAACGGCTGCGCGATGTGGTGGATCACGACGAACGACTCAACTACCACGACGAAAGCAAGCCGATGACGACGACGGACCACAAGAAGGTGTTTGAGGGCGATGATTGGGACCTTGTGCTGGAGAAGCAACCCGAGGCACTGCGGGCCGCGTTTGCGACGGATGCGAGTCATGCATGCCACGTGCGTGTGGAGGATATCACGAACCTTGATTTTGCGCTTGGGAGTCTACATGCGACATTCGGTGTGTCGCACAACGATGATGTGGATCCTGCGGAGCTGGACCGTCGCCTTGAGGAGCACGCTTTCCCGAATGTGATGGCGTTGTACGCGCGTCGCCACGGTGAAAAGACTGGTCTCGATCTAGCAAACGAGGAGCTGGAGAAGGCGCGTCAGGAGTCTACCGAGGCGAGTGACGAGCTGGAGAGGTTGCGTGAGGAGGTGCGGGCTGCACAGGCGGCGCTGGATGGCGAAGCTGCGAAGGACGACGATGACGACGAGGTTGGCGAAGGCGAGGAGAGGAAGCCTAAGCCTGACGCGGAGCGCCGCCCGCTTGCGGACCAAGTCGTAGAGCTGAAGGAGCAGCACGCTGCGGAGCTTGCGGATGAGCAGGCGAGGCTGCAGGACGCCCTGGCGAAGATTGACGCGGAGCGCGGTGATGCGGCGGTGGTGCCAAATGATGAGATTGCGCGTCGTGCTGGTGCTTTGGCGACGGAGGGCGGTGCTGGTGTACCGCTGAGCGCTGATGAGGTTGCGGAGCACGTGCGGCGACTACGCGAGGAGCGCGACGCGGCGGAACAGAGCGAGGCGGCTCTGCGTGACGCGATTTACGGAGCGATTGGCGATGAGGCTGCTGCGCCGTACAAGGAGCGGGATGCGGATGTTTCACGGACCCGTGGCGAGAGGTGCGATGCGGCCGTTGAAGCGGAGGACTGCGTGAAGCGCGGTGATGCGGATGCGGCGGGGGCTGCTGCCTCGAAACACGCGGATGCGGAGCGTGCACACGAGGAGGCGAAGAAGGCCCGTGATGAGGACATTGCACTGCTGCGGGAAGAACTGGAGAAGACGCGTCAGGAGTCTGCTGAGGCGAGCGACGAGCTGGAGAGGTTGCGTGAGGAACGGGATGCGGCGCTGGAGCGTGCGAGGGCCCTGAGCGAGGCTGTGGAAGAGACGGTAGGCCGAGGAGAGGCTGGTGAAGACGGTGAGCGTGAGCGTGGTACGTTGAGCGATGTGGATGAGGTACGGGAACGGCTGCGCGATGTGGTGGATCACGACGAACGACTCAACTACCACGACGAAAGCAAGCCGATGACGACGACGGACCACAAGAAGGTGTTTGAGGGCGATGATTGGGACCTTGTGCTGGAGAAGCAACCCGAGGCACTGCGGGCCGCGTTTGCGACGGATGCGAGTCATGCATGCCACGTGCGTGTGGAGGATATCACGAACCTTGATTTTGCGCTTGGGAGTCTACATGCGACATTCGGTGTGTCGCACAACGATGATGTGGATCCTGCGGAGCTGGACCGTCGCCTTGAGGAGCACGCTTTCCCGAATGTGATGGCGTTGTACGCGCGTCGCCACGGTGAAAAGACTGGTCTCGATCTAGCAAACGAGGAGCTGGAGAAGGCGCGTCAGGAGTCTACCGAGGCGAGTGACGAGCTGGAGAGGTTGCGTGAGGAGGTGCGGGCTGCACAGGCGGCGCTGGATGGCGAAGCTGCGAAGGACGACGATGACGACGAGGTTGGCGAAGGCGAGGAGAGGAAGCCTAAGCCTGACGCGGAGCGCCGCCCGCTTGCGGACCAAGTCGTAGAGCTGAAGGAGCAGCACGCTGCGGAGCTTGCGGATGAGCAGGCGAGGCTGCAGGACGCCCTGGCGAAGATTGACGCGGAGCGCGGTGATGCGGCGGTGGTGCCAAATGATGAGATTGCGCGTCGTGCTGGTGCTTTGGCGACGGAGGGCGGTGCTGGTGTACCGCTGAGCGCTGATGAGGTTGCGGAGCACGTGCGGCGACTACGCGAGGAGCGCGACGCGGCGGAACAGAGCGAGGCGGCTCTGCGTGACGCGATTTACGGAGCGATTGGCGATGAGGCTGCTGCGCCGTACAAGGAGCGGGATGCGGATGTTTCACGGACCCGTGGCGAGAGGTGCGATGCGGCCGTTGAAGCGGAGGACTGCGTGAAGCGCGGTGATGCGGATGCGGCGGGGGCTGCTGCCTCGAAACACGCGGATGCGGAGCGTGCACACGAGGAGGCGAAGAAGGCCCGTGATGAGGACATTGCACTGCTGCGGGAAGAACTGGAGAAGACGCGTCAGGAGTCTGCTGAGGCGAGCGACGAGCTGGAGAAGTTGCGTGAGGAACGGGATGCGGCGCTGGAGCGTGCGAGGGCCCTGAGCGAGGCTGTGGAAGAGACGGTAGGCCGAGGAGAGGCTGGTGAAGACGGTGAGCGTGAGCGTGGTACGTTGAGCGATGTGGATGAGGTACGGGAACGGCTGCGCGATGTGGTGGATCACGACGAACGACTCAACTACCACGACGAAAGCAAGCCGATGACGACGACGGACCACAAGAAGGTGTTTGAGGGCGATGATTGGGACCTTGTGCTGGAGAAGCAACCCGAGGCACTGCGGGCCGCGTTTGCGACGGATGCGAGTCATGCATGCCACGTGCGTGTGGAGGATATCACGAACCTTGATTTTGCGCTTGGGAGTCTACATGCGACATTCGGTGTGTCGCACAACGATGATGTGGATCCTGCGGAGCTGGACCGTCGCCTTGAGGAGCACGCTTTCCCGAATGTGATGGCGTTGTACGCGCGTCGCCACGGTGAAAAGACTGGTCTCGATCTAGCAAACGAGGAGCTGGAGAAGGCGCGTCAGGAGTCTACCGAGGCGAGTGACGAGCTGGAGAGGTTGCGTGAGGAGGTGCGGGCTGCACAGGCGGCGCTGGATGGCGAAGCTGCGAAGGACGACGATGACGACGAGGTTGGCGAAGGCGAGGAGAGGAAGCCTAAGCCTGACGCGGAGCGCCGCCCGCTTGCGGACCAAGTCGTAGAGCTGAAGGAGCAGCACGCTGCGGAGCTTGCGGATGAGCAGGCGAGGCTGCAGGACGCCCTGGCGAAGATTGACGCGGAGCGCGGTGATGCGGCGGTGGTGCCAAATGATGAGATTGCGCGTCGTGCTGGTGCTTTGGCGACGGAGGGCGGTGCTGGTGTACCGCTGAGCGCTGATGAGGTTGCGGAGCACGTGCGGCGACTACGCGAGGAGCGCGACGCGGCGGAACAGAGCGAGGCGGCTCTGCGTGACGCGATTTACGGAGCGATTGGCGATGAGGCTGCTGCGCCGTACAAGGAGCGGGATGCGGATGTTTCACGGACCCGTGGCGAGAGGTGCGATGCGGCCGTTGAAGCGGAGGACTGCGTGAAGCGCGGTGATGCGGATGCGGCGGGGGCTGCTGCCTCGAAACACGCGGATGCGGAGCGTGCACACGAGGAGGCGAAGAAGGCCCGTGATGAGGACATTGCACTGCTGCGGGAAGAACTGGAGAAGACGCGTCAGGAGTCTGCTGAGGCGAGCGACGAGCTGGAGAGGTTGCGTGAGGAACGGGATGCGGCGCTGGAGCGTGCGAGGGCCCTGAGCGAGGCTGTGGAAGAGACGGTAGGCCGAGGAGAGGCTGGTGAAGACGGTGAGCGTGAGCGTGGTACGTTGAGCGATGTGGATGAGGTACGGGAACGGCTGCGCGATGTGGTGGATCACGACGAACGACTCAACTACCACGACGAAAGCAAGCCGATGACGACGACGGACCACAAGAAGGTGTTTGAGGGCGATGATTGGGACCTTGTGCTGGAGAAGCAACCCGAGGCACTGCGGGCCGCGTTTGCGACGGATGCGAGTCATGCATGCCACGTGCGTGTGGAGGATATCACGAACCTTGATTTTGCGCTTGGGAGTCTACATGCGACATTCGGTGTGTCGCACAACGATGATGTGGATCCTGCGGAGCTGGACCGTCGCCTTGAGGAGCACGCTTTCCCGAATGTGATGGCGTTGTACGCGCGTCGCCACGGTGAAAAGACTGGTCTCGATCTAGCAAACGAGGAGCTGGAGAAGGCGCGTCAGGAGTCTACCGAGGCGAGTGACGAGCTGGAGAGGTTGCGTGAGGAGGTGCGGGCTGCACAGGCGGCGCTGGATGGCGAAGCTGCGAAGGACGACGATGACGACGAGGTTGGCGAAGGCGAGGAGAGGAAGCCTAAGCCTGACGCGGAGCGCCGCCCGCTTGCGGACCAAGTCGTAGAGCTGAAGGAGCAGCACGCTGCGGAGCTTGCGGATGAGCAGGCGAGGCTGCAGGACGCCCTGGCGAAGATTGACGCGGAGCGCGGTGATGCGGCGGTGGTGCCAAATGATGAGATTGCGCGTCGTGCTGGTGCTTTGGCGACGGAGGGCGGTGCTGGTGTACCGCTGAGCGCTGATGAGGTTGCGGAGCACGTGCGGCGACTACGCGAGGAGCGCGACGCGGCGGAACAGAGCGAGGCGGCTCTGCGTGACGCGATTTACGGAGCGATTGGCGATGAGGCTGCTGCGCCGTACAAGGAGCGGGATGCGGATGTTTCACGGACCCGTGGCGAGAGGTGCGATGCGGCCGTTGAAGCGGAGGACTGCGTGAAGCGCGGTGATGCGGATGCGGCGGGGGCTGCTGCCTCGAAACACGCGGATGCGGAGCGTGCACACGAGGAGGCGAAGAAGGCCCGTGATGAGGACATTGCACTGCTGCGGGAAGAACTGGAGAAGACGCGTCAGGAGTCTGCTGAGGCGAGCGACGAGCTGGAGAAGTTGCGTGAGGAACGGGATGCGGCGCTGGAGCGTGCGAGGGCCCTGAGCGAGGCTGTGGAAGAGACGGTAGGCCGAGGAGAGGCTGGTGAAGACGGTGAGCGTGAGCGTGGTACGTTGAGCGATGTGGATGAGGTACGGGAACGGCTGCGCGATGTGGTGGATCACGACGAACGACTCAACTACCACGACGAAAGCAAGCCGATGACGACGACGGACCACAAGAAGGTGTTTGAGGGCGATGATTGGGACCTTGTGCTGGAGAAGCAACCCGAGGCACTGCGGGCCGCGTTTGCGACGGATGCGAGTCATGCATGCCACGTGCGTGTGGAGGATATCACGAACCTTGATTTTGCGCTTGGGAGTCTACATGCGACATTCGGTGTGTCGCACAACGATGATGTGGATCCTGCGGAGCTGGACCGTCGCCTTGAGGAGCACGCTTTCCCGAATGTGATGGCGTTGTACGCGCGTCGCCACGGTGAAAAGACTGGTCTCGATCTAGCAAACGAGGAGCTGGAGAAGGCGCGTCAGGAGTCTACCGAGGCGAGTGACGAGCTGGAGAGGTTGCGTGAGGAGGTGCGGGCTGCACAGGCGGCGCTGGATGGCGAAGCTGCGAAGGACGACGATGACGACGAGGTTGGCGAAGGCGAGGAGAGGAAGCCTAAGCCTGACGCGGAGCGCCGCCCGCTTGCGGACCAAGTCGTAGAGCTGAAGGAGCAGCACGCTGCGGAGCTTGCGGATGAGCAGGCGAGGCTGCAGGACGCCCTGGCGAAGATTGACGCGGAGCGCGGTGATGCGGCGGTGGTGCCAAATGATGAGATTGCGCGTCGTGCTGGTGCTTTGGCGACGGAGGGCGGTGCTGGTGTACCGCTGAGCGCTGATGAGGTTGCGGAGCACGTGCGGCGACTACGCGAGGAGCGCGACGCGGCGGAACAGAGCGAGGCGGCTCTGCGTGACGCGATTTACGGAGCGATTGGCGATGAGGCTGCTGCGCCGTACAAGGAGCGGGATGCGGATGTTTCACGGACCCGTGGCGAGAGGTGCGATGCGGCCGTTGAAGCGGAGGACTGCGTGAAGCGCGGTGATGCGGATGCGGCGGGGGCTGCTGCCTCGAAACACGCGGATGCGGAGCGTGCACACGAGGAGGCGAAGAAGGCCCGTGATGAGGACATTGCACTGCTGCGGGAAGAACTGGAGAAGACGCGTCAGGAGTCTGCTGAG